>OY756364.1:11670365-12270365 GCA_963576895.1 Ceraclea dissimilis
TGCACATTTTCCTACCTTACAACGGACGCATTGAAAGGTGGAATTAAATCTAAATTTATTTCCAGACTCCTAGTTCAAGATGTAATTTCTCATTCACTATTCTTATATTGCCAACTCGTACTATAATTAACGTATGGATATTCCTGGAAATTGATTACCAATTTCATGTGTGCAATAAGCACTCTTTTTTAAAAAGCACATAATAGAAAGCGAAAGCGAACTGTATGACACAAAAATTGTTCAGATTAGGGCATAATTTAAATCCTCATCAGGAAAACATATTGCAGATCTAACTTTCCTCTTTCTTTCATCAGCTCAGGTTTACAAATAAAGTAACTAATCAAATCATATTGTTTATTGTTCATTAACGTCCCTAGGCCCTAATTTCGGGCACTTGGACTTGTTAACTAATTTCCTAGATATTTTTTTATTGGCATCAATATAAAATTGTTTTTCTCGTATGATATTATTATGTTGGTATGATTGTTCACTTGTATAGAAATTTGTATGTATCATATGCATGAAATTAATCATCACAAAGCAAATTCAAGATATAATAGGTCTGAATTGACAAACACACAATAATAATGAGATAATTGTGGAGCATTCAGACTGAGATACGCGGGGGCTGATCATAAAGGTATATCACTGTATATAAAATTATAATTCTGTCCGAACATATCTTCAAGTGATTGCTCTTTACTAATTTGTGTGCGTGAAAATAACTAAGTTTTGAAACACAATGATGAACGCCTGCTTAAATCCTAAGGAAACTTAGTAGAAAGAGTAGAAACTAAGGTCCATGGCCCATCACTACTCCCGCATAAGCTACTATACGTACCTACACCACTGAATTCGATTTGAAGTTCTCATACTAATACCAACTAATACTTACTGCCGCGTGATTTCGTGGGTTTTCATCTTTGATTATTGAAGTACCTAATCAAATTATTTTCGTACTACTATTTTCACAGTCACTGGTGGTTCGATATCTTGATTAATTCAAGTAAAACACGTCTCTAGATCATTCGTAGACGAGTGAATGGCCTAAAAACAGCATAGAATAGTAAGGATACTTTAACATTAACTGAAAATTTCGATCGTCTCGTTTCGAAAATCTCGTCCGATCTTTCATGATGTTTTATGTTTTCTCATACATTTGCTACTCAGCATCACATTTCAACGATAGATTCAAGCATTTTCATCGTCTTAATAAAATTTCCCCCATCGCCTGACAGGTCGCCACGGCGGTGGAAGTTTCCAACAATGTTCCTGATAATGTACATTACTAAAGTAACATTATGATAATTGACACTGAAGTGAACTGTCCCCGTGACATTTGATCTAAGATATTTAACATTCAATTACTTTACCGTCCAACGCTGCCTACGCAATGGTACCTACCTCCTTACATTTACCATGTCCCAACAATGATACAATAAAAATAAAATTAACATACTCATCATGTCTTGTTGTTTATTGAAAACATGCGCCATACAGACTATTATACCTGTTGATCATTCATTATGCTCGTAGATAAATACCTATGCAAGTACTGTAATTGTGACAAAAACGTGAAAACGTTGAGATGATTTGGGGGTGTGGAGAGAATGAGTGATAAGATAACACAATGACGAAAAGGAGTGAAAATCTATGAAATAGAAGATGATAGAAGACGAGATCGTCGGAGATCAACCTGGCTCGACCAAGTCGGCCAGATTCTCAAGGATCGTTCTATATGCGCACATTGTACAGTAGCCTGGCGTTTTGTAATCTCTGCCTATCTCGCAAGGGGCAACATATGAAGGAATAGACGTATTCATTACTGTTGTAGCGATATGTCCAAATTTTATATCGATAAGCATATAGTATTATTTTTTCGCTTAATTACAAAATAACATATTTATAACATCAACTTAAACTAGAATTACATACATACACTCTTGTATCATTTTGGATACTATATATTAGATCATTCTATCATTACCTTATTTGTAAGCACAGATTACCCTATACATAAACTGTCATTAAAGAGGACGCTTTTAACGAACATTTTACCACTCTTCGTTACTTAGGCGTTATAGAACTCTTAACTAATTGATACGACCAAATATATAAAAAAAAAACCTACAGATTATGTAGCCAAGAATAATAAAGGTACTTAATGAAAATATTCGATTAGTTTTCCAAATTATATAAAATCATCAATGTAATCCGAGGTAAGAGCTTAACGTTCACTCAAATAATAAAAATATAAATGAGTTTACATCCAAAAATGTCTAATTCATAATAATTATAAAGCCCACGTCTAAAATACGAATTCCTGCATTACTAACATTTAAAAACAAATTAAAAGTATAATATGTTTTAATTAAGGCTCCGTATAAAAAGGTTGATAAATTTAAAATATGTGATATTAATTAAGATAACTGCCTAATGTGTAATTAGAATTACAAAGTGTCACACGATGGTATAAATGTTTATATAAACTATGGTATTTTTTTAAATAGGTACAACAGATGTCTTCAAACTTCAAAACTTTTAATTAAACTACTAAACCAACCTGTATTTGTTAAAACTCTCTCACTACCAGAATATAAAAGAAGGGTTATAGATTTATTTGACTATGGATTTAATATCTATATATTTTTATATGAATCTAGAAACATTTTTTTTTTCGTTTTTCCGTTTAGGACTTTGCCCCATGCCCTCCACGGAGGACACTGGTAGTTATTTACTGGTAAAACATATTATTAGTCATAGACAATGAACATTCTATAATATGTTTACCATGGATTAAGAATGAAAATTTGCTTCAAATGGATTTTATTTATTTTATCTTCGTGTCCTCCAGCAGGGACAGTGGTAATGAGAGGGTGTGTAATTTTATTTTCCTTCAAAACAAGAATAATTTTGGTTGATTACCAAGAATGATCTGTGTTAAATTTTTACCATTTTAAACTAAATATGTATACTAAAACAAAACTAACTAAAAAGTCAACAGCAAGCAACTTTAATATAAGCAGTAAGCACCTATTAACGAGTAGGTATTCATGTCAGAATACTTTTGTCTGGGTTGACATACGGCAAGTAAGTGTATTGTACTTTGCTAATTACAAACATCCTTATTAAACAAACATAAGATCAATTAGATGTACCTACAATAAACTTACTTAGGTTCATAGAAATTCACTGCGTCTTATCGAAGAAAATGGTACCTATTGTTAAATTATTTCAAACTGTCAAACGCAGTCATAAAAGTGTGACAGAGAAGGGACAACAATCTGCTTTATTCGCACTTATGCCAGAACCATTAGGTGCGAATAAAGCAGGTAGTCGTCCCATTTTAGGTCAAATTTTATGACTGGGTTCGACAGTTTGAAATAAGCACATAATCATATGTAGATACATTGCAGATGACAAATGGTTGGTTAGCAGTAGACATGTGCGCCGGCTGCAAAAAAGCCGGCGGCGGCGCCCATGTCTAAAATTGCCGGCGGCGGCGCCACGCCGGCGGCGTGGATACAAAGTGGGGGAAGCATTAGATTTTTTTGCATTATTGTTTTAAATGATTAAATACGCATATGTGAAAAAGATAATGATAAAATCGATTTATTTATTTTGAAAAACTATTATTATTTCAATGACAAAGTAAAATAAAAGCCCATATTTGAAAAATAATGGAGAATTTCATTATTGCCTTTTCATGGTACTGGAGGGCAGATTAAAATAAACCAAGCCATAAAGTCAAACGCGTCAGAATGAGCCTCACTATGGGCAGTGGTGCAGTCGAACAGGTTTCTCATTTGGCAATATTTGGGCTGTTAGCTAAACGATGAGTGAAATTGAAACTCTGAAATAAAGTCTAGAATTGCGATGACGAGGTCGACCTTCCACAAAATCCAAAACTCCTTGAGCATAAGCTCTAAAAACATATGTGTTGTATGTACTGTTGATTGTAGTTGAAGGATAATTTAATAAAATTATGTAATTTAATAAAACTATCTTATTTGTGATGTTACTTTAGGTGTAAAAATAAGGATAATTAATGAATAAACATAAATTATGGCGTTTTTCGTCGAAAGGTGCACAAATTCATAATAATATCAACCGAAATACGTAATGCTTACCGGTGGAAAGATAAATTACAATTTGAGAGTAGTCTGTAATCACAGTCTGAGAAACCACGTTAGGTGATTTTTTCGCAGCCTTGGGTGAGCGAAATAATTGGATTTTAACGTTAAAATATTTAATTATATTCACATTTTGCCACTTCAAAAATTACCAAATGAATATAGTTTTGTCAAGAGAAAAGGAGTCATTATCATTTCCACAGTGTTGTATTGAAACAAATGAAGTATAGCGAATCTAGTTAAGTGGAATAAAAATAATTATGATTAGGTACTTCGATAATCAAAGGTTAAACTAATGAAAAGAGAGAACGGTTGACCGAAAAGACGAAAGGCCGCATATTTTGGTCAGATATTCTGCCAAAATTCACGTGGTTTAAAAATTTCAGCGTGGTAAAATCGACCGGTGTCCTAAAAATCGATCAAAAAAACATAAAGTTACTTACATAAAAAAACCGTTGGTTTTTCATTTAATTTCCACCACGAAGAACCAAATTATTAATGCCCCCATCCCATCCTATTTCTTGTTTTAGTATTGAATAAATAAGACACAGAAAATTCCCCGATTTTTTTTTATGCAAAACCAATTGAACGAAATTGAGACGACGGAATGGGTTGACACTGCATTAGTTATTATTCGATGTCTTATATAATAACTGAATACTAGCGTCGCCACAGCTGAATACTTAATTTTTTTAAACTGGTAAAGTACTTATTTCGATTTTTGTCTAAAGAAACGCAGGATAAATACTTTTAGTTACACGGATCCCACGCCGCCGGCGTAAGCGTTTTGCCGGCGGCGGCGCGCCGACCGTGATCAGCGGCGGCGCGCCGGCGTGGCGCTCATGTCTAGTTAGCAGACATTGCCTAAGGCAGATAGTTTTGCAGATTTTCACGGTCCTTGTTAATGTCTTTTCTCCTATCTTCTCGGGTGTACCGTGTGTAGATTGTAGAGTTTTCGGCTCACTTGCTGGAGCCATCTTCAGAACTCGTACTCGTCTGTCTCGTAGTTTGTCGAGTATCTTGTTCTACTTGGCGGTTTCCTCCCCGTAGAGACTCGTCAGATAGCTTTGAAGATTTTCACAGTCCTTGTTAATCTATTCTCCTAAGGCAATAAACTTACCATTTAGAATAATGTTCATTATATCCAATAAAGATTTTATTTATTTGTTTAGATCTGCAGGTCGTTGATAGTCTACTAGTAAAAGCTACTGATTTTCATATAGAACTTTCATATCGAGCTTACTGCGTGCGAATCAGTGAGATATTTTTAAAATAACACTTCAACGTTGTCGTTTCTTAAATATAATTTTAAAGTCACTTAATATTCATTAAAATTTTATATACACACATTTTTAATGAATATTACATATATAGTTACACATTTTTAATGAATATTAAGGTGTTGTCATTAAGATTAGGTATGGTGCCATACTACCATATATAATTGAGTCTGAGTGTGTTGTCTTTAAGCTATGAGCGACATATCTTGCTGGTCTGTGAGCTACTGTGCGTGGACAAGGAGTAATAATATTGTTTAATAAATTGTGATTAGTGTTGAGTGAGCGTAGGGTCATAGTTGTCAAACATTGTGACCTCAACGCTGCACTTCATTATAGATGACAGGGGAAATACACATTTTTACAAAAGAAAATATTAAACATCGTTGGAAACAGTTTTTGAGAAAAATTCTCTGAAATAACCAAAGGACCTAGAAACCGCGAATAACAGAGGCTAACAAGCTATAAGAAAATGCTTTGTTCCGCTACCTAGCTAAGTAGGTTCTTACTGGGGGATGAAAATAGTACGATAGTGTTGCAGAATATATTTTGTTGATTCCATAATTCCATATTGAAAAAATATTGCCTTCATGTTATAAATAACATACCCTATAGATTAGCGAACTGTTTAGATAATTAATTAAAAAATGGAGGATTTTGAATGGACGATACTTAATTTTTATCTCATTTTTTAATAGAACTTACTGCCTTTCTGTAGTTGATACCATCGAAAGAAAAGAACATCGAGAATAATTCAAAATGGTTGCACTTGTCATAACTAAGATCTGACTAAGATCAATCGAATACTACATTGAACAAATAATATAACAACAGGCGGGCTTACTACCCGTGGCTATATCTACCAGCCAACCCTTTTGCTCAAAGCAAAAGTTTTCTTTTTACAAAACTTTCTTCTCCAAGTGTCATGTCAGGTGCCCCCGACGTCGGCTATCACTCTGGCGTAGGCTTCCCTGTCCTGTGCTAGCCGAAACAACTCATCCATCCTTTGGATTCCGGGCCATTGACAATTATCTGACATTTACAACACTATTACCTACTAATTTACTACTAATATGTTTTTTTTTTATTTTACCTTAAAAACCATACAGTCAACACAACAAATACATACAGAAAAAAAAAACATCACCATTTCGTAGACCAGCGAAGATTCTGCGAATTACCAATAAATACCAAAAGACAATGTAAAAGTGAATTAAGTAATGAAAATGAAAGAAAATTAAGTAAAAATTATTAAATAGTAAAATTAATAAAAGCAAACACAAGACAAACAGTCAAAATCATAAAATCGAACAAAACGAAAAAAATAGTTACATTAATAGCTCAGTCAAAATGCAGCCCTAAGTTGGCAAAATTAATAACAGATTGGAGTCTATGCAGTATAATACCTTAGGTTGGGGTGTTTCAGAATATCAGGTCTCCCCCCCCTCCACCTTACGCGTCCCCCCCCCCTGCCCCCCCTATGTGGTTTTCCTCAATTTTTAGAAAACCACTACGAGATAGAAGAAAACTGCCAACGAGAAAAATAGTCCTTAATAAATTCTCTACAAAATGAATTACAGATTTACTCATAACGGCTTTCTCACTGAGTGTAGTACTTGTTTCGTCATGGTTGCGGTACCCTGTCACGTGTCCGAGGTCCGAGGGGGTGATGAAAGATAGGTAGACCATAAGAATGATCTGTACCGTTTCATTCACATTGTTACTTAACAACAACTGTGTAATATATTATTATTATAGGTATACCTCTATTACAATAATAATATTGTACCTCTCCACTAATTGTGCGTGGTCGTCATATTATTATATGTACTGTACATTTTATTGTCTTGGACTGGCTGACTACTGCTTCTCAGGACTCATACTATGTGGGCGATGGACATTGATGTTTCAGTCTGGACTCTGGAGACAAACAAACATTCCTGTACTTTATCATATGTTCACTCGAACGATGTATCACTCATACATTTCATAGTAGTTGAATTATCCGGGCTGTATGGCCGCGGTCTATTGGGTGATGTATTCATTATTTATTTATTTATTTTATTCGATCTTAACATTTACAAAGATATACATTGTTTATGTTTGCCTCCCCCACTAGGAATATCCTGTGTCGGGAGAAGCAAACTCACATTATAATTAGAATAGGTAAGAAGATAACATTACAATCAACACTGTCACACAACAATTGACAGATAAAGATAAAGTCCCAACGTTTCGCTCATCTTCTGTGGCTGGGCTTCTTCAGGGGTGAGAAGATCTCTGTTGAGTGCGGTGTTTCAGCGGTCGAAGTGTCCTCTCATACAGCCCGGATAATTCAATTACTATGATTGACGCTGGCCGTGAAAGCCTCAGTACTCATAGATTTTTTTCAGCAGTTAACTTAATGGATGTACAGCCAAGGATGAACTTCGCGCTTGGCATAAATGTAGTTCCATGTAGGTACCACTCAACCTATAGGTGTTTTGCTTGAAGAAGAGAGTGAAAAAAATTTAGTTTCATGCACTAATTACATATTTCAAAACCTATAATGTTCCCGTATAAAAAAAAACTACATCAACTGTAAAATACTACTCTGAATTCTGAACCTTTAACGTAAACAAAAGAGTAATTGATTCTTGATTACAGATTTTGGTGTCAAATTAAAAAAAAACAACTAGGGGCACTATAGCATCGTAGTACAGTTATGTATTTACACCTGAACGTGGATAATGTAGGTATCAGCTATCTATCATAAGAAATCACAGAAACAAACAAAATCATCACATTAATAGTCGTGTTTGTTTTTTTTCTAAAAAAAGTAGGTAGATAAAAATCATATCAAGCGTTTTGCTCTAATAATTTTACAGGTATTTAATTTTATTTCGGATCAGTAATCAAGGAGTTGTCGCCCAACATGATCTTCAAAAAATTAAAAAAAGAAATATTAAAATGTGAAACACTACATGTCTGATGAACACACTACACATTGATTCATCTCATGAATCAATTTGATAATAACATTTCGTCTACTTTTGTGTTAATTTATTATTTCATGCAGGCCAACATAATACATAGTTTAGTACAATAATAATTACATTAGATACATTTTACGAGTTATTTTCTAAATATTGTCCTTCTGCCTATCTGTCTCCTTATTATATTTAGTTACTAGTTACTTTGTATAACCCGCATTACTGCCATTTGATACAATACAACCACATCATGATGTTTACCATGTTCTTAATAAATTCCATAAATAGGGAATCTACACATACACACACGTACTTTATTTTATTAACAATAAATTATACAAAAGTCAAATTATTTCACGTCGTCGTCAATTGGTAAATTAATTCTATTATATTTTTATTAATTTATTTACACATTCACTCAATTTAATGGATATCAAGGGAAAATACCATCAAATGACCGTTGGATAAAACCTTCTTCTTTATCTACATATGCCCTTACACTGTGCACCAAAGTGTCATACGAGTAATATATGGTTCTTGGTTCTTCTCGTTTTGATAGACTTGCTGAAAGATTCTCGCAAGATTATTTCAATTTTGTATGCAGACAAGGAAATGATACCTACTGATCTTGGTGTTGCGAATAAAAAAAGCATGATATTAACACAATACATGAGGTACAGTAGTGTTAGATCAGATAAAACATAAATACATAATTTGAAAAAAGAATATGTTCACTAGGGCTACCATAGAGCGATCATTTAGTTTTGATAACTACTGTGCTCATTGATCTTAGATCTCTCACTCCTTAGTAAAACACTCTTAGATAGATCCCTACTTATTATACAAAATGCTGAAAAAATAATCCCGCAATAAACTGTCTACACTCTTGATATCACGGGATAATTTAATTCAAACGTAATTGTATTAATAAATGAAGATAAACTAAATAATCGGACCCTGTCCCATGATGTTCTAATATCATATCATTATAATACATATTAGATTAATAGAATTACAATACTGTTTGTATATTAATATAACAATAATGTGTTCATTGAATACCTAATCAAATACTAGTAATCGTGTCGAATTAAAAGGAGCAAAAGTTCATCGAGTGATTGAGATGAAACGACGGGGTATATTCAAGTGGACTGAGAATGTCCCACCCATAGGAGTTAACACCACTTTAATTCATTGTACCTAATAAGTCTACAAGTCTAGAGAGGTGTGGGAACTGGGAATATTCTTCAGAATCCCAGTAGAATTACCTGTACATGGATTTTATTTACAATGCATTTAGATTGATTTGATGGTCAATTATATTTTGCCTGTAATCAGTGAATTCAACAATTTGAAGTAATAGTATGAAATTATGCAGATTATGGGAAAACATGTTACCTATTCGTTCTCAGCGCAAATCAAATTTATTTACTTACTTATTTTTCAAATGAGTAGATACATTTATACGGATTGTGATTATATGGTGGATATAGTGGTAGTGATAGATACAGCGAGTACCTTCGTGTAGTGTAAAGACGAAATTTGGGTTCGCTGGAAGAGATTCTATAGAGATAATTTCGCCCTAATGATTTTTTAAAATTCTATTGTACTATAATGTTAATTAAATAAATAAATAAAAACTTTATTAGGTACATATAAGTTTACATGCAATGGGCGGATTAATCGCCTGTTAGCGATTTCTGTCAATCAACCCAAATGTTCACTCAAATTATATTACAAAAAATGTTTAAATCAACAAAACAACAATTAGCGAAAGAATTTTTAGTTTTGGTGCACCCCTTGGGAGTTAGTAGAGAGGACTCAGGTGCCTACTATTCAAATAACCGAAGCAATTTGTTATCTCATCGCACGATGAATTCTCAAGATGTGTGATAGCTAGCGACAACTATGAAGATGTGCATGTAAGGGTTTCTAATTAGCCATCCTCTGCAGTTTGTCAAATTCTTAATACAAATTGTTTCAATAAGTAACGAAAAAGATGTGAAATATTTTTTTATAATATTCCGAATGACTATAAGAACTATTTTATTCGAATATTTCAAGCACCATTATACATTTATTGATAATAATATTACAATAATAATTTGTACAAGTATGAGCCCTCTTGTACTTATTGAAATATATTATTACAAGTAATGTTTTATCAAAGGACAAAGGAAAGCATTGTTATAAGTTTATAAGTATTATTAATATGTATTACGTACCTACAACTTTGAATATAGTTGTCCTGATATTGTAATAGTATGTTGATCAAAAAATATTACATACGATATTATATAAGCATCAGTTGATATCAAATGTTGGACGAATACAATAGATACCAGCTAATAAATTATTTCCAACAAAAAATTTGTACCATAAAACCTTGTCTATTGAATTAGGTAGTATTCCATCACGGTAGATCCCAATTATGGTGTAACCAGTAAATGTGTAGTGTTTCAAGTAATAAGTCCGCCCTTTACTATTATCTTGTTTTGTAAATCTTGTTTTTGGCTAATTAATTATTTACATATTTAATCTCAGAAAAACGGTTTACCACTTTGATCGAGACGAAACCCTAGGTACATTAAAAAGGTACGTCATCAGGGATGACTGTACTTAATAATCAATATGTTTAGTATTAAAATATTTATTCCCTTATTTATCATTTATCAACAATATTTATTTTTATGTTTTACGTCATTAAGTTTGGGTGAAATGTGTTTTGTTGGTAATTAACCTAAGCCATTCCATCACAGGTAGACGTATTCAATTTGCAATTAACACATTTAAACAATTTTTTAAATTAGCACTATCACACCATTCTCATTAAGTTAATGTGATGTGAGGATCATTATATTTGAATTATAACGATATGTGATGTAGAGGTTGTAGCATAATATTATACTCAGATTATAATTTTATTAACGACAGATGGCTGAAAAATTATATTCAGTAATAAAAATACGGTACTTCATAATCGAACTGTTTCGTATTTAAAAGGGACGCGATTCTAAAGAGAAACAATGCAACTATATGTAATGTGCTAATGTGCGTGGATACTACATAATTTCACTTTATAAAATCCTATCTATTATTTACGTAAAGCTGTATATATACCAAATGCTAAAACCTCAAAAAAGCCGTCCATGCTATCACGGCATTTTTCTGAATATTGGGTAACCAGCGACAGTCTGCGAGTCAGCAACGTATACCCTAACAGTAAAATTCGGAAATTTTGATGGCGGCATTGCTGAATTTACGAGAAATTATATTTTCTGTTAGAAATCAACCGTTTCATCTATCTCTACACTATTTTTTTTTATCTATATAATGGTGTTTTGAGAAAATACTGAGTGTTGAGTTGTGTTATGAGAGATTTTACTTAGAACTACTCGTAATTAACAAAAATAACAGTATAGAAGTATTTTTAAAACAACGGATTTCATATCCCAAAGTGTGAAACCGTTACATAAAACAATACACTTCGGTGGATTATTCATTACCATCATTACATTAGTAAATAAAATAATCCGCATTCATCTGAACATTTCACATTTAGAAGAAAAGGATAATCTTCGCACTTTGTAATAAAGAAAGTGTTTCCGTAAACCTAACATACCTACTTATTAAAAAAACAGCTAGGCGTATCACAAAATTTACACGTAGGATTAGTACACAAATTGATTGAAGTAATAGATACTACTATAAGGATCGGTGTGTTTTATGTATGGCACTCGGTTTCCTATACATGATTTTTTTGTCAAATTCATTCCTTGAATATAGAGAAAGAAATGCAAAAAGTCAGACTATAAAAGTTATTTCTTTCTAGCATTAGCAAAAGTGAAAACCAAGAAATGTTTATTTATTTTACAGTGAGCAAGATTGAATTTTTTTGCGATTTCTATCATTGTAAATATGTACTTCTTTATTTCAGTATGAGGTATCTAATCTCTGTATCAACTATGACGATGCATAGGCTCTCCACACACGCCCGGAAGTTCAGTTAACTGAATCGACCGTTTGCAAAAAAGCTTCGACCAAAACCTCTTTCTGAATTCAAAATCAGGGTAACACTGAATTCAGAGAGAGGTTTTGGTCGGAGCTTTTTTACAAACGGTCCATTCAGTTAACTGAACTTTGCGTGTGGAGAGCCATAGAAAGGGAAAAAATTGTTACAATCTTCCTTTCTTCGCTTAGTACCATTATAGAGAGTGAAGTATGACTTTATTTGCTAGAGTTTCAGTGACATATTGGTGCCTTTAAAATGTTAGTTACAAATTTATACTGTAGGTACAAGTATATATTGTATTTACCCTGTAATATGTTTGCAAGTAGAATCAAAACATCATAATGACATCACAATAAGATTACGTTACATTAAGTTAGTCATTTAATACAAATTAGTACTTCATTCCCTCGACATTATTATTTATTATACAACGATTACGATTCTTACTTTATAATATTGTTGCATATAATTATTATATTAGGTACAACTTATTTGTGAGGACATGAGCTTACAGAGGGGCATTTGACGCCTACGTAATATTGTGTGAAAATGTTATGTTTTTCCAACTTTTTTGTTTATTTATGTTCAAAAATAAATTTACTTTATTTTACTTCACTCTCAAATAGAGAAAGAATAAAATGCAAATAAATAAATAAATAAATGAAGTCATGAGGTTATTTATCTACTTATACCTATCTCGCTTTTCTCTAATTTAGGTATTTTATAGGTACACTAAGAAGCCTTTCTTTTTATGCCTCATCCACATGCTGGCCAAGCTGTCACGTTTTTTTGTGTGAATGAGTAAAAAGGCGTTAACCGTCAATTACGTAAACAATCCAAGACAATCACCTCGTCCGCACGTCTTTTTACTCATTCACACAAAAAACGTGACAGCTCTGCCAGCATGTGGATGAGGCATTATAAATAAAGATTGTAGTTTTTATTCATTAATCTTAATCGAATGCATTTAATAATAATACTCGTAGTTTTCGTGTTGTCAACTTTTACATATTTCGTCAATTTTGCAGATAACGTATTATATTTAATAGGACTCCTCTAACATATAATTTATTCAATTTATCTAATTAATTGGGAGAATCTGTTTATTGTTGATTTGATGTTGAATATTAGAAAATAAAATATGTAAATAAATAATTAATTAAATGTCTACCGTGACTAACATGTGCATATACTACACATTAATTAGTTACATTATTATATGGATAGGTTAAAATATAAAACTAGGTATTAACATTTAAATGAAAAAATATCATAAATTAGAAGCGAAGCTACAGTGTTATATAAAATGGCGAAAATAGCATCAATTTGCAATGTCTTGTTAGTTCCCAACACATCAAAGATTAAAATCACCGATGCAAACCGATTAAAACTTTTATTTATTTGTTTACTTATATTATAATCTGTTTATTTTCGGGAAAAAGTCTCAACTTTCCTCTTTCAGAAGGAATCAAATAAAACTACAGTTATGTCTGCACCTGTTGATGTTATATCATCATCATGCACATATTGATGAGCGTATAATAATTCCCTACTATCTTACCATGGGAAATATGCAGAAATCAAAAAATAATATGCATAGAGATTCGTGTATTCCGTTATTAAGGTTCTATATGCTGTCATCCGGCTTCGGCGCCCTGAATTGTTCTCAGCCAATACTGAGAGAATCGTCTTGAAACTGAAGACAGTGATAGATGAAAGTATGGACTAAAGATTGACTGTTTTGAAATTACAATATTTGGAAATTCCTTAAATAAAGAAATATTCCGAAAGCACATAAAATATAATTTAGCCAAAATACTGGTTATTATAATCTTAACAAATTGACTGTTTTAGATTTTCAAATTTCTTCCAAGGTTTCTTTTAAAAAGGTATAATTCATATTGTCGCTTACATTCTCATACAAAATTTGAAAATATTGAAGCGATTGAACGATTTTTGCTCAGTGCATTGCATATAGGGCATGTAGGCCCTTAATAGAAGCATAGGTTAATAAGGTACGACGCGACGTCTATAGAAAGGACTCAAAGTTCAAACAGAAAATATGCATAACTTATGTATGTAATTGAATGTTAGGAGAACCTAATAAAATTCAAAATCCGAATCTGCTCCCGTAACCCTCTTCGATTTAAAATAAAGTGAGACAGCTTTAATAATAATATATGCATACATTATTGGGTGGAACGAATTGACTATCTGATTGCTGAGCACCTCATATAGCTGGTCAGTGGTCATACCAATGTTATAACTTTATAATATCTTGATTCTTGATAGCCGTTTGGATCATAATTCATGTATTATATCTTCTACCATACTCTCATGTTATATACCCAATATTGATTATAATTTGTAACTACAGTATTCTTACATCTCGATATACTAATAGAAATATACATACCTTCACAGTAATAGGTATCATTATGTGTACATTTCATACATATATGATCAAATTTATTGTTCTCGTTTTTCACATGTGTCGACTACTGTTTATTTAACACAGATACCAAAAGAAAAGTAGACAATATCTATAGGTCCTATATTAGTGCTAACACCATGGGAAGACCATGGGAAAAAAGTACGGTTAAACATGTCGGACGACCGCAGAAGAGATGGGTGACAGAAAGAAGTTGAGTGACAAACCTGAAGAAGAAGGCCTATATATCAAAATTTTTGTGCGAAAGTCGACAATACTTGCTGATTTTCATTGAAATGTTTATTACTAATGTTTACATTTTTTTATTATAAAGATGTATGCTTACTGCTTAGTCTACGAGCTAGACTAGGAATTTTATTTATTATTGTATATTGTATTTATTATTGAATATTTTATATTGGCCTTGAATATTGAAGTTCAGAGATCCTAATACGTAAACAATTATTTTTCCTGTCAAACTTGTTAATTTGGCAAAGATAAGCAAGGAATATTTTATATTTAACGAGGGTGAAATATTGTGTGGAAACTTTCTGATAAAAAATATCAAGATGAAGTATGTGTAAAATACAGTCAAAATATAATTAGTGGTAAGATAAAACAAAGCCATTGAAATTATAATTAGATTCACTTCAGACTTTATAATGTAATGTGCTGATATCTTGTTGACACTGGTGGCGCCAAATAAACGTTAAAATTATATGAATTCTTCTGATTATTTCTTTATTGTTATTAGGGCATTAATACAAAATTGATCAAAAGTAATTTTTGCTCTTTGTTGTGTAGGGCATGGCAAAAATATATTCTATATCCATCAGAATTACCTCCCTCATAAACATAGATACAATTTTTATCACGTATATTATAATATCCATATCACACTACGCTCTTACTTCTGTCAAGAGACGACCGCGATCCCCAACGCCTCGTCTTTCAGTGAAATCATTGACGTATTTTTCAGTTTTTCTTTCATTATGTCTGAACACATTATTGAACATTTGTTACGTAAGATATTGCATAATACTAAATTAATAAAACGATATTGAAACCCTGAGTCAAGCAATACATTTTGCCATGGTCGAATCGAGGTTATATTGCCATTTTAATTGATTAGTTATTGAGTTAATTATAGTGCCAGTTTAACAATTTCCCATCATTAGCTTTTTATTTTCCCACTTAGGTTATCATTCACCTAGGAGAGACGGTGTTCCTGGCTGGGCCATGTTATGAGAACGCTTGGCCAAAAGAGAGAATGTTAATTTCATTGTGCACTGTTGCAATAATGAGAATAAAAGAAACGTGCGTGGGTGGAGATAATATGCACTATAAAACACCAACAATGTATGCTAGTGAGACGTGGACGTGGATGAAGAAGGATGAATCAGGGTTGAATGCAGTAGAAATGAGGTCGTTAAGAAGAATGTGTGGGAAAACGCTGAGAGATAAGATAAGGAATGAGGTTATTAGGGAAATGAGTGACTGCAAGACTGGTGTTGTGACAAGAATGAAAGTAAACAAATTAAGATGGTTCGGGCATGTTGAGAGACTGAAAGATGACAGGATGACAAAAAATATATATTTGAATGAGCGAAGAGGGGTGAGGAAGCGCGGCTGCCCGAGACTGACCTGATCCGATCATGTCGTCCAGATCCTCAAGGATGGACGCGTTTTGAGTAAAAGGAATCGGAGAGCGTGTATGACAAAATGCGTGACTGTGACGGAAGCTAGGAGTGTAAGGATAGGGCTGGCTGGCGCTCTGTCCTCTCTGCCTACCCTGCAAGGGGCGTGGCGTGAGGGTATAAATAGATAGATAGATAAAACACCACGCTGAGAAAATTTACGAATTCTCTGTTTTTTCTTGAGGAACATTGTAAACGTAGTGGTAAACATGCAGTAATAAAATAGCAATAGAAATTATTAGGCAAGCGTTTATAAAGGATTTTATCAGTAGCATTTGTCACCGAGTTTATCTTTGTTAATTTACATTTTGTATTAATGTTATGATAATTTCCTAATCATTTACATGCGAATGAGGAGTGAATTTATAATTTGGATGTTGTCTCTTAGACGTTCTATTAATAATACATATTTCACTACTTAGTTTTTATAAGCCTACCATGTTGGGACATCATATTAATTTAGTTACCTACTGGTTGCATAATTAGATATACTAAACATAGGTGTTTTATTCACACAGTCTGGAAAAGATTTCTTGAGAATCTAATATGATAATTAACTAATACAGAAACAAATCTCCTTGTTTCGTTTATATTGCAATCCAACAAACCATCCCCTCATTTCTGATGGCGTATGCACTTTCTTAAAGGTATACTAGGTTAACTTTGAGAAATTCTGAAAGCGTGATAAACTCGTCTTTATTGAGATTATTATATAGGAATACTTACCTATATTTTGGTAGTGTACTTTGAAGCACTTCAACGAAAATACTACAGAATTTTTATTTAGATAATTTTACTTACACGGAAACATACTTAATATACATATAATACAAAATCGATTTTAAGGACAGATTTTTCATTCATTAAATCGTTAACTAAACCAATTTTATAGTTTGCAATGCGATGTCTTCCAGCAAACCTTTCAAACTGATGATTGATTATATCAATTTAACACTAAGGAGAGAATTATTCTCAAACGCTGAACTTAAAAACCATAAATAAAGGATATCTACTGAATTCAAATTTGTCGTGTCGTCAGGTCAGACCGTAATGTCCAATGCATTTATTTATTTTTTTATTATGTATAATTAAGAGGAACAGTAGGCGACCGAAATAATATATTTGTATCGTGCTGTTTCGTGATTACAATATTTGTGTGTTATGGCCCCATACTGAATCATACCCTACTGTTACACCAATCATTTGTTTAATCATATTCATTATAGTTGCTACCATATTATCAGAGCTGGACAGAAAAGCGTTAATCCGTTAATCGTTAATTAACGAAGTTAACAATTTGGTTAACGATTTAACGCTTTTTTCACCTCCAAAAATTGTTAACGGATTATTTAACTTACATTTTACTTCCGTTAATTAAGTCCGTTAATATTAGATTGTTTGCATAGACATCATCCACTGGCGACGCTGGCATTAGATAATCCAAGGGTTGTATGGGGGTTATGTGTGGTATCGTATGTGGTTGGGAGTTGGAAAAGAAATTTCACTTTGTTGGGATACATCGCGATAGTGTAAATGTGATAGTAGTTGTACTAACGTAGTTCTATTTCATGCCATTTAACCGCGATTTTTTACATTAACGCTTTAACGGATTAACGTTAACTTCCGTTACATTTTTCAAAATGTAACGCTTTAACGATTAACGAAGTTAACTTTTTAGTTAACGGATTATCGATTAACGAAGTTAACTTTTTGATTAACGGTGCCCACCTCTGCATATTATACATGGACAAATTTACTTATTATTGCAATCAGGTACAAATATTTTGTCCCGAATGTAGTTTATAATCTCGTTGACAAGGAATTCAGAAACTTATTAGTTTTTATCCATCGATCCATACCCTCATACTTTTTACTACAATTCTGGGAGCCAGTATATCATATTACATTACCTAGGTAAATATGACGTCAGAAATCATTTATCACATTGTGTTTATTTATTTATTTATTAATTCATATACGGCCGTATGGCCTTTAACATATTACAAACAATATAATTTTCACCATTAAGCAAAAATGAATACATAAAAATAGGTAGTAAATAATAAAATAATAACATAAAACATCAAATAATTATCAAAAAACACGGCTGCATGAAGTACACAATATAGAAACGTGTTACTATGTAACTATCACAGGTGCTTACGTGAAATTGTTTAAATAACGACGAAGTTAAATATCAATAAACCTAATTATATAATTGCGATTTTTATCTATCTGCTGTTAACCTTGAATTAAAATCATTTCCACTTTTCCATATCTTTTAATATAAGTAAATAAATAAATCTTTATTGGCCAGTAAATACATATAACAACAAAAACAAGACAATGCAGTGTGCCAAAAGGCGGACTTATTGCAAAAGCAATATCTTACAGTCAACCCGAGTACGATATGTCGATAACTGAAAGAAACCCTATTTTAGGTTCATTGTTCTTAATAGTTAAAAGAGCTAAAATAATATGGTCTATTAAAAGGCAAAAGGGTGTGAAAGAAGAATAGGTATTCACTTATGTATATTGATGTCATTAAACTGTAAGTATATGCCTTCATAGCAGTACATACCTATGTCCCTAATCCCTAATGGAGATGTAATGCTTATACTCGTAGTATGGACCACCTATAAAATTCTATATAATATCGTTCACGATTCTCATATCAAGCACACGCATAATTTTATTCAATTGGGTAACTATTTTGGATTACTTGAAAATAATTATATTCTTATGTACAAACATTTTTAATAAACAATCTGTATGGTGAAAACATCAAAAAGATTAAGAAACAAAAACACATTAAGTCTGTTGATAAGTAAGAGAAATGTGACGTTAAGATAACACTTTAATACAATAATTATTATTCTGATGATCAAAAACTCTATATGAAATCAGACGGCACCTCTGTTATATCTACATTTCTAGGTGACTTGATATCAGAACTTTTAACAGGTACTCGCGTATAAGAAAAGGGTAAGATTTAGTGTTCTAAAGAACAGTGACAAAATATAACAGTGACTTATAGTACTACATGTATATTCCGAGAACGTGGTTGCGGTTTCGAGAGATCTATTCCCAAATCTGTTTGCAAGAAAGTACGAGTAAATGCATATCTTCTTTATACACCAGTCGGCTAAGTTCTCTCCACACTGAAACGAAAACTTCATGAGGAAAAACCTCAAGACTATGAAATTATTCGGTGAGAAAAATCCTCGAATATTTAATCTACGAACTGTGTAAGTCGAATGAATTTATCTATCGGTTAAATTATGGAATATGGAAGAAAGAAGATTGTACCATAAATAATTTCGATAATTTAATCAAAATGCTACTGCGTATATTTTTATGTACCTGATTCAATCACGTCACCTGAGTGAATAGTGTGAATTTCTACTAATTTTCGTAAAGTAGCAGTGAATTAGATATGCTAAATATTAATTTACAAATAGATTGGAACTGTATAATAAAAGTATTTATTTGCTATTCAAAGCCATTATCAAGGAAATTGCTTCATTTTCAAATTATCTCAGTTTAAAAACTGTATTTTATTTCGGCGTTAAAACTGTTAGTATTTTATCTGTCACAACAGTTTTAAGTGTTGATGTGACTCGTGGCAGGGTCGGTGTCAGAGTTAATATAGTCGTGTCATAGGTGTTAATAAAATAATCTACAAAAATGTAAAATGTGAAAAACACACTAGTCGATTTTCTGTTGATAAAAACCTCAATCGCTTTCAAGTGATGGACAGAATCCGTCTCTTCATGCACTTTTTTTAAAATTCCGTCAACCCAATATACCTATGAATTGCTTCTTTCAAACACTGACGCTTCATCTAAATATATCTACTATGAAAATCGGTCGTTATTGACTGCTGAAAATAAAAATCATTAATCAAATTACACACACCCACATAATTTGCGAAACACATAAATAATTTAGCTAAATATATTCTTCACTCACAAGTATGTATCATTTCTGTAGATATTTACACTACATATTACGAGGTCTCCTCACATTGGAGGGTAGTATGGAAAATTGTAAATATTGTAATTAGTTTTATATGTATGTATTAAATGTTAGATATTAGTTACTAATAAATTTATTTGAATTTGAATGTTTTAAATATTATAAACAGGGCAGTCCACTCCCGAGTGCCGCCTCTATGTATATACATATGATTAACGATTATTTGTATAATTTGATGTTAATTTAAAAGCATTTTATTGATTTGTAAATTTTTTATCATTCGACTACTTAATACTTACGCTGTTATGACATTTTTGTACATATTTTGTAAATTTTATAGCGTTGTGTTTTAAAAGCATCTGAATATTAAAGCGATTCTAAGCGGTTGCCGAAACAAGTCCGAAAATATTAATTGCGTGTTATTAATTATCGTCGTGAGTAAAATCATTAAATATTATAATACTCGCAGTGATAGTGAGTGGAACTTGAATCTACTTTATCGATGGCCACTGGCAGGCCGTTGATAAAAACGGAATATAAATCGAAAACTATAGAAGACTACAATTTTATAATAATTTAAAAGAAACATTACATACATATCCATTATCCACGTCCGTTCCCTATGTGGAACATGTGGTCGTCACACAGTTTTTCCAGGCTTTTCAGTCCTGGGCCAACTGCTTTAACTGCTCCCATATCATTCCAACCTGGCGTAATGTGTACACTGTAGGTCTCTGGATGGTCACTGCAGGTCTGCCCAGACGCCTGTTGCCTTCAGTGTGATATTGGAGACAGCTGCTGTCATCTAGTCGACATTACCTCACGAGAAAAAAATTAGAGTAAACAAAAAGACATCAAAGATTTAAGTAAAACTCATTATTCATATACTTTCATGGTTTTGGTTTCTAGATTTCTTGCCGCTTGATTGTTTCTTTTATACTAAAAAGTCAAAAATATAAGAAGTAAATCGATGGATCTAGAATATTGTATAACTTCTTCTATAGTGTGACTATCTTCAGAGCATTATAAACACCTGGTATTTATATATAAGTTTATTCATCATAATTAAATAAATTGAATATCATTTTGGGAAAGCAAATGATGATTGGAATACAGATATTAAGTAGCTTCTCACATAGATATTATAACATGAACTGAACACGGTTATTCTGTATTGAGTGATCGGATACAAACATATTATATTATCTACGGTACAGGTGGAAGATATTGAGTATGTTAGATATATCTCATATAAATATTTATTGATTCGATAATATAAAAACAGTATTAGAGTGATATTTGAAGATCACGACTCTTTGAATCAAGATATATTAATATGCTGTTGAACATAAAGCTGTGAATTGATAATAAATTTTGATAATACTATATTTTATGTTGTATGGCAATCACATTCAGATAATTTAAAACACTGATGGAAAACGACAGAAAACTAAAACTAATTTCACGATAGTGTTCAAAAAATGTTGTGTTACCAAAACATATTATTCATATACAGACTTTCCACCATCATTATCAAAAATACATCAAGTAGATTTAAGTATCTTGGTAAAACTATTCGCAATTTCATTCGAATGACTGTAGGTTGTAGGTACATCCATAGACATATTATCTCAGCCTGAGCTGGTACAGGAACAAATTAGGGTGGAAACATCGTTTGTATACTGGAAGGGTCACGTGACCGTTGGCAAGAAAGTTGGCAAATTTAAATTTTATTACTAGGTATAACCGATAACTATCTTCCCATATATCTTCTCTTTACCAAAAATAACCCTTACTTCACATCAACTTATAATAAAGCTGAGTTAAACTTGAGTTAAACAACACCAAAAAGCTTCTGCCAACAATCAGGTGATGCGATGTTTCCACCCTTCAAATGTTCAGGCTGGCGGTCCATAGATAAAATGTCTATGGGTACATCTCACAGAAGATGAAACGTGATGGATTTCAGGAATATGTGTATACCATTTTTATGAATGAAATTAGGATTAGGATAATAAACAAGGACTTGTATTATAAAACGTTTACAATGTTGTTATTATTTTATTATTGTCTTTGATTTGCAGAGTTTACGATTGGTTTTTCCTACGTACGACTAATTCATTCATAGACAGACACTATTCGACCATAATTACTCCACTATATGCAGGTACATGACAGGTTGTAAAAGTCGGAATTGGTGTAGATTTTTTTACCATTCTATTGATTTCCGTAAAATAAGGAAGTATACCAATTTTTAAATACATCCATAACACATTTGACATCGCATATTTAAAAATCTCTTTCAGCAAATAATGTCAGATTTACTCAGCTGAGAATACTAATCGACAAAAGTTGGAAAGAAAACCTACATTGAATAACGAGGAAAATAAAAATTGTAGATGGTTCTTCGTTAAAAAATAAAATTGAAGAATTTAGTACAGTGAAAAGTGGGGTCCTCTAGGCTTACTGAGGTATTCGTATATTATAGAGATCCTGGATGCAGGATTTTAAAATAGTCTGAGAAATGAGATAATTATCTAGGGAGTAGGGATTAACAAGATCTATCACATAACGAGTATTATGCAAATAAACTTGTAACCAGTAAACTCATGCTAGGATCGTTCAGTACTCTACTTCCAGATAAAAGAGTTTCTAAGAATGTACAATAAAATTTACAAATTATTATGTTTTACTGTAAATAAAAACGTTGGAACAAGTTTATCTATTAAGCAGATAATGCCTTCATTCATGTTAAACGGTAGTTTACGACCGAAAGGGTTTTATAGTAAACAAAAAGTTGTAAAAGATTTTTATGAATGAACGTTAGTCGGCTGCACCATCTTCTACAAATTTTATGATGACTCGTCATTTCATTCAGAAATAACGTAAATGTATTCAACGTTTTCAAAATTCATAATCATCTTAAATTTACAGTACAATTCCTTAGGAAGCGTCAGACCGTGCAGACTCCAAGTATAGTGCCGCCAGAATACGTGGAAAATTAGGTCTAACAACTAGACTTTGAAATCTTGAGTTTCCAAAAAATTCCTCTTAAACAATCGAAAATTTTATCGTCACAGCATCAGTCGTTCATGCGGGTATAAGAGTTTTCTTATTAATCTATCACTTTTCACGTTTTCCCAAAGATCTAATCTCATTTTGTGAACGGTGAACGATGGTATAGAAGTAAAATTTTCCTGATTGAGAAACCATTAAAATTAACAGGTTTGTATTTAAAAAAATATTGTCAATAAGATTTAAAGTATGGAAGTAGGTAATAATTCTTTGATCTATGAGTGTGATTCCATTGTACATACATTCTGTTTTTGCCTTCAAAAACAATGAATCAACAAGGTAAAACTTATTAGAATGAACCCTCAAACAATTGTGGGAGGTGGGAAGCAATGAGGGGTGCATATCTGACATACGTCGTAGATGGTGTGTTGTAATTAACAGCACGATCCTAATACTTAATTCAGTCCGACTGTCTTCTTTATAAATATTATATCACTTGAAGATCCTCCATATTATACAACTACAATATTAGTTATTAAAGAGTTTTGATCAAGTGGATATGCTTCACGTACTTATAAATAGCTCATATTTTCAGTGTCATTAATAAGAATCCATTTAGACTGAAGTTCCCTCATGAAAAGTTCGTAGAATATAACAAGCAAATTAATGCGACTGAGAATACCAAATACCAAAAAACGGCAAATTTTTGTTCTCCTTCATTTCTAATTAGTCGAAAGTGAGTTTATCACCCATTTTAATGCAAACGTCAATCTACGCATATAAGGTGCATAATATTACGAATAAGAACGATCAAAATGATTTTTAATAAACAAATATGTAGACCATCTGCTAAAATATTCATAGCTATAAAAGTAACTGCGAAAATATTGTTTAAACTATGTAGGTAGGTATGCGAAATATTAAAACTATAATTTTTATTTGTACTGAGTACAAGACCGGGTTTCATGAATCGTACTTTTAAGATTCTGAATAAGACTCTTTAAAGATTTTATTTTCGGAATAGAAGGCATCGAGCAGTTCACTATTTTGCACAATTATTAATTATTATAAGAAAAAGAGCTGTCACTGTGAAATTACGTAACTTTTAGGTCATTTTATTATACACCACTGGTGATGCCCATTGCCCACAAAGGGGTGTGTGGGGTAAATGTTACCACCGTGTGTACTACAACATGTGTAATATTATTGTGTTCTCAATTGTATATTCCCAATAGGTACCTACTCATCATTCTGTATAACAATATTTCCGATAATTTTCTTTTTTCTTTTCTCCTTGGGCGGGTACATATTTGATCACTTACCAAGTAATAATAATAACACAAATAATAAGCAACGATCATGTCGGTCTGGCAACAAATCGATCACATAGTTTAAATAATTTAAAAGTTGTTGTATTCAATATTCCTTTTCTGTAGGTAAAACAGTTTCGTGTCGCATATGTTGATGTCCCACGGCCTCGTGTCTAATATTGCCTCGTGATCAGAACTGCCCACCACTCCCCCTTGAGAATATATAATAATTTCTTATTCTAAGCACTTACTATAAGGTAGAACAACTTCACCTCCGCCCCACAACTCCTAAGTATGTGTAATATTTCCAATAAGAAGATTCTCCAAGCAATAGCATGACGCCGTCGCGTCATAGAGAAAGCAGAAGACTAAGAAGTAAATTGCCACAATGTATGCCAAATTATAGCTAGGAATTTGAAACAAGCTTCGACACACTTACCATCCAGATGTTATTAGGTTTACCCAAAGCTTCAAGAGGTTATATTACAGAGAGCTTTAAACTTTACACCATTACACCTAACTAATTCTGAAATTCGTGTACATCTAGTTAAATAGGTCGACTATACCAATATTCGGCTTGTTATGAATTTGGTTTCTAAGTGTATGTTGGTATAACAGGATAAAATGTATTTTCCAGTAAGTTTCAAATACACATCAACAATTTATTGAACACCAGTAGTATCACTTGAATGATGAGTAGCTTCATATAAACCATGCGATGCATCGTATAATTACGCTATGAATATTTTATTGATTTCAAACTACGTAGGTGGTTTTGTCAACTGGGATCATTGTGTATGTACATAGTAATCACAGTTGATATTATATTAATAAAACAAGGTACAGAAAACAGACCTATTTTATGCTATGTTTAGTTTATGGTCAGTAATATACCTAAGGAATAAGTACACTCACTTACTGATGTGTACTTAGACTTACCACTATAATAATACCTACACGCTTTCTGTTTCTCCTCGAAATGTTTTAGTGACAATTGATAGTTGTTTTATAGAAATATTGTACGATGTTCATACACGCAAACTATTATTAAAGTATTTTTTACTTTGATGTGAATTATTCTCTGAATGCCTAAGTACATTTTATAATACCCGTTTGATTAGACGACCATCACAGTTTATATTCTATATCGTTTATATCAACATACATTAGTCTATCTAACTTATAATAATTTTATATTCACCTTATAAAGGAAGTGGCATCAAAAGCAAAGCATTTAAATACACCACAAAATATTGTGGTCTATTATTCCATCTTTCTTTTTCCATTTCTTTTATACCATAATCTTTTAGTTTTATATTGTCTACCTACAATCTGATTGGAAGAAAAATAGAAAAAAAAGGAAAGCATGAAAGTACCTATTACTTTTAAGTAGGTATTCCAAATTGACCAAAATTTGCATTGCATGACCAAGCATTTTTTGCAGATCTTAATTTCCCCTTGTTCTTCTTCCTCAGCCGTCCGTACTCTGCTAGATATAGACTTCTTCTAACGTTTTCCATTTTCTTCCATTCTGAGCTTTGCTCAACCAGTTTCTTTCTGCGACTGATGAGACCACATCTACTCATGTGTTTTGTGGTCGCATGTAGATGTAGGTAATTTCCCATAGCCAACTCCAACATTGCCCAAATTCACTAAAATTATTGCGATATTTTAGTTATGCACTTATCTACTACGGAAATTATTTTATTACTAAAAGGGCGACGGCTTTCACACCAATGAACAACGAGTGTCATCGGAAACATCGCATCTATAATAAGCATAAATATTTTTCTATTTTCATACCAATACGTTCATAATGCAAAGAGCTACCTGTGTCTAAAAATAGTTTTTGATAAGTTTCTGTATTACAACTAGATACTTATTAGTGAAATATAATTTTATTAGACTAACATTTTCCTATCTGCGCTAATTGACTCAATTTTCTTATCATAATAAAAAGGCAGTTTAGCATTTCAATTTAATTAGTTTTCTGCTAAATATATTCCCGCAGATCATTTCCAATATTAAATCGTATATAAATTAATAGACCATAAGGTTCCTTATCGAAATAAAGCAATCGTAATTTGGTTGCTAATTCTGATATTATTCTAATTAAGCATAAACCTACTTTAAAATACAGTTTGTCGTGTTTTTACTGAAATATACTCCATGCCTAGGCGTAACAAATAGATATGCCATGATTCTGAAGTCTTACCGTAACGTAACTATCAATTTTCGACGTTCGTATGTTACAATTTTGAATCATTACGGATAGTCCGTGACCAAACGATTTTGTTGATGCAAAAACTAAAAAGTTTATTTCCCCACATTTATCATAACATGAAATATTTCAAACGAGTTCGATATTGGAACCTACTTTGATCGTAATTCCTCTTGGAATTTGAATTAAAAAATTTAAACACATGTTAATTTCTGTACTTTGTCATCAAAACACAATTCCTTTATTTTGATTGAAAAAATCTTAATCCTTCTAATGTGAATGCGGCCCAGTATAGTAATATCTGTATGTTTATTATGTTTCATATAATATATTAAAGGCTTATCATATATTATACCTACGTAATGAAAATACGTATACGGTTAACTACACACAAGTACCTACCAATAAAGTTATGCATCAAAATTTCAGGGAATTATACAAGCAGGGATAACAGTTTTCAGTTAAGAGTATGCATACCGACATTTGAAAAATTTCAAAAAACGGGAGACCTTATATCTCGACAACCGATACTAAATATGCTTTGGAACAAAATAGGGTAGATGCATTGAACATTTATCTAAGGAATAACCATAAAAGATTTATTATATCTTGTATAGATTTCTCAAAAAAAAAATGAAAAACACCTCTGATCTTTTTTCCGAAAGACGGAAACTCGTTTCCCGAAAGTCGCGGAATAATTTATTTTTGTACTGATAATATGCATTAAAATCTAGGGAATAACCGTAAAAAAATTTTGATAGACGCAAAATTAAGCCGAAAAAAACGGAAAAAACGCTATTTTTACCATTTTATCATGCGATTGTTCACGCGATTTTGAACCTTATTGCCGCGGGAAATAACTGTGACGTAATTTTTGGTGCCAAGCCCTTAAATCTATATAATCGTTATAGATTTCTAGAGAATCTCTTCTACTTACTTCATGTACAAATATGTCGCGTTAACTTTAGCTATTATCTGTTTTTGCAAAAAAATCTCGAAGTCCATGTAGAGGAAAAATCGGCAATCTGCCTGTAGATGTGTGTTCTACGTATTTGTAAGTTGGTGCAGGAAACGTCAGACAAGTTTTACAAAAAAGTAGGAGTTCTATAATAGTTGGTGGATTGGTTTTACAATCATCTGATTACAAGTATAGGTAAGTTAGGATTTGATCAAAATCATTTGTCGATTCGTAACCCTACACCGATAAAGCAACACCGTATAGGAGGAGCAAGGGAAGCGGTACTCTTGTGATATAAAAGTAGATGATTATATTATTATTATGTATTAATAATATAAATATAATATAATAACAATAAAAAGGAAAGGATTAAAGAAAGAGAAGATGATGAAGAGAGGTCGGCTTCCTTTAGTAGCGGTTGTCACCTATACTTTGTGATTATTATACCTGATTGTTGCCTGTTGCTACAATGGTACCTCTACCCTATACCTACCTATAGTCGAGGTGTCATATACTCATATCATCCGAGGAGGACGGAATCAACATATTAGTATTTCAAATCATTTTTTTAGAATCAAATATTGAGAAGGCGAAGCTTTCTGACTCTCAGATATTTCTTTACAATCAAGTGAGTAATTGATAGAAGCTTCAAATATTCGGTCCAGTAGGTAAATACAGGTGATAGACTAATGAAATAAATACCTATCAATCGTCATCAAAGATTGAAATACATGTATATTTTGCCATTATGTATTCTCTGACGTCATATCATTACGAAGCAGACAAGAGAACTGAAACCTTTCCATCCTATGGACTTAAAACTTTGCAACATCGAATCAGGAGATCGAGTTCCTTAATGTCGATAGTAATAAAATAATTCCACAGACTTTAAAATATTGATATCAATCAATTGCCCAAAGATCCTTCACTACAGTAAACACAATTCGAAAGATGAGAAGTCGAACAAATTTGACTTTTGAAATCACGACAACTGAACATCTTATGATTCTTTCGATTCTGAATCCTTCCCTGTGAAGTCGGCTTTATGTGGTGTGTATTATTATTGTAAGGTAAAGTATTATTCCACCATGTTGATCTTAGTCGATGTCTTATTTGTTGACAGTTTCAAATTAATATTTCTATTCGGCAATCCGATTACCAATGCTTCATCCTTTGGATACCGACCGTCTCATTGTATTGTACTACAAATTACAATCACACTATCAATCTATTAAATCATATTATCTATGGATACGTCACCATTCAAAACATTTTGAAATTAGGACATATTAAATATTTATCACAGATATAATAATAGGTGGTGTAGTAAAAGTAGTAAAAAAATAGAAGTGATATAAAAGAGATGGAAACGTGTCAACATGGGTGTAAAAAAATAGTTATGAATCTAAATAATGGAATGAGAAATGGCCTGCTGTTAGTTGGTTAATGAATGAGTGACGAAGTTCCATCATTTTTTACAAATTTTACGATGAATTGGAGAGACTCAATCTCAGACATTCAATTCTAAAAATCATCCACAATATTACTTAAACTATACCTACATATCTACATATTATAATCGTAGTAAAAATAAGTAATCCAATTTTAAATCTTTCATCGCAATACTCATAACTACATAATAATTTAACCAATTACATTTTATCCGATCCATTCATTGCAATTTTTTGTGTACTACAATGTGACATTAAGATCTTTGACACGTTGAGTTTTTATTACCACGCAAATCTTTCAGGTATAAAATTATTCAAAAGAATAAAATGTAACATTTTAATCATTGAGCTTTTGTATGGAATACTTGAATTTAATCCACACCGTTAGCTTTACAAGAGATCCTTACGGAATCCAACACTCAGGAAAGTGCTTTAGGCTTATTCGTCCTTTTTCACAACTTTTTTATACTGTAGTGTAGAGTGCAGACTCACCCCGTGCTAATATTCATTGTTGAGAGAACATTCTCAATAGAAATAATATCTACAATACATACTTATATCTTATTAGAGAAAATATTGCAGAAATAGAGACGAAATATTTATCAAATATGTATGTCTATCCGGAAGACTGTATTTTTATTTAACGCCGAAGAAGTATTAAGAGTGTCATCTGTATTATTCGGTTATATGTACCTATTGCTACACTTTTCGTATAGTTTTGGTGTTAATTTAAAAAAGGATTCAAGGAATTCACCAGGAAGCAGTGGACATTGGACAAGTTCCTTAGAAATTATGCTCCTATTCATCAAGCTAAATATGATATAGGTAATCTTTAAGTAACCATATATTCCCAGGGGACCCATAAGGTCCCAGGTGCGAAGCTACCTAAGAACACGATTCCCGTCGAGTTACCTTTTGGATAAAATAGTCGGTAGAATAATGTCTAATCTGACGTAATCCAATAAGAAATGTTAGCCCCGGCTTCCCTTCTGCAGAAATCCACTCTTCGCCACTGGAGGTACACATATGTATTGATTCATTATTTATTTATATAAATATGTAGGTAGGTATATATTTTGTAGTAATTAATCTATAAAAATATACTATACCATGTGAAACACCATGATTTTACACAATATTTCTAATTATTTTATAGCAGCAATGAAAAACGAATGATTCTTACAAAAAATATACATAAAAGTGATATCCACACAAAAGAAGCGATTTTGATAATATTATGTGAAATTGTAATAGGGAGGTACGTAGGCAAATATAAAGTAATAATATTGTATTCTTCAAAATAACGCTACACATCGAAAATAATTACTTTGAATGTGTATTATTATATTGCATTGTATTATTGATATTATGTTTCTGTATAATTACGAGTATTCTTGGAGGCTATTCAGGGATGCAAATATCTTCGTAATAACATCGATCTTATATAAGAGTTCAATGTGACCTTCGATGATGCGATTCATAAAAAGCAGAAAAGTACTTGATTGTCTTTTAACATTTGAATGGAATATATATTTAATTTCTTGCCCGCAATTAATAGCAAACACGATGTGTATGCTAGACACACATTTGATGTACCTTACCTATATTTTATTTTTTTCTGTACTTTATGACACATGCTTTTAACTTAATTATCATCAAGCGTCCAACAAAGTATTTGAGTTTGAGCGCGAATACAAACCTAGATCCTTTTTTTTAAATATCCGCCTTTTAACGTTCCTCAAAAAACACAAGGAAGTCACAGTCTTCGCCACTCAGATAACTTCAGTAAAATACGTATTACCTATATTCCCACGACATGCTTAAAACTCTGAAGTCACTGTCATTGGAATAATGTACCTACAATAAAAGGGAGGAATATATGTTTACTATATTGAAAACATACTCATAAACTAATTATTCTTATTAGCAATGTATTCTTTTATAACATCGACCTCCATCGAGGAATGTATGCATGTCGTATGTATATTAGTGAATTTTTAGCAGTTCTATATCACCTATTACAGTTTTTTATCTCAACAGAAGTTAACGGTATCTGCATTTACATAATGTAGTATTATGCGAACTCCCTTTGGGATGAATCAGGATAGGCGTTCTGATGCTTAAGAGTCGGCCTTGGTTTGCTTAAGTGATCACATATTAGATGTTATTTCAAGTATCGTTTGAACCCCTAATAATTAGAAATACCTATAATAATTTTATACACAAATAATAACACGTAATAATTTGCTTCTGAAATGAAGAGAACACAATAGCTCACGGAATATTACGCATTTTATACGGACCAATTAGTGGTGTTGTTATTAATAGTACGAGTAGTAGCCACCGCACCGATATGTATTATTATATACCTACACTCTGATATTTACAATATAATTTAAGGCATATTCTATGGTATCTACCTGAAGGAATAATTACTATTACACCTTGAATCAATTTGATCGATGGTTCTCAACACGTAACCGAATAATCAAACCTTTCTTTCGAGAATATTCTGTACTAAGTATTTCGCCAGTTATTTCATCAATCGTCAATAAATAATTATTTGTCGAACTAATGAGGAATATCTTACTCCATCCTAATGTGGTAATTTTTTTAAATAATGTGTTGTTTTAAATTTTGTTAATTTTTTAAATAATGTTGTGGACCAAGTGCCCACGTCTTCCAGGACCAGTTCGGATCCTTTCGGGTATTCGTCCCTGCCTACTTCAAAAGTAGAGTGGTGTTGTAAGACAGACTTCCACAAAGGCTACAGTCCACAAAATTGTATTATATTAAAATATAGTGGTAACTTTTATTTTCAAAATCTCAGAGTTCCCAAATTCAACAAATTATCTTGTCACCAGACTAGACATGTGCGCCGGCTGCAAAATAGCCGGCGGCGGCGCCCATGTCTAAAATTGCCGGCGGCGGCGCGGATACAAAGTGGAGGGGACCATTGGATTTTCTTACGCTATTGTTTTAAATGATTAAATACGTACATATGAAAAGGATAATGATAAAATCGATTTATTTATTTAGAAAAACTATGATTATTTCAATAACAAAGTAAAATAATAGCTCATATTTTAAAAATAAAGGAAAATTTCATTATTGTATTTTCATGGTGCTGGAGGGCAGGTCAAAATAAACTAATCCATAAAGTCAAACGCGTCAGAATGAGCCTCACTATGGGTAGTGGTGCAGTCGAACAGGTTTCTCATTTGGCAATATTTGGGCTGTTAGCTAAATTGGTGGGTGGAATTCAAACTCTGAAATAAATTGCGATGACGAGGTCGACCTTCCACAAAATGCAAAACTCCTTTGTAACTAAGAACTGCGGTTGAGCATAAGCTGTAAAAACATACGTGTTATATGGAGTGGAAGGGTAATTTAATAAAATTATGTAATTTAATAAAACTATCCCAAGAAACCAAATTCGGTCGCGAAATTTGCAAATCGGTCACAAGTGGTCACATGTGGTTGCCGTGTCGACACTGTGTGCACACAAAAACCCGGTCACAAAACACACACATTGTGTACGCTTTGCGACCAGATTTGGTCGCAGAGTGTACACACTGTGTGGTGAATGTGTCCGAACAGAACTCGGTCACAAAGCGCACACATTGTGTATGCTTTGCGACCAGATTTGGTCGCAGAGTGTACACACTGTGTGGTGAATGTGTCCGAACAGAACTCGGTCACAAAGCGCACACATTGTGTACGCTTTGCGACCAGATTTGGTCACAGAGTGTACACACTGTGTGGTGAATGTGTCCGAACAAATTTGGTTCAAATTGTTCGAAATATATTAGTCCACGCTATAAGTAGTTCTCAATCTGTTTCTTGTTCAGTCGTGTTTGTAGTGTTGAAGCGAATAGAATCCGTGGCTTTTTCATATGTTGGAATATCTATAACTTTTATTCGGCATTTTATGCGCTTCCAACCACTTTCAGGCACACTGTCCTCGTTTCTCCTGGCATCTTCCAATATAGTTTTCCGTATAAATTTTGGCCAATACAAAAGACCCTCCTTCACCCAACCACTAGGAACAGCAGAAATCACAACTGCCGAATTTTCCTTTGTTGCGACGAGCGTATACGGCATTTTATACAAAGACTGAAGACGTTCTGACATGAGGAGCGGAAACTGTTTGAGAATAGTAGATCAAGAACTATGGCGGCTAGCTAATGAAAAGTATTGTGACCGCTTTTGGTTACATTCGGTCACAAAGCGGTCACAACTGGTTACAAGTGGTCATAAGTGGTCACATTTGCGACTACTCCATATTCTACGAAATTTTGATAATTATGTTCATTAAAATGCATGTTTAATCGTTTTACAGGATGAAATTTGTTTGGATTATAGCGTAATAGGTCAAAATTAAGGTTTCTGCGAAACAATGGACTTATTGGAAGTTGTATAGAATTTAATATAAATAAATATGACTATCACATTAATTTATTATTTGTTGTTAAAATTAATAATTAAAAAGGCGCGTTAAAAATAAGCCACCTACTTCACTAAATTACACGATAAATTTTGTTTCGCAATGAAATTAGGATATTATTTAGCTATACCCGTCCGTTTTTATTTTCATTAATATTATATCATGGCTGAAAAGTATTTTGGTGTTAAGAATTTTGCTGCGCATCCATGTTAAAATTATAAATATATATATATTTATTTTTGCGGGAAACCGCAAATACGTACGCGCCAGCACCGGCGGGCCATTCAAGTGGTCACATTTTGGTTACAAATGCGACCGAATGCGACCGGATTTGGTCGCATTTGTAACCAAAATGTGACCGAATGCGACCAGATTTAGTCACAAATGTTCCCCACTTTTGGTTGCGGTTTCGGAACTGTGTGCGAACAGCGACCGAATTTCCGATTAGTGTGCACACAGTAGTGTGCGAACGTGTGCGAACGGCGACAAAATTGCGACCGAAATGGTTTCTTGGGATCTTATTTGCGATGTTAGTTTAGGCGTAAAAATAAGGATATTAATTAGGTATTAAATAAACAGAAATCGTGGTGTTTTTAGTCGAAAGGTGCATAAATTAATAATGATATGAACCAAAATACGTAATGTTTACCGGTGGAAAGATAAATTACAATTTGAGAGTAGTCTGTAATCACAGTCTGAGAAACCACGTTAGGGGATAGTAATTTCTTTTTTTATTATAATGCAGCCTTAGGTGAGCGAAATAATTGGATTTTAACCTTAAAATATCTAATTATATCACATTTTGACACTTAGAAGATCGTAAACGTCAAAAATTACCAAATGAATATCGTTTTTTGTCAAGAGAAAAGGAGTCATTATTATTTCCACAGTGCTGTATTGAAACAAATGAAATATAGAGAATCTAGTCAAGTGGAATGAAAATAATTTTGATTAGGTACTTCGATAATCAAAGGCTAAACTAATGAAAAGAGAGAACGGTTGACCGAAAAGGCAAAAGGCCGCATATTTTGGTCAGATATTCTGCCAAAATTCACATGGTTTAAAAATTTTAACGTGGTATGATAAAATCGACCAAATAACCATAAACGTAAGTGTACAATTTGAATCATGAATGCATGTCTCTGTCTTAATTGCGCTGTGTCTCACACAGCTTGTATTATGACCTTTTATCAATAACAATATTATAATCAATTTTATATTTGTATATTTTTAATATTTTACATTTGTATATAATGTTGTATTGTCTTTTATCTTTTTTTTCCTTTTGACTGTTGGATTTAATGTTTTATTTACTGACTGACTTACGTTTTTTCTGCTTAATTATACATACCATATTTATAGTTTTATCTGTCGTGTGTATTGGATCATATTTTGTTGTTTTGTCAATTTAATATATTGAATTTTTACATTGAATGAATATTTTTATATTGGGATTCTCACACCTATGGTATTGGGTGTGTAACGTGTTTTCATATTTTGACCTTCTAATTAAAATGACATATTTCTATTGTTACGTTTTATCATTATTATAGTCAATTTTATATTTGTTTAATTTATATTATGTTTCCTTATATGATTGATTTGTGAATTTTTACTTTTACTTTTTTTTCCTAGGTTGTGTAGAATTGTGTAATGATTTTATAAATTTTTTTTATTGACCTTATTGTATAAATTTTTTAAAAGGCTTTTGGCCGTTTGTAATGTAATAAATAAATAAATTCTGATTTTTCCTTATGATTCCCGGTAACATAAAATAACGTTTGTTTTTCATTTAATTTCCACCATGAAGAACCAAATTATTAATTCATTGTGGCCGTCCAAATTATAAATAAATCCCAACCTATTTCTTGTTTTAGAATCAAATAAATAGAAAATCCCCAATTTTTGTTAATGCAAAACCAAATGAACGAAATATGTGAGACGCCGGAATGGGTTAACAATGCATTAGTTATTATTCGACATTTTACATAATTACTGAACCCTAGCGTCCCCACAGCTAAATGATTCAATTTTTTTACCTGGAAAAGTACTTATTTCGATTTCTGTCTCAAGAAACACAAGATAAATACTTTTGGTCACACGGATCCCACGCCGCCGGCGTGAGCGTTTTGCCGGCGGCGGCGCGCCGGCGCGGCGCTCATGTCTACACCAGACTGTGTGTACTCTGTATCCCGAAAGCTCGCATTCCCCTCATATATTTTTTTACTTGTCCAACCACATTCAAAGCTGGCTTTAGTAGCATCTTAACATCTAACGATTATAAAATAGGTACATGAATACTTTAAATTTATTAATTTTCCTATTCGGGGAAAATTCTACATTCTACCTAGTTTAAACAAAAACAATATTTTCGTTAGTTTTTCTTTTATCGTGTACGTAAAAAATCAGCATTGTTGAGAAGCACAGTAATGTGTCGGCTTCCGTACGTCGGAATGACTTTTATATCTCACCATGGAGTAATCAAAAAGTGACATGATTGTGAATGCAAATTACAGGTTCCGTTCTTACCGACATTGCGAGGGTGCTGAGTTTCCTACTGTTGACTATTAATCCGGGGAAATTAAACACAAAACAGTTCCTCGATGGAAAGTTGTGGGGTAGTCGGGATTTTTTTCATTCTAAACGTTTCTTGGGACGCTGAATCTGAATCCGAGGTTTGCCAACAAAATTTCGTGACAGAACATGGCGAAAATTACAAAAAATGGCGAAAATAATAATTTTCTGGCGATTTCTTTATTAGAACTCGAAAACTGACAACTTTCGTAAGTTATTTTTCTACACAAAATTAAAGTACGTAAAATTTACTACAAAATTGGCATATACATTTTTTCTCTAAAATAAATAGCAACGGAGCTGTCAAGGTCCAAAAAATGGCCAAATTTTCGTATTGTTTTACATTACGAGAATCGAAAATGTATTGAGAAAGTACACCTTGATAGCTTCATAAGCAAATTCTAACACTTAGTCTTCAAAATTATGAGTCATATTTTACCTCGTTGGAATCAGGAAACATAAAAAAAGCTCTTAACGGAATTTTTATTTAAAAACACCGTGAAATGTTTAAGCTAGAAATGTTTAAATAATTTTATTTAAAAATAAAGTACATTATGTACGCTGAAAATGTTTAAAACTTTTTAGCTTAAACATTTTACTATATTTTTAAATAAAATTTATCTTGAAAACTTTCTTCATGTTTGCTGATTCCAACGAAGTAAAATATGTGTCATAAATTTAAAGAATAATTGTTAAAAGTTGGTTTTAAAGGTAACAAAATGAACTATCTCCATACATTTTCTATTCTCACTATTTAAAATAATGCGAAAATTTGGCTAGTTTTTGCAACTTGACAGCTCCATTTTTATTTATTTTAGAGAAAAATTTTGAACACCAAATTTGTCGAAAATTTTATGAACTTTCATTGTGCGTAGAAAAAGAACTGACAAAAGTTGCCAGCTTTTAAATTCTAATCCAAAATTCGCCAAATATTGGAAATTTTCGCCATTTTTCAGATTTTTCGCCATGTTCCGTCACGATATTTTGTTAGCAAACCTCGGATTCGGATTCAGCACCCCAAAATACATATAGAATGAAAGAAAAACAGACTACCCCGCAACTTTCCATCGAGAAATCTAAAGGCACCGTATTATATGAGTATTGTATTTGGATACATACACTAACTAAATATACCCACACAAGGCTTTGTTACGTTCATAGACAATAGGTGAAATCCAATAGGTGAAAACCTTGTATCATTAATATTTTGTTGATTGTGTTATTTTCATTATTATACAAATTCGGTAGTTAGTTTAATCATGTTTCTTCTCAGTACTTATGTTTCGGTTATTATTATTTGTATAATAATTGTGAATTTCAAACGAAATAATAATGACCAAATCAAATTATAACAATTCTAAAATAACTGTAAGTAATGTGTATATTATACTCAGTTCTTACTCCTATTTATAAAAACTTTTTTACATTATGTATTCGCACTCTTCCAAAGATCCTCTTCCATCTTATAACATCGTAACAACAAAAGATCTAAAAATTAGAAAACGAACCTGTAATATTATACTTAAATAACACCAGAGACCTATAACAATTTTGAATTAATCGGAGATAATAAAGCTCGAAGTCACCTGTATTTCAAGGTTGCGGATATAATTCTTGCATCTTTCAAGTAATTAACATTTAACCGGCTTCAGATGAACTTTCTGAATTTCAGCAGATAAATAAACGAGCCATTGCAGTGTATGTTTATTGTCCTACATAATATGGCAAATTTAGATCTTCCAAAAGTGAGAAGAACGAAGATTTACCATATTGATGTTCAATACGAAATGTATGGTAGGCAGTGTAGGCGCCCCAAACCTAGTAGTGTGTATAGCAGTATTATGCTGCGTATAACCAACCATAATACGAACACCGCGTATAAAATGATAATGATATATATTTCTTATCCAATTAATATAGAAGTCATGGTTAGTAATGAATAATGATAATAAATGTAGTGGTGAAGTTGAGGGGCGTGCAGGCAAATAACACCTTTATCGCTAACTCCGTGTTGACGTCTTTAAACAATACTAAGATGATGACTAGGCGACATTTTACCTTGAAATATTCACAGCGGAGGGGCACAATAGGCCCGCGGGAGCTCACAATGGGTTTCTGTAAATACATACTACTGACCCCTGAATCTAACAATGTGATATGAATAGAATGCCTTCCACAGACATGTATATTGTACAATTGATTAATTCGGTCCGAGTCGCAGTGACCTAGATAAAAACTATGAAAATATAAGAAATTCGTAGATACGTACTACCAACAATATCGTATCGCAATATAAATATTCAATAAACAGATTTTTCTCCAAATGAAACTATGTTGAATCAAGTTGATTGGTACACTGAACTTTGTAAGTACCTAGTTTACAATTCAACGACCTAAAATATCGCCCAAATTCTAGCTTTCCTAAAAAAATATCGATATACGCAATATTCCTGTTTATGCTTAAAAGTATCGATTTGCTATAAAATTTGTAAGTATAAATGATAAGTTTTCTTATTAAAATTTGCCGAATTAAAACATTACGAAAAAATGTTTTAATAAAACTAATATTAAATACGATGTGAAAAAAATACAAGTGAGATCTTTATTATATTAAATAATGTTATTATCAAAAAGTTCAAAAAAGATAATGACACGAAAAGGTTTGTTATTGATTATTATATTAATTTGATTGGAATCGGTCTGACAATTTTATTAGAGAGAAGCATTAGCCGAGCGGCTCATGTGATATGACTTCAGATTTACTTTGATACTACCAAGCCGACAAACGGTGACAGGACACTTTTGCCGACAGGTTTTTAGTGATGAAAAATAATCAATAACTGAAAACATCGACTAATATATACCTAACTATGAACGATTGTAACAGAATGTTCGATCAATAATGTCTTGCCTTGTAACTGCTGTACACTCATTGATGATCATTCGCTGCGAGTTCCACATGTCCACACTTGCCGCAAACCCCAAGCCTCATCAACAAATGTGTAGACACTTCGCAAGCGCTTGCCGCAGAATTCCTTTGATTTGAGAAAAAACCAACACTCGATCGGATCGGCCAAAGTGCAAGCAAGCCTTCGCAGCCCAAGCCATCGTCCTATCCGCACGTTTGAATTTTGTAATTGCATGTCGAGGTTTGGTAAGTGTAAGCGTGCGGTTCTGGCATCATATAAAATAAACTATGGAGCGTATTTTGATAAGGAGTTTCACGGTAGGATCTCTGAGTTTTTTTTATGAAATAAATGCCTTCAGGTTTAATTGATTGCACGAGCAGTGACAAGGCTTTTCTCTGAGGCTAATTCACATTTGGGGTCATTAATTTATTCGAGAAGGTAATTGATTAGTAACAATGCAAGACATGAGCGCACTATAAATTCACTACCTACTCGACTAAAATAATACAAATCGATCATCAAAGAATTTATTTCGATGTTCTTGATAGATATCGATGCAGTTGTTGTACAATGTACATCTCTAAGTGATGTAGTTACCTCTTTATGATTTTTTTCTCTTTGATTATTCGCTCCAACAATATAATAAGAAGATATGCCGGGAGAAATTATTATCGGATTATCGGTATTCGATTGTAGTCTACCGAATGAAAATATTTATTTATTGTAATTATTGTTTAATTAATCACTGTTATCGTTATATCAATTTAATTAACTGAGAGTTAATCATACACATAGTGTAGGTTGTAGTAGTACATACACCTAACATCTCTAATTACATTTACGTACCTACGTCCTACATTTTTAAACATTATATCTATAGGTATCCCATCGAGTTACCTTTTGGAAAAAATGACAGGTATAATAGTGTCTAATCTGAAAATACCATAAGGAACCTGTATAAAGGTGGGAAGAACTATTGAACATTGAGACCCTTCTATATCTATGAAAAATCTATGGTTGACGCCATGGGAGCTACAAACATATGATTGCGTGTCATATTGGTTGTCCACAATTGCGTGAAACCTGGTGATATTTTAGTGATTTTTGCGACTCATTATGTATAATCAGTGTGTAAATTACCTTTGGAATATAACCTATGTAATTAAATGGTAAATCAGTGTACTTTCCATCGCGAAAGAATGGCGTATACCTAGCGGAAGTGCTAAGTTATTAAATGGCGGCGCTCTTGTTTAGTCTATGGCTATATCCTTTAAGACTTCCTTAAGAAATGTTAGCCCCGGCTTCCCTTCTGCAGAAATCCACCCTTCGCCACTGATAGGTATACTACATTTTTATTGACTTTCAGGCTGGGAAGGGTGTTTTTACTTAAAACTCAAACAAAATTAAACTAGCAACTATTTAAAAAGAGAAAAATGCTGTTGATCTGAACTAATTTAAAAGAAGGACAAATAGAGAAGCATAACCGGTGGGAGAAAAAATCTCTTCGACTATTTAACAAAAACATATGATTCAACCGCGACCCACATTCATGAAAAATTTCTATAAACGAATGGTGTATCCAAGAAAATAATATTTTCTTCCGATACAACATCATAATTGACAAGTTGGTGATCAGAGATAACTTCAATATAGGCGTCCCCCAAAAAAACGTATTATTATCTCAGTCGAATCATAAAAATCATTGAAAATTTCTTATCTATCCTCATTGGTTGCAATTTATTCTGAATATTATAAACTTATGGGGATAAGTTAGAACCAGAATAAACGTTTTTTGTACCACAACTTTTTCATTATTGGCAAAAGGAACTTAATCAAATAGTATTGTATGACATTGATTAGGTATTCATTTTGCGATGTAAATAATTGCCGCTAATCTCTTAGCCTCTCCACACACGTCCCGAAGTTCAGTTCCGGAATCGACCGTTTTGCAAAAAAGTTCCGATCAAAACCTCTCTCTGAATTCAGTGTCACCCCGATTTTAAATTCAGAAAGAGGCTTTGGTCGGAACTTTTTTTCAAAACGGTCGATTCCGTTAACTGAACTTCGGGACGTTTGTGGTGAGCCTTACTGGTGTGACTGTGTATGTATTAGATTCACAATATACTAATTAAGTTATCATTCTCCAGAGAAACCCACCTGACGTGTTGATGGAGGTACAATTAGACAATTTTGGTAAGAAACAAGTCGTTAACTAATTTCACTTCAATTCTTTCTCACATCAGCATTAATTATTATTATGGTATTATCATCAAGATTTATTGCTTATGTATTTGGCGCAATTCATAAAAGGCAGTCACTTGTCATCGACTATTGTCTGTCAAACATAAAAATTTGGCGTTTGAATTTGCAATATCCAAATTCCGTACATCAATCAATAAGTCAAACTCGCATAATAATCTGCAAGAGTTTCATCCACCATAAGGTTACAATATTTTCAAATAGAATTTGGCTGTTACATCCAGGAGACATATCAAAATAACATATATTATAACAAAATTTGCAGATCTTTAAAGCAAAATGTAAACATATAGGTGTAATATTTTGTATGTACAAACATGCAGCTTTTTATTAAAACTCCCGAAATATAATAAATTCTATAATTTATAAGTATTATTTTACGTCCCAATTTTCAAAGAAACTATTTATTGTTACACAAAGAAAAATAATCATTAGAATTGACTAAAATCTGTTAAATTGATCTAGTAAACTATAAAACATAAAAGTAGGTACCTACTCTCGGCTGAGTAAAATGTTTTTTCTATGTTTTTTAAAAATATAGATTTTTATCAACACATATAACAAATCATATGCAAATCATCAACGCTTTCGCGAATACCTAAGTTGCAAACTATTGATTGACTAATATTTACGAGAGGGAGTATTAAAGTTTTTAATAAATAATTTTATTGCCTGTCATAATTTCCTTGTAGTATTTTTAATTGCGACTATATTGCTTTCATAATGACTTTCGTACATTGACGAATCCACAGATGTTGTTTGATAGACACATTTCAATAACATACGTGCTTAATATCTTTTTATTCCTTCTACACAATCAACGTGTACAGTATATAGTAATAGAAGTTTTCCACTCCATCGGAAGACTTTAATTTTCAACTAAATCGCCTATGTCCTATGTCAGTATAGTAGGTAACTGAAACCTACTGGTTGCCATAGTCCAGTACTTACATAAAATAAAAGAAGTATGTGTACGAGTAATGTCATGTGATTTTTCCAATCCCTGTTTTGGGGATGCGTGTATGTAATATGAGCCAGCACTTTGTCAGTTTATTGTTGCAATAATCTATGTGAAGCATAAAAATGTTGTTGTAAGCAAAAATAAATAATGCCCAGAGCATGATTTCGCATTGATAGTGCGTCAGTTGTGTGTGTGATGTTATTATTGTAATATATTGTTTATTTCTGCATTATTTAGGGCTAGTTATTCGTGAGACCCACGGGGTACAAACATTATAATATCCATGTAGTTGCTTCTACATAAAATGGGGCATCTAGCGTGAATAGGTACGAGGTACTTACAACATTATGAACAGCGTGAACTTTGTTTTCTTTTATATTTCTCTAATGAAACAATGCGCAAATTATTTACAGAGGTATGAACTTCAAGGGACATAAGGTGACTGGATATTTGCTACGAAAGTTTATTAAGCTTAAAGCTTATGAAACGATCTTCTTCTTCTCGTGAATGGAGACACCGAGGTCTCCCAGGATGTCTCAGACCAATGCACAAAGAGAAAACGTCTCCAGCACCGTGAAACGATAAATTTAATAATTATAATCTATTATAGCGAGTGGTGTCTACAATTTTTTCTAATTTTGCTATTTGTCATTTACTGCGTGGAGTTTTCCGTATAAATTGTAAATCTAATTAGATGATTGTAAAACAGTTCAGGTACATTGTCATTTTTATGTTATCAAACAGTTGAATTGATTATGTATTCATTATACATACTTACATTTACGATAGATTTAGATACTTTTTATCCCATTAATAAAAAGTCACCGTCAAATTATAAAAGCATTTGCTAGCTACTGAAAATATTCTGCGTATAAAAATGTATGTAAGGCACGATTTGGACATTTTTTTTTTTAAATTATAGATTATTGCGTCGTTATTACTGTGTGTATGTAATATTAGACTCAAAAGTTTCTTTCAATATTGTGCATTGAATGCCCACCCCAAAGTAGTGTTTTGTAGATTTAGATTAGTAGATAATACATAGTCGAGAGTACATTATAATTGAAACTACTTTGCAACAACAAACTTGACACAATACAGAACAATAGTAGACTAAAAATAAAGTGTCGAATTACACATTCATATAACATGCAATATGAATTGTATGGGAATATAATATCGTTATCTGTTCCTAGTTAGGTCGATACCTATCTATTTGTTCAACTTTATTTACTGGTATTTCTATGCAATTGAACGATATATATAGCCTGCTGATGGTACGAGTATGTAGTTTAGTATCTACTTATTGTGATTGTATTCATTTTGTTATTGTTATTATATTATTTTTATTGTGTACGAACAATTTCATTTGATATCCAAGTTTGATCAGATAATGTCCTCATTAGATATGCACTACCTATTGTATTATTTATTATTTTAAAAACTGTGTTCATAAGAAGCGAAGATTCAATAAAATTACAAGGACTGAAAATCCCACATCACCACAAAGTGAGCCCATATAGTGAATGATGCCCAGTCTGAATCAGCTTTTCTCGGAGAATGCGCCAGGCTTCCGCTGTATGGAGCTACTTTTTGTCGTATCATTTTACCGAATAGTGTTTATCTTTGATTTTTTTGTCAGAATACCTAAACCCAATATCCGGACGATTACTCAAAGTGCAAGGTCTTCCACATTATGATTCAATGAATAATTGTACAAATTCCTTATTCTTGTTTTGCAAAATAAAAGATAATGAATTATTAGCCGTCATGTGATTGGATAATTTGGCGGGCAAAAATAATTAACCAGGTAGTTAAGACATTGACACTAAAATTGCCGGTGTAATTAATGGAAACATAATAATTGACACGCAATGATGATGTTGGTTGGTAAATTATAAGTATATCAAAATACTCGTACTCATATATGTGTTCTGTGCTCGTACTTCATACGGTAGTGACGTGCTTTATCAGTAGCATTGATATGAAATCTGCATTTTGATGTCTACATTATGTGTACTCACTTTGTCTTATTTACTTGAGAAAACCATACTTTTTGGTTTATTTGGAGGTCACTGGTTAACTAATACCTGCATAATTGCTTTGCAGGTAGTTAAGACATTGACACTAAAATTGCCGGTGTAATTAATGGAAACATAATAATTGACACGCAATGATGATGTTGGTTGGTAAATTATAAGTATTCCTAATACATATTTACGTTTGTAGAGAATTAACTCTTTACTACCTTTTGATAAATAAATAAATAAAACTTTATTGAATAAAAATAACATATTGAAATGGCGGGTTTATTGCCGTCGGCAATGTCTGCCAATCAATCACGTATTCAATTTAACACTATGGTCACTGCGCAAAATTGTACCCATTGCAGAAGTTTTTGTCATCCCCATAAATAAATAATAAATAAATCTTTATTAGCCAAAAATCATGAGTGTTACAAAGCAAGACAATACTAGTGTGCCAAAAGGAGGACTTATTGCAAAAGCAATATCTTACAGTCAACCCGACACTACCATACGAATGCTTCCATAAGAAACGATAAAAGTTGGAGATGTCTCGACTTGATTCCCAGCAGTAGTAACCGTACGTTTAGTAACTCTTTAATTGCGAGTGAATCTAATTCTACAAAAATATTTCGAACTTGCTTAAAAAATCGCTTCCAGTTTGCAAAAGTTGTAAAAAAAGAGCTTGGTTACAATGAATCAATTCATTACATTCCTTTCAGTATACAAATTCATAACACACCTAATAAATAAATCATACGTTTATTATTTTACATCACCTGGATTATAAAAAATACACGCTTGGCTATAAATTAGCTATATTTTATGTCCTTTGTTAGTAGATATCAACATTAAAATGTAACGAAAATAATATACACATCATTTTTTTGTGTTATTATTATTCAGTAAACCTACAATGTTTTTGGTACAATTGATGATAAATTCAGTTTTATTTCTGCATTGGTAACCATAAGACCAAGGGTAAGTTTTTCACGATTGTGTCGAACTGTCATTGTAAAAGTAAAGTAATGTTATAGTAATAATAGTAATAATTGATCTACCACACCGTAACCCATCTGCTCTATTAGTTACAGTGTTCACACCCCAACTTAACATGTAATAACTTTATCAATGTGATATACTTCGTCTTGCCCCTCCCCTCCCCAACCAGGAGACACCAACAATCTGTCTCGCTGAGATTTAATCAAACTCTATTATTCCTTCCTTATTTTTGAAGGTTTCTTTCTTTTGTGGCGACATCATGTAATTAAAATAATGTTACTTTGTTTACACCACTTTTATTTTGACCAGAGTCAACATGTTTCTTGTATTAGATTCTTGTATTAGTCCTGAAGAAGGGAACTTTGTTCCCGAAACATGTTGACTCTATTATTCCCACAATTCATCCTCCATCATTCATACCATCTTGGAATGTCATTCCATATGGGTATCCAAAACTCGCCCTATCAATATACTCGTACTCATATATGTGTTCTGTGCTCGTACTTCATACGGTAGTGACGCGCTTAACAGTAGCATCGGTATGAAATCTGCATTTTGAAGTCTACATTATGTGTAGTCACTTTGTCTTATTTACTTGAGAAAATCATACTTTTTGGTTTATTTGGAGGTCACGGTTAACTAATACCTGCATAATTGTTTTGTCACACTCTCAACATTGAAAATGATGGTGAACTGCATTAAGAAATACAAAAGGTTCAATTGTGTAATAAATTAATACTAACTAAAGAAATTCTTTTTTTGATTATTTCATAGTAAAATGACTTTAAAATACACAATTTTTTGTTCAAAAAGTCATAGAATTGGACGTAATGAATAATGTTTTTTTACATTGGAATCAAACCCCAAGTGTTCAGCTCCTCTGTCTCGCATAGTAAGTGCGCTTCTCACTATTAACAATAATAGTAACCTTGTATGAAATATGATTTGTTGGCGGGCATTTTGGGGGGTAATTCGCTAGGGTGCGGTTTCCCCATATGGCCGCGATATACAGGATTGAGTAGTGTACCTACTACCTATACCTATACTAAAATCGTTTGTAGTATGAAAGAAGGTTGGTGTTGGTGCCTACCCTTGCATCGTACCCCTCGTCCTTGACACTCCCGGCCCTCCCCCTTGCCCTACATGTGCCCTGCAGTGTATATAGATGGATTTGTAACACAAATAAATAATGCACATACCTAATGCAGAGAACAAGCAAATGCTAAATGAATACATCTAAACATTGTCACGGTATAGAAACAAAACAAGCTACATTCAACCATTGATATGAATTATCTTTTTTTATTGAGACTTCACTAAAAGTTTGGCTTATCAGTAATTCGTTTGCCTTTTCAAATACTATAAGGCTAATTTGAATTAGGCTTTATAACAGGTTCTCCACTTGAAGAATTTTTGTTAGCTTTTGTGGTAGCTAAGTCCATAATTAATGTAATAATTATTAACATTTAAGTCTCTAAACGTGGGCCCTCCTTAAGGCCCTCAGACGTGGAATGGATTGCAAAACGTAATATAATAATCATCCAAAATAACATTCCTATAGAACATAATAAGTAAATGGAAGACCTGCCATAATTTCACTCGTGGAATATCCACCTCACTATCGAAAGCTTCTAATTATAGGTATAGGTAGGTAAGTACTTACATCAAATGTTTCCACACACATTTTCCCCAAAATTTGTATTGAGTGAAATTTTTAGTAAGTAACACAAATCCCCGACTACGAAATTTTAATTATTGTATCAAATCTGGAGAAATGCTAAAAGCAGATAGAGTATTTTGAACATCCAATAGTACGAACTTATTGTGACTGTATTTACGGGTTTGAGAAAGCATTTATTGCCATAGAAATTATATTAAACTCATCATATTGATTTGTGCCCATAGAATTGATAAAATATTACACAGATACTGACATTCTTATTGATTGTAAACCTTTACCTATGTCATATACCTCCTTACAAGTCAATGGAATCAGGATTTTATTGATGTTCCTACAATATACCTAATTGTAACAAAGTCAGAAAAAGGATTCACAAGCAAATAGCAATAGGAGATTGAATTATTTTAATAGTTCGAGGTAAATTTTACACAATATCTTGATAATTATATTCTGAGAACTTACGAAGTATGCTTTATAATACATTCAGTAAGTGTTTAAACATTATGGCGAAAAATAAAAATAAAAATATAAAGATTTAACTGCAATTTGTTGATCCTAAGAAATATTTCTCTCTCTCTTTAGGCAAAGCACCCGGTTTCGAGTGATACATGAGATGAGAAATATTTAGAGAAAATTATTTTGTACCAGGCGAGTTACCCGTGCTTCGCAACAGTACGGTGTCTCCCAATGTCTTGAGCTGGACAAAATGTGACTTAAGCTCTGAACTCCTTTTCCAACGCGCTTTTGTACGATGCCACACATAACCCCACACAACCCTTGGATCCTCTCATCATGAGTAAAAGCTTCTTTTTATAAAAATGGCGATGTAAAATCTAAAGCAGATCGGTACGAAAATTTTATGTGAATTTTCATAGCAACCCATCGTAAAATGCGGGAGTTATGCGAATACTTACAAAAAAACCGACTTTGTTTTATATGCATAGATAGATAGGTAACGATTTAATTCTGTCTTTGCGTGGCTTTAAAAAAATGTATTTTTTGAGATACGTACTCGTACTACTGGTATTTTACCAAATTTTAAATTTTCCGATTACTTACGGCAAACGATGTGGTGTACTTATTATTACATTTTTATTTCTTATTCTTATTTTAAAGAAATAAAAGGTTTTCTTTATAAATCAAACAGCAAGAACCTAATTTGGAACTATACATCAGACTTCAGACTGTGTAGGTACATGGTTGGTGCAATTGGTCTCTCAAGCGGGACGTACTGGGTCCTGAAAAGGGCCCAGTACGTCCCGCTAAGGATAATCCCAATAAGGATTCCTTCAGACAATTTGAGCTGAGGTGAATTACTTTTTTATAACACGAATTCTAACAAACCAACCATATTAGATACGTACGACATACTCGTAATAAACCTGTAGAAATTTTCTCTGGAGATAGGTATAAAGTATAGAGTTCTGTCCGTTAAAACATTTTTACTTAATGATATGCAAATGAAAACAGCAAGCTTTGATTAACCATTTAATAGAAGAAAGCCACCATTGTTATTTTTATTGCAAAGAGTTAAATATGATATTTTTTATATCTTAACACTTTATTTAGAGAAGAAATTAAAATTAGGCATTACACGGATAATTTATGGGGAAAAAAGATGTATCAGTTTGTTCTATTAGTAAAAATATTCACTCTTAAAAAAATAATATAAATAATATTCCAAGCTATTATGAAAACCACCCCATGAAAGAAAAAAATTGTATAATGTTGTCAAAGGACTCATATCAAATTCACTGCGGTACATTATTAGGTAGATTTCCATAAGGAACTCTACCTATTCGTTTCTCCCGTGATGTCGCAGAATTGAAAAATTTCTACTCAGTATCACTAATTAGGACCAGGAGAACCCGAATCCGACCTTGGTTTAAAAGTTTATATATATAAGCCATATATATATATGTCCCTTTTCTTGTGCGCACGTTTGCGGCCAACCTATGCGTCGCAGAAACGTGAAACTTGGGTGGTAGATTTTTGGTAAGGGGTAGATGAACTGATAGGAGATTGGGTGAAATCCATTAAGAGGAAGGTTCACTTTTTAAGGCTTTAAATACAAAAACAATCATTCTGAGGGGATCCAATGATTGTGAGGGTCCGTGTCTGGTATCGTATGAAAGGGCATTTAATAAGGAATACAGATCAATTTACAGATTTTGTCTAGATCAATTCCTTGGACGACAATGATCGATCGAAAGATCTAGTTAAGTAGTTACCGCATAGGTACTAGCGTGTTTGTTGTCTTAGAAAAGTGCTTCACGATACGAGTAGAACTCACATCTTTTTTCAAATTTCTAGTGCTTAGGTACCGGTACTAATCCATATTATGTGTGGAATGAAAATAATTTGATTATTGGATTAGGTACTTCCTTTAATTATTGAAGTACTTAATCAAATATTTTTTCGTCATACGGTACTTCGATAATCAAAGAATAAACTACATCCATACTACTTCATCACTTCGCTGGTTTATTTGCTGATAATATTGTGATTGTTTTTATTGTACAGATGTACTCTTAAAATTAATAAAATTAATAAATCACTTGGAATCTACCTATGCCTGTGGCGTGCCAAAGGAATTTTTTATTATTTTATTCCACACATGAATTCATAAGTAAATCGAACATAAAACATTTATAAATATTTGTTGGTTGTATTTTGTTCACTTAGGAGGGGCTAAACCCCCCTATTTGTACTGAACACAAAATAAAATTACAAATAATAATTACATTCATACAAAAGTGGTCGTTTCACGATTATTACAATTTATTTATGAATCGTATTTCAAAAATCAAACTTTTGATGATTGTTCTAGTTTTGATTAAATATTTTTAGCAACAGTTTTTACAATGGTATCCCCCCTTTTAAAATAATATGACAAAATCTGACCAACTCAACGGGGATTGGTATAGTTTCAAATTGCAACAAATGTATATTGGCTATGTACAACTATAATAAAATTTAATATACATATGCCTGCAGTTGTTTGTACAATAATAACTAAGTATAATAAGTACAGCTTACTATACTTATGGATTTAGATTTGAATCATAAAATTTTATGTGCTTGTATTGTTCGTTGTCATAATATGCTAATAAGAACATTTATGTTGATTTTATAATACACATACCTAGTAATAGAGTGATATTATTGGGTATGAATTAATAAAAAATGTAACAACATTATAGAAAAATGGTGCATAGGTATGAAAATAAGTCTACTGTCAATTTTCTCTGAGTTATTGAACATTAGAATTTTTCGTATATGTTGTAGTATGTAAAACAGTAGCTAATAATGTTAAAATCGTATAGAACACGTTAAAACCGTAGGACTGAAAAGTAACTCGAATACCCACTACATTTCACATCTACGGTTGGCATCTAATACGATTATTATCAAGATATCACAGTTAGATCATTAAAAAAAATCTTTGAATTTTCTTCTAACGCCGTTATCTTGGTACTAGCATCAAAGGATCCATTCACTCCGCAATCTAACTTTACAAATTTCATGATAAAATTCTATATTCTTCAATTGAATACAAAACATAAAACTTGCGTTTCGTCTACTATAGCCTGGATAGAAAGAAAAATAGGCATAAAACTTTTTGTAAACATATATTTAATTCGAATGAATGTCTTACATAGAAAACAGAATATGAGAGATATCCTCATCTGTGATTTCAGGTGAAAGGTATACATATTCTTTTTGTCGAGCTTTCGACTCTCATACTAACGACCATAAAATCTTACGTAAAAGTATTTTTTTTTACAGCAAGCATCCGCCGTAATGTTTATTTTGTCTCCAATGTAATGCACAATACCCAGCCAGACATTTCAGAACCACACCTAGAATTGAGAACAATTCAATCAGAGTTTATTCATGTTATTATTTCATAAAGTTTCCATACACACTACACTACTCACCCTAACATAATATTGTATTACTCTTAGATTTATGGGTACGAAGTGTACATCCATTGTGTTTGATTTGCGTCCCGAATTTGTAGCTATAATTTATAAAAATATTTATTCATTATTTATGGCGTTTGCAGCAACAACATACCTACATGATGCATAAGGCATTTAATATTATAGCTAATAATAATAACATAACAACAGAATACAAAATGTTACTTACTTTCATAATGTTGTTGATAAGTGCAAATCAGATAGTTCCCACTAAAGCAGACCCCAACTTATTTTGTTCAACAATTTACACCTACAATCACCTCCTGCGATTTTCACGAGAAACACTTTTGTCAACTGCCTTCAAAATTTTGTTTATAGAAATGTCAAACGCAAATTTTGAGATGAATTTGTATTTCGTCTATTCAACTCTTAGAAAGTCTTGTAATTTCCATTAAGAGTATGCATACTGACATTTTAAAAACTTCTAAAAACGGGAGACCTTATATCTCGATAACCGTTACTAAATATGCTTTGGAACAAAATAAGGTAGATGCATTGAACATTTATCTAGGGGATAACCGTAAAAACAATTGTATCTTGCATACATTACTCAAAAAAAATTGTGGAAAACACCTCTGATCTTTTTCCGAAAGACGAAAACTCGTTTCCCGAAAGTCGCGGAGTAATTTTTTTTGTACTAATAATATGCATTAAAATCTAGGGAATAACCGTAAAAGTTTTTTGATAGACGCAAAATTAACCCCAAAAAATGGAAAAAACGCTATTTTTACCATTTTATCATGCGATTGTTCACGTGATTTTGAACCTTAATGCCGTGGGAAATGACTCTGACGTCATTCTTGGTGCCAAGCCCTTAAACTCAAGGATTAATTTACTGCTTGACAAACTAAAAAGATATTTTACTAATTAGCCGATAGCCCCACACCTAATTGTATGTCTTATAAAATATTTAGATATGTCTTGTGTTAATTATAATTTATTGTGGTTGATAAACTGGTAGATTAAGCGTATTTATTTCTCACGTCTCTATAATATTTTGTGTACTATAAAATTTATTTGTAATATTAAAATAAAACATGTCAATGTTCACAATGGATGATTCAGTGTATGGTGTTCCGTAAACAGAATATCGTCCGTAGAAAATTAGTTGGTATTCATTGCCTTGCCTCGTATATTTGCATTTTTTTCGGTCAACTTTGATGTCTCAATATTATTTCATAGAATACAATACAACACCGATTTCAATTCTCCACACATTCCACATATCATGTGACATACCCGGAACGTTCTCAATCAACTCTGTTTTTATGTTGTATAGAGAAGTCTTCCGAACCCTAACCGAGGCCAAAAGTAATAGTATTATCACACAGGCCCGGTTCAACTGACATTTGACGAGGATGACATCACCAAGATTGGGAGAAAATGTATGGGAAAAAATATTCTGTAGTTCAAGTGTTTGTCACCGAGACAAGGTGTTTGTCACCAATCAGGTTGCTGATGTTATTCGTAGGTCCAGGCTTGTATACTATCGTTGGCTTTGCCCTAACCTAACCCAAAGAGAATAATTTACCAATGACCAGGCCGTAGTGCGTATGAAATCGTGCAAAAAGTTCTCAAAACTCTACATTAGAGGAAGTTCTCTGAACTCCAAAGGACTGAAAGATATTAATTACTCCTGTAAATAATCAATCCACCCTTTCGCCTTTTTCATTCTTATTTTTCTTAAACCTTCTTTTTATTTAAGACAGCAAATTTTCAATGTATTGGCAGATTATTGACATTCCTTATAAATTTTCTTCACCGTGTAATGAATTATCAAAACACTACCGTATATTCAAAAATAGTTTTATAAACAATTTAGCCACCAGAGAATCTACCTTCATTATAGTTAATAATTTGACTGTAAGATACTGGTTTTGCAATAAGCCCGCCCTTTAGCACACTAAGTACTTATTTTCTGGTTTTGTAACACATTAATTTGTGGCTAATAAAAATTTATTTAATTTAGTCAGAAAATTGACTCCAACTAATTAAATGAATGGTGATAAATTTAAACATTCTTCTGCAAATAGATAACGAAAGCATTTTAATGTTTTGTTAATGCACTCGTAACATATCATAAAATTCATGACTCATCATGACCAACCTGAATGACTAAAGATACCAAAAAATCGGAGTTTTCGTATTTTGCACAGGAAACATTGAACTATCAGGGGAAGTCATATAAAATAGTAACATTTTGATATCACTGTTATATTATGTGTTAGGTATGCATATGTATGAAAGTAGGTAGGTATATAATCTATCTAATAATATACAAGTTTTGATATGTTTACTGTAAAGCGATTCGAAAGGGTTGATTCGTGTTAACCGTAACGGAACCGGGTATATTTTTTAACTGCAAATGTTAAATCAAGCCTATTATAGAGGACATAAAAAATAACTCAAACAAATTGGTTAACTGGAAAAAACCGCTCCATTGTAATAAGTTCGCCCTAGTGAAGATTATTTTTTTCTGATTTTTCTGATTGTGTGTTTATATTAGTGTAATATTTTGACTTACCTATTCATTTGTAGTGTATGTAAAAAAATCTTAGGTAAAATAATATTCAAAAATGATTTCGAGCATGTTGATGAACGTTTTTATTTATCCACTAATATTAATAATTTATAAATTATACATATAGGAAAAAAACACTGATTTCTTTATTTCATTTGCATTTCAGAGAAAAATATGATAGTCTTCTTCTCTCCGTAATAAAACACAGTAAATAATACTGATTATAATGTTGTATGGATATTATATAGACGTCAGTAGTCAGTACACTCATCAGTCATCAGTTATCTTTTTCTGGATATTCAATATTATAATGTGATTGACAAGATGATGAAGGTTTGATATTGGAAAATATGATGATCTGATTATTACATTCATAATGCATATTCTATTATCACTTTGCACATTCCATATTATAATATGAAGTAACATACAAAAGCACAATCTATTGAAAATCAGCTGTAAATATTGATTCAGCTTGATAATGAGTATGTGTGTGTATTCATCTTATTATATTAACTGGTTTTATTGTGTTGGGATCAACGGATTAGCCAAAAGGCCACACAAAACCTTAATCTCCACTGCACAACACAAAGTTGACCAACAATGAAAAATATACTTTACTTTGGCACATTTCAATACGGTTTGGGTATTATTGTTAATATTTTCAAATATCAGACACATCTACATACGTATAAATGTATTATTATAATATGTTATGAATAATATTATGCACATTGTGTACACATTTTGTATATACAAAATAAAGCCGTGAATAAATAAACTAAAATGGCTGCAAAAGATTGGCCGGTGTCCTTTAGATAAGAAGATTAGGTTAAATACAGATCCGAAATCCGAAGTGAACAACAAAATATCTAAGAGTACAATAATAATTTATATCTGATACACGAGTTAGTACTCGTATTGCACAAATAAAAATAACACGATGGATGTTACTTATGTCTGAAATCGTTACATACATAATCGATTAATATACTTTCTCTTATAGCTACTACCAACCAACATATTGCTTCGCCTTAGAGATTCAGTTCGACTACTTTTTAATTCCTGTGCTTCCAGTAATTCGGTTCAAGCATGTTTGAATTAATAATTTCGAAGATGATAGTCTTGTTAGCATATAAATAAAAGATCCCTGATTTAAAACATTAAACTCAAAGTGAAAGTATATTATAGGTATAGTGTTTAGTTTATACTACGTATTAGCAAATAGCAATATTAAAACACAGCCTCCACCTGAACCTGAAAATGTATTTTTCTTTGCTTACTCTAATGTGTAGGTAGTACAAAATAAAAACTTGCGTCGGTTCTGCCTCGTAAGAAAAAGCGAAATCACATCAAGCGTATATAAAGTTGTTATTATGACAAAAATTCTCCATACAATACACGAGACACGTAATATAAGCACCAATAGGTATTAGAATATTTACATGTATGTATGTATGTTGTATCTCTACTTACTATTTTTCAATCTGTGTGCGGTTGTCTATAACAAAGAGTGATGTTCTTCAGAAGCCGTGTGCAGTACAAAATTAGTCAACAAACATGCGACCGCTTTTGTTTACATGTGTGTGTGAGCCAACGGGCGGGTTGTGTACGTATACTGCCTTCAGTTGTGTGCGTTTTAAAAATAATGTTGCTAGAAAATAAATTTTTCGCCAGAAATTCTTAAACAAATTTGGACTTCTAACAAATTTTGAAAATAATTACGGGTTGATAGAACAATAACAATTATTAGGTGGGTATCGTTATTAAATTTATGAACATTGGTTTTATTACTCATTTTTATAATTTAATGGGAATAATTAATATATTACTAAGAAAATAAATTTGTCAAAATCAAATTACTTCTGTGGTTCTGATATGGTGGATAAGGAGTAGGTATTCATAAAAAATAAAACTAAAATATTTATTGTTTAAAAAATATTTATTGTGTTTTAATATTAACATAAATTATATTAAAAAATGGTTAGCGATTCACAACAACATATAATATTTTAAATTATATAAATATTAAAACTGAAAATATACCATTTTGGGTTCGGCGCCTTTAACAATTCTTCGGTAACCAAGGTTAGTGAGGTACATATCTTCATCACGAAAATGTGCTGAACATATTACGGTCGTTTTACTCGGTTTCCATGTTACTTCACCTCGGCTTCTTCTTACAGTCTCAGTCCATCGGCTACAAACTATAGGATCAGCGGGAAATCTGGCAAAAAAAATAAAAAAAATGGCGAAATGGCGAAAAAAAAAATTGTATGTGACAACATTCTCATCCCTGTAGTGACGGTTCGTTGGAAATTATTCGGATAACTTATAATTACCAATTAAACAAACAAACAGCTTTTAAAAGATAGTACTTACAAATGAAATGTGATTCCCGTACTTTTTACATTCTTGCTTGATACATGCTTACAACATAAAACCGCACAAACCGTCATTTTTAGCAGTTTTATTTCACGCACTCCGGAGATGTCACCCCTAACGAAAGTCAAATCGTACTGACGCCCGGGCGAGAGCCACCATGCCACAGTGGCATGGATCTATTGGGCATTCTATCTTCGCGCCAACTAGGTATCTAATGGTGATGTTGTTAGTTGGACCGCTCATATTTAGGATTATGTATTCAAATAGCTAAATATCAGCAAAAGGATTCTGTTGTGTTGAAATGGCAATTAGCTGTTACTGGGTGGCATAGCGGCTCTTTAAGCTTTGATGCATCGCTGCACATATTCCATCTCATACATTATTCCTATAAGGAGGTGCCTGAAACATTCTTAAGAGTCTCCTATTTTTTGTCCACTATTATTAGATACCTACTTAGCAATTTGCATACAAAGATTTGTTTTGATGTATTTTTTTTCATAGTCGAGATGAATGGTAGTAATTATCGGGTGAATGCTAATGTTTCAAAATGGTTTATTATATTTTAAGTTGAATAACGTTACTGATACCACACAAGTCACACATTTTGCATACCTACTAATTTGGCAATCGAAATTAACGAATACAAGTAACTTATGAACATCAAGAGGGTGTTATATTATTTCAAAATATTATTTTTCGTTGATTTCATAACCTTGCACCTTGTCTACAGTTTATCCACGCTTTGTTAATGCAGATTATTTTTAAAGTACCTAATATTATAGATAAAGAATAAATAGAGAGAGTACTAAATCGCAGTTAGTGACCCTGTGATCTCCATGTGTTCCCTTTAGCTACGTCAGAGGGCGAAGTAGTATAGATGGGTAGATATTATTATGTATTAATATTTACATTTATCAAAATTCAAATTATTTCTTCACCATGTAGTTTTAAAATTCAATTGAAATCTAACTTCTCAATTTCATCACCTCAGGTGCGGTCCAGCGGCGTTACTTTGACAAGAACCTCAAGTGATTCTGACAATAACCCTTTTTTGATATTGACAGTTGACTATTGGCAGTGAAGAAACGAAGAATAGAAAGGATTTAAAGATTGGTGGACAGTAATTAGGTTCGCCCGTCAACACAAACATTTCGAAATTTCAATTAAAATATGAATTATTCAATTTAATAGAAACATCTGTCAGATTTAATCTGTGTCATGGTGAATTTACACACTTTTTAATACTGCTCTTACCCTTAAGTTCTTTATTAGAATTAACAAACGAAAACACTATACTTAGGTGTACTTGATATTTTTAAAACCATAATCAAAGCTACACTTCAATCTGGACATACTGGACAACTGGCCATTCGTAGGCCCAACGTAAGAACTCAAGCATGCCAGGTTCTCTGGTGTAAATCGCAAACATACAATCGAAATCCTTTATAGAATATCATATAAACAATTCTGTACAGATTTTTTATGTTACTAACTAAATGTGGGTACCTACCTAACATTATATTTTTGATTTTTCCGTCATTGAAGCATCGCCAGAATAAATAATTAATACACACATTGCCTATCATAGAAACTAAAATCGTTACAACCGGCAAATACATCGCTGTTCTTTTAATAAAAAAATACTGACAAAAGCATTTAAGATTAATGTTCTCCGATTATAAAAGTAAACAGTTTGCATAAAAAATATGGTTTGCAAATAATAAAGTGTGGAATAATTATTTTTTGCGTTGCTTTATTCGTACTTTCCTAAGCTGGAACGAATAAGTGATGCCACATTCAATCCCAAATACATTGATAGCTCGAATTTCTTTAAAACGTTCCATCGAAATAATGCTAAAAGTGTAAAATGTACCTACGGTTTTACGAACTAAACATATTTGTAAAAACGAATTGTAGGATAAACGAAAAATTTCTGCCACGCCATTTCCCAGAAACAACACAGTAGTATTCGGGAGAAATCAATCCTATATTTACAATGTACCTAATAATTATTTATACATTCAATAGATAACATGATGTAATTTGTACCTAGGTATAGTGATTGTCATAAGTTGACCCCTTATATCTGTCGACAATCAAATTTACGGGAGAAGTGGAAAAAGTCATATTTAGATGTTTTGTCGTATTTAGGGATAATAATTTTAAGGAATTAATTGAAGTGCTTATGTATAACTGAATATTGGTTATAATTAAAATGTCAGTAACGTGGGGTTACGGCAACTCACAACACAACCATCGATAGATGAATTTCATGACTATCAATGATTTCCAAATATCGATGCATTTTTTCCATCCCTGATGTGTGTACAGTAATTGAAATGTATGATCACGGTAGATTAGAGCAGTTATGTGCCATGGTGTGCTGGATATACAGGGTGTATTTGGTGTATCGAGTGCTAGGTATATTGGGGATGACAGGAATAAAGTCATGCGTATCTAATTGGGACATGTTGCCACCCAAATTGTGTACGTTAAAAGATATCGGTTGTTTTGTATTTCGCCGCCTCTGTCCAAAATATACCGTGCAATCCATCGATGGACTAAGGGCGTAATCTAAATAAATTCATAGACATTATGGATTACCTTAAAAGTTGTGGTTAATCTATCGTGATATGGTCAAAAAACATTATTTTCTTTATGGCACCATTTTTTGGCTGTCTGATGTTTTTTTAGTGAAAGACGATAGCTGTTCTTTGCCCTAAAAACTGTCAAATTTTTGGAATACTTTGTCATAAGCGAGATTATCGATTCGTGATCTCGCGCTTCTAAGACTGCTCTCTAACACCGTTATAAACCGTAGACAGAAAGAAACATAAGATGTCATAAGATGATAATGCATCTGTATAAAATTCCACATGGCAAAAAAGGGGAAAAGTTCCCAAATACACACACTGTACATATTTTCTCTAATGAAATTTTGGCATATGTCTGATGTGGAATTTTCGTTTACGTCCTTCAGTGGTAATATTACGAGATGTAAACAGAGTGGCTATTATTTTTATCGGGGTGGTGAATAATGGAAAATGGGAGGATATTATGGATTATGATGCGAATGTAGATATCTTTATATTTTATATCGACGACAAACATAATTCGTCACACATTTACACTATTCTATACGATCTAATATGAAGATTGTATACAATAATACATAATATTGTAGGTATTGTATTGTGTGGACGTAGCGCCGACAAACCTGAGAACAATAATAGTTGTAGAGAAAAATGTGTGTTGATTTTCATTGATTGATATTTCTATTGAGTTTTCAATTATTTATCGATGCTAATATTGAACTCTGTGTCAAATTTATGTGACGATACTGACATGAATTTTTATCCATTGTACCCTAAAACATGTTTTCTGTTTAGACATCCATGGACACGTCGTGACATTTCCAACCCAATATATGGAGTAGCTAGCGACAGGTTTAAGGGATGTGCATCAATTGTTTAATTTTCAACTCTCAAAAATCTCATTATACATCATTACAGGACCACCTATTAATAAGGTGTATTGAATTTTAATTTACAAAAGTCAACATCTACCTATATGTCACATATGTATAACAGAATGCATAATTCATAATACATAGACATCTTTGTCATTTATTTAATATCCAGGAAGTTACAATTTTGAGAAGAAGATTTTCAGTTCCATAAATAATGTACTGAATGATAATTTAGTACAAATCTTTCCATTTGTATGAATAACAAATCACAGCTAACTTCATGGCGTAACCAACGGTTCACGGATCATCTCAAACTCGCCAGTTTTACGACTTGTGTGTTTTTGATTTATTTATCAGCTCTCTCTCCATATATTTGATGTTATGTCTACTTATGTAATGTTGAAGCAGATGTATTAAAATGTTGGGTTGAGAAGCTTTCATAATCAACATTGTATCTATATCACAGATTTTTTTTTATAAATGAATCTGGGTTTATCGAAATAAACCCAAATACATATTTGTACACTTCACAGCTTGTGTTGTGAAGTGGAGCAAGTCGGGGGTTGAACCTGCGAGCGCGTTACCAACCAGGCTACCGACCACCTTAAAGACAGTTATAAGAACAAAGATTTCCTAGGATATTTCTAACATTCGCATTTGCAATGAATGAAAATTTCATGCAAGCTAATTACGCATATATGGATATTTGAATATCAAATAAGGTCCATTATTATTGTCGAATAGAATTTTACTGCGAAGTGCGTCAAATTAACTATGCACCAAATAATATCATACTGACGGGAAAATTGTTTAAACATCCTGAAGTAAATCTATAAATTGTATAATTTTTCAACATAAAACATCCGCAACACATTTCTAATGAACACAAATAAGAAAAGTAGTTTTTCTCTCCATTACACGAATATTTTACGAGGAAGATGTTACATCACCGTTTCATCTTCAATGTTTGTCGATAATTTATGTCGAACAGTCAATATTAATTATTGTTATTTGCCTTCAAAAGATTAATTACTAATAGTTTCATTTGATTTCCTTTCACGTCTTTAGACATTTACAACGGCCAGGTGTTTCTGTGGTAGAAGAAGAAAAACTCACTCCGTAAATCAATTTGTAACTTTATTGTATAATAATAACTATACATAACAGGTGCTTGTTTTAATTCCTCTCTGAACTTAACACAAATAAATCTAAGAACAAAGTATAATCAATATAACGAGACTAATCAAAATGATAGATGTATGTATGTAGTATTCGCTGAACAATAATAAAGCACTTTATTTCATATTGGAATTTTAACAACCAGTAAAGCATTTCCGATAGTGATATATTTATTGATCTGCCTTTTGACATCCTCCTAGCGAAAATCAGTGATATATCTTTAGTTATAAAATCTGCTAAGTTCGTCATGTTTAGGTATATTGTGTAAGGTAAAACTGGATTACGAAATGGTCGTATGATGATTCTTTAATTTTTTTTATATTTTTTTATTTTATTCATTAAACAAACAGACAGTAATACAAAAAATCTTAAATCTTAAAAATAGTAACTAGTTATGTACGAGTATACCAGTTTGTTATCAATCTTACCACTATTACAATTTATACATGGCAATTATCCTCTATAAGTTAATACTAATAATACAATTCGAATTTGCACACGAAAGAAAAAGAAAAAGAAAGATATTTGGTGGTATAATTTCTATTTTTTTAACTCTCGGTCAAGTGGTTTAAAATTTATTACCAAAAACCACTCAAAAAGCAGATGCGTTTTTACGAGCTTTCCGATTGGTTCACCCAGATCTTGTCTCATGATTGTTTTTAAAATAACTTTGTCACGCGCTCTCATCCAATTAGACAAAACCCTTGAAAAGAAATAAAATAATCAGATAGATAAAACTAAAAACAGTAATTAATTATGTCAATTGGTGGGCGGTCCTGAAACTCTACAAAAATAAACGGAGATGCTTTTAACCCTCGGCGAAGAGCGTTACTCTCCATCCATCAGTTGAATTCTACGATTACTTTTATTCCATATAAAAAGATTCACAAGCTAAATTATTTCTGTAGAAGTTTGATTCTCTTGTAGAAAATAAACTTCTGTTATAAATCATGTTCATGCAAAAAAGTTATAGACTTATAGCTAAATAAATAACTAAAAATTATATCGGGCACATTTGCTTTCACATAATCTTGACTTCTACATAGATGTACTATCACTTCCATCTATAGGGTAAATTTATTTTCTTCGTACTTCATTCTTACTCATTGTTATCGTCCATCAGAAGATTAGATTTGATGAAGAAGAATTACCTAAGCAAGCAAAAGTACCTACGCAAACCGTTGTAACGTAGAATACATCGTAGCATTGAGAATTGAACTTATGACTTATGACCATCTAATCACTTGTTAGACTTTTATTCTCAGTTGGTAAGACCACTACTATAAATAATGAATGACATTATTACGAGTATATCAGCTACGTCAGTACCCACGTGTTAAAAGCTTGCACAGCGTAGACCCAGTCAAAAACTTAGTTATATTCTGTATATCAAGTCATTATGGCATACATAAGTTTCGACTGCGCGGTACCATCTTGTTAGTCGATGACGATGAGTGATTTATTATTTTGCCTATTCTATTCCATTATTGTGAAAGGTAACATATCAAGATACCCGTGGAAATCCAACAAATAAATAGTAGATCTGAAATATGTAAGTATTTTAACATACTCGTATTCTGAAAGCATTTTTTTTAAGTATTTACACTTTGCACTGGGCTAGAAGCCTGTATCGCAAAGTGTGGAATACATCGCCAGCGCCAGGGTTTGAACCTGGCACCTCCCGCTTGAGAGACTGCTGCCTCAACCAACTGCGCCAACCATCTACTCGATTCACAAAGTTTTTTTTTTAATTACATTCTTCAACGTGTAAGTCGTAAGAAAAAATCATAAATGGCCAAAAATAATTAAAAAAAAACATATACACATATAGCTTTCATAAACATATAAAAAAATATCTAAATTTTCCTAATAATTCCCCTTAATGGAAAAGGAAGGACACCAGAGTTAACCATACAAAGTTGACTTAGTTATTATTATCTTTCCTACTCACCTATTTAACTAAAATAAAACTTAAGTTAAAGAAATAAATATAAAAATATTGTTTATAATTAGGTACTTTATACCTTTACTAGAAAATTAGTTCTAGTTAATAATATTTAATAATATAAGGGATGATTGCTTAATGTGCCTACCTACAACGCAACCTACAACAAGGGTGGTCCACTATTGTCAAACACTTATCATGCTTATCAGGTTCTATTATACCTACCTATTTTTTACTACTTAACTAAATTCGCAACAAATGCAAAATCTAAACAACGTTTGTCGTAAGAAGGCAGCACTAGAACCAATATAAAAAAAAAACCATCAGCTATTTCAAGAGAGCCACATTGTTTCATTGCCTTTGGCTTCTTGTAGGTCTATAGTATAAAAACAACTTTAAGCTTAATTTAAAGAGCTTTTAGGTAGGTGTATTAAAACTACCAACTAATCTTATCGATATCTTGTTTACATAAATAGGGTACAAGAGTGCCGACATTTGGTCGGAACTATTCTTGTATCCACCGTTAAAATTAAACACAATCGACAACTTATTTTTAAATGTATTTTTTATTATTATTTTAAAATACAATATTCGTCATCATCCGTACAGTAAATTGCGTATTTTGTAGTAAAAACTAGTTTTAATTATTTGTACATTGATCGATTGGTTGGAGCATGTCAACCTAGAAGGGTCGGTCGTAGAATTATATTAGGTACTTCAATGAAATTAATAAATTTGTCGGCATTATGTTGCATGCACTTCACGACACAATCTATATTAATTTGCTGATAATTTTGTATTAAAAAAACAGTAGGTATAGGTAGGTCTGGTAGGTGTGTACCTAAATAAGAAAAATCGAGCGGTTCTACTTGTTTAGGTAGCCGGGACTTCAAAGTAACGAATCTGTAACATTTATTGTTTATTGTTGTTTATCATCCGTAGGCCCATCCGAACACCTGGAATCGTCATTTGAACATATCACGTGAAAAATAATTATATATAAACAATTGTACATAAGTATATAAATATATAGAATCATACATCAATGGAACAGAAAATATGATCCAAGATCAATGCTGATCGGAGTGTAAAAGGTTCCGACCAGCATTTCGTCAATTAGTCAATACATAGAACAATAATTATTTAAATATCGCAGTAGGTACGATGAATATTTAGGTAGTAATCGTCCAACGTTAAATTTAACATTTTACAATATAGATTTTAGAGGTCGGCGTTATATCAAAGAGCAGATCACAATATCATAGAAGAGCATAAAGTTAATACTTAGTACGAGTGTTTGTTCAGTGCCTTACTTTTGTGATGATATGTTATTTCAGATTCGCGCACGCATCCCGTGTTACGCACGACGCGCATCGCGCAGGTCTCTCCCATAACACGTCAAGTATCAGACCTACATTCAAGATTTTTTATTTCGTAACATGTTTGTCGTGTTTTGACAATGTACATTTCAAATTATTAAGAAAACAAATGGTAGATTAGTTTCATATGTATTAGGGAGGGTGGAATCATCAAATATGACGTATAGAAAAAGAAAATCAATACAAACGAAGTGACTACAAGCCAATTTGATGTTTCATTACTAATAACATAAAACAATATTCCCGGAAATTTAACTGGTTTAGGTACCTCTCCACCGACCGTTTTTACTAACTTTATTTGAATAACAACGGTAGATATACATAGTACTGGAAATATGTCAAATTTTCTTACAATATTAGAAATGGTGAGTTATCTACATATCTACCTCCTCAACTAGAGTATTTTGTGTGGTAGGCAGAGAAGACATAAAATCAGACGTCCCTATCCTTACACATACTCCTTAACCGGGTTCAAAGGTCAACTAAAAACATTTTTGTTTAAGAAATCCTTCCCAACAACGTAGGGAGGAACAAGAGCGCCCTTGAGGTGGGAATACCCACAAAACGGCGCGATATAAATTATCCAAATTATTATTATTATTATTGATCCTGTCAAATCCATGCAACTTGTGTATAATGTGCCACTAAACCTTTCACCATTCTTCACGTAAAGTCATTAAAAAGTAAATACATCCTACATGTAGTGTCTTCGAAATATACATCGCTATTTTTTAAAATCTACAAACGCAAAGTACACGTGTAAAAAGTATCATATAATAGAAAATAATATTGTTTAGACCCAGTGCTGAATATACATCTGTCAAAGTTTATATTCATTTTTATTAGGACGTCTCAAAATCACTGATCCACTTTACAATATGATAAATTAGCTACAATATTTAGCACTTCCTTTCAACGAGAATGTTGCGGTTGCCGGCATCCATTCAGTTATCCATAATGGGCCAGGCAAGGAATCAAATTACCACTATCTGAATTTGTACCTCGCATTTTACGAAAACACAAGATATAAATCATATTACTCAATATGAAATAATTTGAACATAAAACAGATTAAAATAGTTAGAATATCATATTAACAAAGGTATTCCATCTTTTAATACATCTTTTCATTGAATCCATAATAGGATAATATTTAAGAATTACAATAACTATTCTATTTACTTTAGGCAATACCAATATAAGATATACTTCATAGATTGATATGTATAAGAGTATTTGAAATTTAAGTTTTCGTTTCATTATGTAATTTTAAACTGCGCATTTTGAATTTTGATACGATTGTATTTTGTATACAAATGAACAATACTATCTGTATTTATATATCGTTAAAATTGTATACTAGAATTAGCAACCATTATAGGTAATAATGTTTAAAATCCTCATATGTCAACCTCAAACATTCAAATTACAATGGATGTTTTTTTATATATTCTAGGCTTTTCAAAATTGTCACAAGACCATGCCCTCCGAAGAAGAATGCGATTCTATGGGAACATCAATTACTATAGTCGTCAACTTCTTGAATCTCCATAGATAAGTCAACGCTCATAATGGCAGCTGCCCAATAAAATGCAATTGTTTCATAAAAAAAATGATTGCGGCACCACTAACAGAGTTGTTTGCTTCTTACATTACAGCCGTTCTACTATACAAAGACGCCACACATTTTTCTTTAAAGAATTTCGCCTGCGGCGCTGTTAACGCGTTTTTCATTATGTATCATTTGCAAACTTTTGTTGTCCCTCCCTAGATCCGAGGCTGGCGACACCCATGCTCAGAATCAAGTTCGTGACAGATTTTTTTTTGATATCTTCTGAAAGCCTAAACAATAAACATGTATCTAGATTTATTTCGCAATAGTAATTTTAAAGGCGAGATGTTCTAATGACATCAAGAAAGTAGCAGGACAGCCATGGGTAGGGAAATGTGGAAGTCGGAAAGGGAGGCCTATGCTCAACACTGGACGAGTAGAGGCTGATGATGAATTATTTTTCTAATTAAGTATTTCTCCATATTTTACGCGACACGTGATATTCATGGTTTAGTTGAGCAGATTTATTAGACATATGCCCGATCCCACCAACTACCACCTAGGAAGCAGACCCCTAAGGAATTTCCATACAAAACCACAGATAATTTGAGTGATTATTATAACTGTCATAACCTTTAAGATATAAATCCATACAAAATACAGCATGCAGCTACTTAAGTGAGGGAGATTCTGGGCCGAGATATTTGGCCACCTAACTAAGTAGAGCTACATGCTGTATTTTGTATGGATTTATATCTTAAAGGTTATGACAGTTATAATAATCACTCAAATTATCTGTGGTTTTGTATGGAAATTCCTTAGGGGTCTGCTTCCTAGGTGGTAGTTGGTGGGATCGGGCAATATACTTACTTACTGCTAGCCACTTGCGTTCCACTGCTGGACATAGGCCTCTTCTAAACTCTTCCACTGTCTTCTATCTTAGTCTATCTGCTGCCATCTACGACCCCGTAAGCTGGACAATGTCATCTGTCCACCTTTTCTGTGGCCTTCCTACGCCTCTTTTGTTCTCCCAGGGTCTCCACTTCAGGATTTTAGGTGCCCATCTGACACTGTCCTGTCTTGCCACGTGTCCCGCCCACTGCCATTTTAGCTTATAAGTACTCATAAGACATATAAGTACAAGTAGGTAACTAACAACATATTACTTATTAGATATGCATGTGTGATATTTATTATTACGTTACAATAACTCATGTGTGATTTCCCAATAGGTAATTTGTTCCAATCGATTGAAAAGATTTATATCATTTCATATTTTTTTAATGTTTCATTATTTACCTATGGACTTTGTGGGATTTGTACCAAACTATTATAGTTCCCGTAATACCTAATATAAGTAGGTACCTAAATACATACAGGATTACAGGGTGTTAAAAATATATCATTTTTATAATGTACCCAAAGCAAAAATTAATACAATTTTTTCAATGTGAGGTTATTTTCTTTTTCGAATTTTGACCTTAAAAATTAAAGGTGTCATAAGAACTTTTAATCACAATATGCGGTTCGGTGTCATTTTTAAAAAGCTCTCGATAAAAGCACGACGTCTTTCACGTAACTTCACACGCATCTAGCTACATATTTCCACACATTTTTCAAAATACAAAAACATTTTAAGCTGATTACGATAAAAAGTGGGCCCAACGAAGAAAAAGTTATTCACTCTCATATTCACGTATATTTTTACAATTTCACTTCCTTTTCCTAAAGGATGAAGTGTGTGAAAACAGTCGTGTCGTAGTCCGAAAATATTTTTTTGATGTATTCTTAAGTTTGTTATATATGAGTATTTAGTTTAACAAATATAAAAATAAATAAATGTAAATAAATAAGTAAATTTTTACTGAAAAAAAAACCAAATGGAGGGTTTATTGCCGTAGGTAATGTCTGCCGATCAAACATCATCAACACCCTGTGAAAATGAATAGAGGTACCTAATAAAAATCACACAGCTTTAATGTGCGAAGAATAAAAGTGTGTGAAAGAGAGAGGGACTTATGTTAGAGTAACAGAATAATGTGTGATATGGGATATGGGATATGTAGAGTAGGGAGTATAGGATGATGTTCATAGGATGTAGGGTACAGGAGATTAGAGGAGGCTGTGGATGGTGTTGGTGAAATATGTTGTCAATATTGTTACCACATTTGGCCGTGACATTGCAAATATAATAAATAATGTATGCATTGAATAAATACATAGAATCCTTACGTAACGTTCATTTCTATATTTCAACGCTCACTTTTTTATGCAACTATAACTTCAATCCTTTGTTTGTCCGTCCGTCGGTCTCCAAATTTGGTAATTCAGACTTCATGACTGCGTATATTTGTATATTTAGCAAACAGAAGTGTAGAAACAAACGAAACTTTTAAAAGGTTTTTTTACATTTTAAAATTCATGTAAATAATACATACCATTAGAACGATAAACTCTGCTAAAAGTTTCTAAGATATTTCCATATTTTTCGTTTCCGTAATCACTCGTATATTTATTAAGAAAATAGTTTTGAAAATGCTGAAAAAACAGCATGTAAATGCAAAGGGAATACTTAATACTACTAGGATCCCATTATTAAGGCTTTTTGATTGAAAGGAATCGGAGAGCGTGTATGACAAATTGCATGTATGTGACGAAGGCTAGGAGTGTGTGCATGGATAGGGCGGCTGTCTGGCTCTCTGTCATCTCTGCAAACCCTGCAGGGGACGTGGCGTGAGGGTATAGATAGATAGATAGATACAAATGAATGGTTGGAATGAAAGAATAGAAATCTGTTAAATAAAACGGGCATCAAAATGATCAATTCTTTTGCAGAATAATATGCACCACGAATCATCAATAATACAAAGAGATTAGCTTCACACAAAGTACAGATGATGTAAGAATACAACACATTATTACCTACACATATTATAATATTAGATATATTGTGTAGATGTATCTGTATAGCCTGGCTATTGTTAGAATATGATGCGGTATAATGTTTATTACAACGTCAATGTTTGATATTAAAAGTAGAATTGATGACTTTATTTTCACGACATATTTTAGGGGGGGAAAGCAAACACAGCAATCATTCGCAATATTCCAAATCCATGCATGATGCTTAACTTAAAAACAGTATAATATTTTGGGTATGTAAGGGGTCAGTCATAAGAATTTCTCGACTCAAATTAATACTGAGTGAAATTAAAGTAGAATCCTAAAAATTGTTATAAAAAAGTTGAAATAGCACTGTGGATAAGAAAGCATGGACTTTTCTTTAAATATGTTGATATGACGTATAGCCACGAAAATTGTGAATTTACGCGAACGTAGATGAAAAATTGACAAAAAAAAAACTGAAAGAAACAATAAAACGACGGCGTCGGCATCAAGACTTTGACAATTTACAAAATAAATACAGAGATAATGGACAGACCACAGGAACAAAATTAAATAGCAGAATATTCAGGTTGGTACATCCTGTGATGACACACTATTCAAATAATCTCGCAAGCAACATTATTAGGCATTGTTACAACTTTATCTCGAGCTACTGTATCACTTACATGCGACGCTTTGGCGGCAAACTGTAAAGTTTACATTCTATTCACATTTAACACTATTGATTAAGGGCTTCCCATAATGGGATGAAAAGAAGGCTTTGTCAAATTTCGCATCAATAATGAGCATTTATAGAATGACTCTAAAACGCCGACAACTTAAAAGGCATCTATGTGAATAAATTGCATTGCTTCACTTGAATGTCCTCGTCCCTACAATGCAATGAGAATCTACAAATAGATCTCAAAGATAATTTTAAGGTCTAAAATCTGGAGCAATTGCTGTATTGAACACAAAATATTCAAAGCATCAAGCCAAACAACGATATGGGTTTAAACATGCATGTTTGAGATCAACATACTTATGATTCTTATGAATTACTTATAAACAAACAGTGCCAAAACACTGCATTATTGCTATCAGAGGAAACGCTTATTCTTCCGAAGTATCTATATACATGGAATGGATGGAATATAACAATGCACATGTAGTAAAATACCGTCATAACGTAGTGCATATGGTAATAATACGATATGTGAGTATTGAATTTGCCATTTTCCAGTAAAACTTTGAGCTATGTATAAGAATTTGATTGAAATGTGTGCGAAAACTCCACCTTCATCAACAACAACAGCTGAGGATGTTATGGGAAAGGATAAAACTGGTCTCTACACAATACTATGTATTAAGTAGGTATATGTAATATTTTATTATGAAATTTGTAGTGATGTGTATGACAAGCTTACACCAGATGAACCAATAATAATATTGTTATGATATTGATACTGTTTGTTGTGTGATACCCTAATTCTAATGGGAGCTAAGGCTGAGACACCGGCCCTGTACAACACAACCAATAGAAATGCAAGGAAGCAACTGAAAATCTCACAACTGATTTCTAATTTTGTAGGAACCAACAACCAGAAGTTCTAGTAGGGAGCATACAACATCACATTTCTTATTTGTACAATTTAGTAGGTAAACTTATAATGACTTCATTATTAATTTTGAGTACTTATTAGTTTCTGAAAACTACCTATTTATCATGCTGCATGCCTGCATGCACAAATTGATGACCCCGATGTCTCCTACTTTTTTAAGGATCTAGGCTTCTGCCACCTGAGGAGACCAGCCGCTCCCAGCGCCAACTATGCACTTTGGATAATTTGACTGATTACCTAAGATTTTATGATGGCAGAATGGATGAATACTAAAAAAATCCATAAATGATCTATATAAGGTCTATTATTCTAGTCGTTTTTTCTTAACTTCTTATAATCGAATAAAATTTACATCCAATCGCTTCCACTTTAGTAGTCAAGTTGTTATGTTTATATATTTCCTAGTCACAATGCCGAAATATTTATATTTCTAAATGAATCTAACCATTTTTCTTAATCTTTTGTAAAGTCACCGAAACCCTATAATGTTTTTATAAAGCCTTGTCTTCGTGTGCAAAATTCACTCCAACATATTGAAATCTAGGGATTTGAAAACGAATCCAATGAGAATAATAAATAAGGAATATTTTTGTATTTCTAAGATTTGTTTTCATCATCACGTTAGCAAATAGTTAGATATATTTTGATAAACGTCAAACGTCACTTTTCGGGTGTCGGCTTCTTTAGTTGTATTCAATAAATAAAGATGTCTATGGCACAGTGACACGGCGGTCTTCCCACAAAAAGCGGGACACATTCAATAATAATAGCCAGTGGGACAAAATAAATTATCCTGTCTTCTGGGATCTTTTTGATAGTTTGGCAAATGTTTAGTTCTTGTACAGCCACGCCCAGTCATGATATATATCAATTATTAAATGTTGTAACACATCAATAGTGTCACAGAATAAACACCCTTCCCAGCGATATACGAAAAGCACATAATCTTTTGAAATAATCGATTGACTTTGGATGTTTGATTCACAGAGCTATTTATTATTTTATTTTATCTTCATTATTATTTTTTATATTTTGACCGTGCTGTTTTTATTATTTTGCACAAAAGTCATGATTGTGTTGTGTGATTTGCCGACACTGATGATGATAGGGGTCTTAAATTTTGGAAAACATTTACGAAAACCCACATCCTAAATATATATATAATACCTCTATTTTACATTATAGCAAAATACTATAGATCTACTAATATACGTACCTATACAAATTGAAATTGGACAGATTTGTAGGTTCAATCAATTTGATATAAATATAAATTATACTATACTACAAACGCCACGTAGATATATTATATCAAATTTATTTCAATTTATACATATTTAGTATTTCATAATTTACTTATACGTACATTGATACGAGTCTAGACAAACTACAGTCATTGATTTTCCTTGTACTTAATTATCAAAATAATTATATGAAAGTATATCGTCACAGATATAGAAACATTATCCACATCTCGTATCATGAGATAACAACAATTAATTTCAAGATTCAAATTTCGTATCCGAAAGAATCCTGGTTTTTAAGAAAGGCTATGAAAGCAACTATAAAACGAATAAAATACATTCCTTTCGAAAAACTGATCTTAAAAACCATTGTTCATATCTTTATAATGTTAGAGCATGTGCTTTGAAAATATTTGCTAACAATGTCACATTACACACTAATATTTTGTAAAAACTCCTTACATTGTCTTGTCCAAATCAATAGAAATAATCAATTATTAATAATACAATTGTTTAAGATACTACAATAACGTAGTTCCAGACTCCTACGGGTGCAACATCGTGGGAAACTTGAAGGATGATTATTTGCTTTGTTTGTTTCGCTTCTGTCTCCTAACTATTCCATTATTTCATTCCATTTTGTCAACAATATTCACTACTAATGTGTAATCATCCTGCATTATTTCCCATTAAATGCTTCTCTTTTATATTATTTTTTTAGTTCTGTAGAGTTTAATACCTTCAGATGTCTTTAATTATTGTTTCCTTAAGCAATATATCACTTAGTAGTCATTATCTTTCAACAAAGTTCGCGATACGCTACGTTAAAATTAAGATTTTTTGGGACAAGTCGTAAAATAGACAATAGGACTGCTACTGCAAGAATGGCGATTCTCATTCGCCCACCCTTGATTCATATGGAAGTCTTCACGTAGCATTGCATAGAAAATTATTTGTATGGAGAATAAGAAGCATGCCTAATTACATATATTACAACCTTAACTTGTGAACAATCTCCATACATAAAAATCTGTTTTTACAATCTTTAATCTTTGATTTGAATTTGTTTGACGACACGATACATCAAATAACTATCAACACAATATGCTTTATAGGTGAAAATAATTTTTCCGTTTGTAGTCAAGTAGAATTACAAGAATACAAGAAAGTAAAATAAATAAATTAAATGGAAGAATTAGCGACGTCTCGTAACCTCCCCGCCCATATATAATCGATAGATTATCCCATAGGGTATCCGGTAAGTTTGTCTAAAATCAATTGGTCTAAAATCAATTCGTCTGAAATCAATTCGTCTAAAATCAATTCGTCTAATTATCAATTCGTCTAATTGTCAGTTCGCCTATTTAAGACGATTAGACGAATTGATTTTAGACAAATTGATTTTAGACCAATTGATTTTAGACAAATTGATTTTAGACGAACTTACCGTAAACCCACGCATAGAGAAGGATTTATAATGAAGATAATAATTCAGCTGTAAGAAAATAATTTCCTTTCATAGATACAATTAGGTTCAATTCCAGTGCACTCTCTACAGTAGCTCCTGTTCCCATGCTACGCTGGTAATGACTTTATTTAGCCAACTGATTCGTGTTTCAGCCACATTACTTGTGACTCTCCATTACTCACTGCCGAGACAAAAAGGACTGAGATATATACACGCCACTATCCTAATGTCCTACTGAGATAGGGGTCCATCACTTAATATAAAATCTTTATTAATTTTGCAGTATTTCATACTTGTTGATATTTCTTGAGTTCTTGATAGGGGGGACATCGTGCCTTCACACAGAAATAGGAGTAGTATAGGTATATTAAGTGACAACTATTTCACTAATCAAGAATCAGTCATTTTTTTGGTAGGTATATAAACAAACAGTGTACACACAAATTCGCTCACTCCTTGTATAGAAGAGTATTCGGTTGTTAACGTTTTGTAAAATTACTTTAAATGTGTATCTCAAGTCAATGGTTCTCCACACCACACGTTGCACCTTGTTAATGTTCAAAGCCTTGAGGCCAGTAAAACAATTAAATTTGCACCGCATGCAGTCTCATAGGACCCTGGCAGAGCCCTAGCTTCATACCTAGCCCCCCTGTAGGCCCCAAGGACCCCGGGCCCCAGGGAGCAATTAACTTGGCAAGTTTTGCATCTCATTTTACTCAATAACAATGATTTGCAATGTGGACACAACACCTTCATGGGATTTTTCTTGATGATTTGCTGATTTGAGTAAGTACTTGGTAGATAAAAAGAAACTGATACATTTTGATGACAAAATTGTTATTTTATTCAATGAATCAATCAAAATGTGCATAGCAGAGCGTGTATGACAAATCGCATGAATATGATGGAAGCAAGGCGTGTGTGTGTAAGGATAGAGCGGACTGATGGGGTCATATTCTCTCTGCCTATCCCACAAATAACGAGGCGTGAGGGGATAGACAGACAGATACTAGATAGATAGAGAAGCTTTTCTTCGTTCCCTTGGGTTACGTAGATTTACCACAAGATTTTACTAACAGTCGATTTCCAATACCATTTTAAATTTGGAATCTTCAAAAAAAACTATGTGAAACTAATTCTACGTTGAGTCGTTGAATTCACCACGCCGACCATAGGTATTTTACAAGCACGAAACCCAAAAATTAAGTATGGATATTCAGTAGGTAAGTTTATTTGAGGTAATCTTATGAAACTCAACAATAATAATATTATTATAAAAATACTTATCTAGTATGCGGAGGAGTAACACAGTAGTCACGAAGGGCTGGTCACAAAGAATATAACTGAATGCATGCGCATCATATAAGTAAACCTACCAATGTTTATTTCAAATCATGACAGTCGGCTTACAATAACTCTCTACCAAATATTAATAATTAATATCTGCATAGTTTGTCGGAAGATATTCCCAGAGGAGAATTTTCCTATTTCAAAGTATTTATCTATAAATATATGCGGCAAGAACTATAAGCGAATAATAGTACATAATAATAGTGTGTAGAAATAGCATTTTAAAATTTGTAACTTTTGTCGAATTCTTATGTATGAACCATAGGAAGTAGGAATTAATTAGTTACAAAATTACAATATTGGTAAATATGTAAATGATGAATACATATTAGCAATGCCTTAAGTACATAATTGCTTGTAGAAATTGTGCAAAAAGAGTACTATTATTTGAGATTTAATACAAGTCAACTTTAAACTAGACTATATTGTATTGAATCGAAATTCATTTGTATTTCGTTAAGATGTCAGTAAATAAATCACTAGAAGCAAACAATAGAAGAAGTGAGTAAAACCATTAGTATTTTATGAGCGTACCAAAAGATCGCTCATTGAAAGAGTGTCAAAGAAACATTGTTAATATTGTGAAATATTTATGACACAATTGTCTCTGTCCATACAGTAAGTTGCCATTCTTTTATCCAAATTATGTATAATGCGGACACTATGGTCGCTACTGTGCACTGCATGACATTGTGAACAATTGTACAATACAACTAGAACAATATGACACAAGACATCAATAATGTGGATTTCTTTTCATTTGGATTTTGAAACAATTACGATTCACAGGAAAAAAGGATATGAATAATAGTCAAGTATTATTAATAAATCTCATTCAGTCTATACACATTCTTTTTATATTATTTCTGTGTGAGAATATTCTAAATTAGAGATGTTCCATGAAATCGCAGAAATTATTTGACATTATGTCACAAACGACTTCCAATTCATTATTCAAAAGAACAATAGGGGAATTTGATACATATGCTACTGAAAGAATAGGACATCCACCTACTGGATGTAGCAAGTCTTAAGACAATGTGTAACCTAATGTTCGCTGGGATAACGTATTATGCAAGGATATCATGTTGAGATTTTGTAGTAAATCATATACATACTAAACTACAGCTAATATAACTTCGCGGAAAACGCATTCTTAAAATCGGCTGCTCCTGAAAAAAAAGCATTCAAGTTAAATTTTCTTAGAAGTTTTGCGATGTATCGTGTATAATATAAATATGTACATTCATGCCTCGGTTAGATGAGATGATAATATATTGTGAACGTTTATAAAAAAAAATATGTATTTTTCCACCAGATCTCCTGAAATACATAACAATATTAACGTGTTTTATGTATTATACCTACTTCACATTACAAATAATTCGGATATACCAATTGCTGTGCATATCAAATTCTGATTCATTACTACAAACTTTTAACTTTAACATATTGTAAGTATGTATAGGTACATGTGGGGTTTCTATACTTTAAAGAAACCCAGGGATTAATATTTTATTCATTTCATAAAATAGCGTGTTTTGATTTTGGCAATAACAACTGTTTATCGATTTAGTCTTTGTAACTATTATGCCAATTTTACTACTACAACAAAGCAATGGAGGCAAGTAGGGATAGCAGGTGCATAATAGATTAGCAGATAAATCACAAAAAATAGCAAAAAACTAACCCGTAGTCTAGGCGCGAAACCGAAAAACACAAGTCATCTAATAGATTTATTGTTTGACATTCTGATATGTTGCCTTGATGATTGGTATAGGTAGACACTGAACAGCAGTCTGTAATCTGATGACTAAAATATTTATAAAGATAATACAAAATATTGTTTTTGATATAAATATCTACCTGGAATAAAAAATCCATAAATGTTTCCCGCTGTTTTGACCAACTTTGCCATTCATCATGAAATCCCAAAATGACAAAATATTGCAAAATTAGTTATGTTGGTACGCATGGCGTTCGCAGAAAGCTTAATCAAGCGTATCGTATAATAGTATCTTAATTATGTATCAGAAATGTAAATGTAATATAGTTTTATAATATGGTGAATATAATATAATAGTCTATGTGGTACATGGTTGACGCAGTTGGTTGAGGCGGCAGTCTCTCGAGCGGGAGGTGCCAGGTTCGAACCCCGGCGCTGACGATGTATTCCACACTTTGCGATACAGGCTTGCCTAGTGCAAGGTGTGCAGGGAAGTATTTGGGTTTGTGTATGCAAGCCCAGATCCTTTAAAAAATAACAAAGAGTTCCTATATCTATATTAAACTTACTTAGGTGGTTGTGTTTTAGTTATACGAAATTCAGCTTCATAGTTTTCTATGTACACTGGACGTTTCTAAAGAAATGATTGAATAAGGGCATAATTTTAATTTTCAAGGTGAATGTGGAAAATTCATTTTTTACAGCGACATACCAAAGAGTAAAATGTGGACTTTTTGTTGCAAATGTGATGTCTACTTATTGATAATTTTATGGAATAAATACCTAAGTGAATAGTTGTTGAAGGTTTTCACGATAATCCATATAGGTATGTAGATTTGTTTTTCGGGTTAATCGTGTAGTGAACAGGTGCCCCGACGTTTCGGCGAACCTACTGCCACATTGGCAGCGTGACCAAGGCGGCACTAGGTTCGTCGAAACGTCGAAGGAAAAGAAAAACCAATCTACAAATAATTAAGTGTTTGCAAGCTCACAACTTATATGTCTACAATTTTAATAATATAACCCACAATATTTTCAATTCTTATTATACTTATTATGGAGGGTTTGTACAGTAACTACATTACATTATTATTTATTTGTATTTATACGTATATAATATGACCCTTTGATGATTGATGTCGGTATCTTAATGTATTTAGCTACCTGTCATATCTTGATTGTGATCTCTAGATATGAGCAATACATCATCTTAACAACAACTACATATTCATATATCTATCTGTCTCCATACTATACTGTTCTATGAAACAGTAATAAGAATAAGCCTAAGTAGGTACCTCTTATTCATATAGTTTATAATATCATCCGTGGAGATCTCACTTCCAAGTAAATTGTTGATGCCGTCTACTTTTATACTTATTATGTATATGATTAGGTATTGGCAAAATTACTTCCATAGTTTGAGTAAGTTAAGAAATAATCTTATTTAAATCTTCAAATTCAATTCAGGAACACGTACGTTGCTAGGATTTTTTCAAACATCTCAATTCTCTAAAAAACTGATTTCTCAGTCGTCAATCCATTACAATTTACTTACATTTTCAACAATTTCCTGAAAATGAAATTTGAGAATTCCACAATGTTGACCAATGGTTCAATTACATATTTATAAATTAAAAGTAGTTGCTGTTTAAACCTTTTTTCAGAACAAATAGACATCTGGTATCAAGAATTTTAGAGTGGTGACCATGGCATGGAGAGAACCATTGAGTAAAGAGGTAGGCCTTTAGAAGATTTTCTGACGAAATTCTTTGGTAATTTCAGGTTGGCTAAGTATGCCTAGTAGAAATTGCATTACCACAATAAGCTCGTCCCAATATCTTAACATTTTAGTAAATAACAATGTTTTTTTGTTTAAATATTATATATGTGAAATGTTTACTTTAAGTATAAATAAATGGACGAAAAAACCTGAAAAACGAAAGAATGACTAAATAAGACGACTTGTCTTATATCAGATACCTGCCGAGTGCCTAATTTTTTTTATACTAGCCTGCAAAGTGTGTTGTTATAATAAACGTTATGTTTTTTTGTAGGTAGGTATAAGTAATTCGTCAAATTTTCTTTAAATAAAAATCCTTTGAACCCTAAACACTCGAGTCAACAACAACCAACGGTATGTTGTATGATTTGACTGATGACATTCCAGAAATAATCCATACAAATACAGCAGATCAGTCATCGTTGTATAATGAAACACGTTGACATGCTTCCATACAAGCGGGATCGCCGTATAAAAGAATCGTGATTGTTATTATTAAATATACAGAACTAAATATCTCAAAAATACCTAACAAACTCTTTTTAATTTGTCCAGAAAGGGGTGACAGGTATAATTCGAAATATTTCAAAAATAGGTAATTGATGTGGTAGAAAAAAAAACATTTTCATAAATTTATATCTCACAAATATTTACACATAATTAAAAGCTATTTAGTATTCAACTTGGTGTATACCTACCGTAGTTTATTCTACTATGCTTGCTTATACTATATCACCAAGCAGGCGGTGCTCGCTGCGAAGTAAAATTGGGTACCTAATATAGGTAGTATATACATAGATAGTTTTTGAAGATTTTCAGGATAATCTTCGAGCGAAAACTTTTGTAAGGTTTCAAAAAAGCACTACCTATTATAATAGTTTCCAAGCAGAATCCACATGCCTACTCATGATACCTATTTTCATTGTCGATTTTCATTTAAAGAATAGATGCGTAAATCTGGTAGCTGAATACTAAAGATAGTAAAGAATAATCATGATATGTGATTACAAATTTATAACTCAAGTTTGTAATGTTTTATTATCACTGATTTGAATTTTATTGTAAGTTAATTTCTGTTCTCCATATGGGTGCCTTACCGACACATTAAAGAGATACATGGGCGGCCTCAAATGTAAGAGCCGGATCCCCTAAATCACACGGGTGGCGACATCTTCATTAAGATATTTATTATAGGATGGGATCTTTATTTATATCATGACGTGTCCACACCATACATTATTATCGGAGAATACCTGTCTGCCTGGTGCTTACTGCACAACAGGTATCTGAGCAATATGAACGCATGCCAGGCCGGTTCGTTAGAACTCGTTGGAAGTATACAATTATTACCTAATCTAAAAAAAAGTAATTCACTTGATGTTACAGGCAGTTCTTATAAAATTTGGCTGCTCATGTAGAAACTCTCATTAGCACTCCGCTGATGGCGAATATTTATTTTACTAGAAATGTATTTTTATTGTTAGTACTTCTTCTTACTTAGATCTGGCACGCACCCGTCAACGGGTGATTTTAAATATGGCATGTAAAACTCCTTACGTCATTTCTGAAAATCTCTCAAATGTTTTCATCAATAAATCATTTTCTTAGCAAAAGATATTTTCTTCGTGTGAAGAAACCCATTTAACAATGAAATTTTAAAAAACCTAAGGAGGTCACCCGGTTAACAAATCGCTAAGGTCAAAATTTCCTTCAACCGAACCGGAGATTCTTACGAACCGGCGTCATTATTACAAAATTTCCAACATACCTACAAATTTGGTATTTATCTATATGAGAAAATGACCAGAATCGTTGGTATTTGGACCACATCGTTACCAATCTATGTACATGTTGCTTGATCCCAAACCAAAATCCGACAGACCTATAAAAATATTTGAAAAATTCCTTTCTTTGTGCCAATGTTTGTGGTAGGTGTGTCCATCACCAATTATAGAAAAACAATAAAAACTAGTAGCCACGTATCCTTCCTTATCTAAATTACCTTACTTTATTTTGATATCACTGTTTGTTTGATACGTTTATCATTTCTACGTCTATAGTTGATATTAAGCGGTAAAGGGGCTTACTGTTGTGTGTTTTTCTTCGCTCACGTCGGGACGTAGTCTGATGTATGTAGGTACAAACGTAATTAGAACCTAAGTTAATTTTATATTAATTTGAGGTACGATCTCTATTTACCGCTGTCGTCTGTCATCTGACAAATATCTCTTGATTTTAAGCAATAAAGTACTAAATTCTCAACTTGCGCAAGAAAGCAAACAACGCAAGTACTCGAATCTTGTACACAAGTCTCTAGTTTTGATTGTTCATAGATAGGTATTGTTTTTCCATGACCCATGACGGAATGAATGAATGGATAATATTTAATAATAAACTATGTACCTACCGTTGTTCTAAACATGAATCAATGCAATTGAATGATTGCAAGTAAATATTATTGATCTGGTAAATGTATTAAACGGTAAATTTTGCCTACAGAAAACACCACTCTACGGAAACAGCCCTCACAAGGCTCGTTTCAGATCTGATAGAAGGTGTAGCCCATGGCAGTATTGCCCTTGTGACTATTCTAGATATGAGTGCGGCTTTTGACACTGTCGATCATGACATGCTCCTGAGGTGCCTGGAAAATGAATACGGGTTAAAGGGAAATGTGCTCGCATGGCTACGCTCCTACCTAACCAGGAGGGAGTGGTCCATCAAAGCAGGAGCTGACAACACCCAGAAGGCCATAACCACTCAAGGAGTACCCCAAGGCTCGGTTCTGGGACCAATTCTTTTCATACTCTACATTGGGTACATCGACCGAATGCTGGAGAAGACAGGATTCCGCAATTATGCGTATGCGGACGATCGAATCCTTGTAGGGTTTTGCAAGCCTGAGGAAGCAAGTGCTCTCAAAGCTCGAACAGTAGAGTGCATATCCAAGCTATCGACTCAAATGGCAAAAAGGCGCCTAAAACTCAACCCGGGAAAGACGGAATTCTTATGGGTTGCATCGCCTGGCCGACAACATCTGTTAGAAAACCATCCCATCTCAGTATCCGGTACAGACATCATACCGTCTCTTGCGGTCTCCATACTCGGAGCCCGAATAGATAGCGCCTTGACCATGGAACCTCAAGTCTCAAGAACAGTCAGCTCTGCGTTCTACTATATAAGACAGATACACTCGGTATCCAGAAACCTGCCAACGGACTCCATCAGAACGCTCATCTCAGCCTTTGTAGTCTCCAGGTTAGACTACTGCAACCTTCTTTACGCTGGATTGCCCCAGACTCTGTTACATCGCCTGCAAATGGCATTCAACGCAGCTGCGAGGCTCATATTCCGTGAGGACAAAAGTTGCCACATAACACCCTTGCTGGAAAAGCTTCACTGGCTGAGAGTGGGAGAAAGAGTGGAGTACAAGCTGTGCCTCATGGTGTACAAGGCACTGAATAACATGGCACCACCGTCACTCTCGGAACTCTGCCAACCGGAGACTACCACGAGAAGACCTCTGCGCTCGGCAGCTATGGCAAACAACAGGCTCATCGAACGCAGCAGGGCTAATAAGTCCTGCTTCTACGAGAGAGCATTCAGCGTAGCCGGCCCTGTCAGATGGAACCAACTTCCCGTGGATTTGCGCAGCGACCAGACCGTCACAACTTTCAGGAGCAAGCTGAAGACGTCGCTCTTCAGGACCAGTTTCCCGCGCCCTTGAGATGGATAATCCATGAAACGGCGCCATAAATTATCCATTAATAATAATAATAATAATAATAAATGAATCAAGTTCATTCTGACATATTAATCCCTCTGCATTCTCTTCTGCTTACAAACAATCTGCATACTTTAGTATTATAATATAATTAGATAATATCCATTATGGTTTAATTATCTTCTACTATTTATAAATCAAGTACACTAATATGTTCTTCATTTGCATGCAGACATTAACATTATATCTATTGTTTTCAATAATTTGGTTCAGAATTATGTAAATGAAATCATGTAAGCAAAATTATTGTATTGTCTGCATTGTGTTAATTGTTTATAGATGCTATTTTAGGTAGATCATACAATGTTGTTTCAGGAAATTATGCTCTAATTCAGGTATGTTAATAATAATTTCTATCCAACTTTCAAAGTGGATTCTTACAAGAAAAACCCTTACTACGGATTCCAATTGGAGAGCTTTACGTTTAGTATATAAAAGCCTCTTAAATTTTATATTTTTTAGCACCGTCCATTTTTTAACTGCCGTCATACGCAAGAAACACATACAAGCCAAAAAGTTGAAAGTTCGATAATCGCGAATACCTAACATTCAATATCGCTGATACGATTCCATACATGTGCGTGGCAAGGGGGTTTGGAAAATAGGGGTTGCGTATGGAAACTGACTTTTCATAATTGAAGTAGATGTATCTAAAGATTCTAAGGTTAAAATACTCATATCGATAAAAAAAAATCAAAGTTAGCTTATTTTATGTGATTCTTGCTTATAACGGTAGTATGTAGGCATTGTGTACCTATACTCGCTCGCAAAGATAAATTAAAAAAGTTATTTTTTAAAAAAATAACTTTTCCATGTTGTCTTAATATAAATAACTCGTACATGAACGATGCACAGGAATTAATTGCTATAAATGTTATCAGTTGTACTACAATCAATATACTTTTACACATTATTGTCTGTTTCACAATCCACTCTGTATTTCCCTCAAACGATGTTAATGTGATTCGAATGATGAATAAACTCCTCATGTTTATAGGAGTAACAATAATGCTCTGATCTCTAACCACATAATATCAAAAGATGTTTCAGTTATGTTCCCATACCAGTGTGACATGTAACAGAAACTTACATGATTTTGCTTTGTATCATATCACAAATATTTATATCTTCAGTTCCTTTTTCTTTGTTAAACACTGAAATAACAATATTATAATGTGCTCATTATAATATCTATACAATTTGCTCATCGCCAGATACGGATTTCACTTTTAATGAGAAATCATTAACTACTTATTACTTTAAATAAACCTTAACTATAAAAATAATACAATAAGTATAGTACACAAGGGTTGTAGTATTTATTTGTGGCAATAGGAAGCATATTTCAATTCAACTCAATTTTGTTTTTGGATATATTTATGTGCTTATTTAAAATTTAAAAAATCTTGTAAAATCGTCACAATCAGTTGGTAAATGTAATATAAATTTAATACCATACTGTTTTGTGGTACCACGTCTATGATCCTTTTCCTCTGTAGTTCCTCGGTAGGCAGTGGCGTATATAGGATTTCATTTCGGGGGGGGGGGGCGATCTAATATTTGACTTTAGAGGGGTAGAGGCAACAAAAATTTGAATATATACGTACAGTATAAAAATTGTAATAGCGCCGCAGGCAAAATTTTTTCGTGAATGTAAGTGAAAAAGGTTGTGTTTTAGGGGTGGAGGCAACAAAAATTTGAATATAGACGCACAACATAAAAATTGTAATAGCGCCGCAGGCAAAATTTTTTCGTGAATGTAAGTGAAAAAGGTCGTGTTTTAGGTTGGTATTAATATTGTGTGCAGAAAATACAAAGAAAAATAGCGCCGCAGGCGAAATTTTTTTGAATAATAGGTGAAGTGATGAACTTTAGTATCTATCATGTTTTAAAATGACTTTTTATAAAGAATTGTTCAACATTTCGGGGGGGGGGGGCGGGCCCCCTCGGCCCCCCCCCCCCCTATATACGCCACTGTCGGTAGGGAATTTACCTGATGGAATTATTTATAGCTGACATAGGCTGGACTTGACTTGGGCTTCGACTCATATAAAAAATTAAAAAGAATCGCACAGGACAGGGATGAGTGAGAAGGAGACATGGGGCTTTGCTGCAAACCAATCATAACGATTGAAACTGGAAAAGAAGAAGCTGGTAATTATTCAATTCCAAATCTTTCAGCGTCATGCTTTTCATGATTGTTAGTTTCCAATCAGCTGCTAACGGACGTAACTCTGCGTAAATATGCGACGATATATCATCGAAAGATGTAGTAAATTCACGAGGTCATTATCACAAAAGCTTTGTATATAAATACAAATCACATAAAGAGAATTCGTTGATGATGCAAGTTTCAAGTAATAACAAGTAATTAGTCCAATATAATGTAAACCTACATAATATTGTTTACTAGTAAGAATAAGATTCTTAGAAGAATCCTTGTTACATCTTTACATCACATATTCATTTCATAATATGTCAGTTCACAAGATGTGTTATTATAATAACAGGAGGAAATGTGGTCATTGTTTATGGTTTCTGTTAAAAAATATAAATAATTATGAGATCACACTTATATCTAATTAAATTATTCCAAGATGATTCTCACCCCACCCAGCCTGCGTCTCAGTTAAATACAATAGATCATGATTTCATGAATCTACGAATAAATATTAAATTTGTTTTAGTTTCAAGGCGTTGTTTATAAATAAATAAAAAATTACGCCATGTGCCATATATAAAAAAAAACAGTACAAAAGTTACCCATTCTGAATGCCAATAAATATTTGTGTAATGTTCTCGTTTCAGATAAGCTTTCTAGCGTGATGAGTCCAAAAGTCGAAAGGAAAAATACCTAAAAGAACATACGATCTAAAAAATGTGTTTTCATATACACAGAATTTACTGGTTAACCCATTGTTGGGCTAATACACCGTTATATTAGGTAGTAGTAACCATATAGTGCAGTGGTTAAGTCCAAATTTTCCGGTGTGGGAATGGGAACGCTTGTATGAAAAGCACAATTCAGTTTCGTCGTATTTCTATGATTTCCCAGAGCCCCGGATATTGGAACTCGTACACTCCCGCACAATTACACCACTGATAATAGCACAATAAGTTTTCGTCGAATTACAAAATCAATTTCGATTTGTTCACCTTCACGAAATATTAATAATGAAATAATTACCCATTCATTAAAACATTAGGTACAAGTAATATGAGTATTGAGTATTTTGTATTTCCATTCATCTTAATCCTGTGTAATTGTTTTAAATTGATTTTGTTGACATGTTTATTAGTTGATTTGAAGTCGATGTTTCCGCTGCAATTTCATTTTACATATTATTAACCACGTCAGACCTATCCATATGACCATATGATATGAATCTCCATTACAAAGGTTCTCAAACATAATATACACGACTATCCAAGTAGTTTTGAGTAGAAATTTGTCATACACAACACTATAGAAAAAAAATGGATTAGGTAAATAGGTACGGTACCTACATAGTCAATTATACGTGAAAAATTATTTTCTTGTGATAAGTTTCGCTACAATTTATTTGGGTACATGGTTGGCGCAGGGAGTGTTGCGTTCCGAATCTCACCACTAAACGACGTATTCACGACACAAGCTTTTGGCTTGCTGTGAATTGTACAGGAAAATATTTAGGTCTGTAGATACAAGAACTAATTATGTTATACTTTAATAGCTTTTCTTTTCTTCAGCAAGTCTTTGCGCCGAAGAGTGTCACATAGGCACATACAGAGAATAAGAAAGACATAGGTACCATTCCATACAGAATAAATCTCTCTATGTCTACGCTTCGCGGCCTGTTGGCTAAGATCAATGTGTAGTATCTCTACACTTCAGGCAAGGCACCCTATTCGAGTGATTCATAGACATAACAGTTTAAATTTCAAATAACAGATAGTTACAGAAAATATTTTAGAAATATTTCACTACATGTAATAATTATCTACCTAACAAAAAGTACATGAGGTAAAATTTTATGTTGAAGTATCGCCCGCATATATTGTTCCATAATAATAGTTCCGGTTGCCTCAACATACAATGTGTTGTGTATGTACAACATACAATAATATAATAAGGATATTCTAAAACGTATTACAAACAATTCAATATAGATACAGAATTAATCATTAATTGCTAAACTACTTCATATTGTTGAGATTTTAGATATGCAAAAATTAAGTTGTTCCTCAACAGAGACGAGAGGCATCTTCATTCACATAATGCAGCGTTATGTGAACTCCCTTGGGGAGGAAGCAGGATGGGTGTTCCGACGCTTACTCCTCAAGGTAGTTCACATAACGCTTCATTATGTGAATGAAGATGCCTCTCGTCTCTGTTGAGGAAAACTTAATGTAATTCCGTCTGTGCAATTGGTGCAGATAAATCCGTTTTCATACCTAAATAATTTAGGTATACTTATCTTAAATATGCAAAAAAATGTTCTTCAGTATTCAACCTTCAGATTATAGACAATTATTTACTTTCGTACGAAAATGAGTCTACCATAGGAACACTCTTGTACATAATAACTACGAAATCATCAGTACCCATACTTATTGTACTAGGTATAAAAAACAAGTCTCATACTTACTAACTGCAAGATATACTCGTAGCATAAGGCGCGAATATACTATAGAAAGGATGGAGTTAAAACTTATTTATGTAATTTTATTAACATATAAAGGTTTGCAAGTAGTAGGTACAGTATACCAACCCTCACTCACTTAATTAAATTATGAAGTATGTTTAATTTATTAACGACAAAGTGAAATAACAAACAAATTAACAATAAGAACCCGCATTTCACAATTTACTTAAATATTATAAATAATTAATGGCAACAAAACAATTCAAACTGCCAAACACTGAACACTCTAAATAGGATTTATGTGAATTATTGTGTGTTACATATCACATAATTGCAATAAGCTTTGTAGCAAGTAATTGATGCAGGATGGACTCAATACTAAATTGTAGGGAATGTGAGGAACTGTATGATGTTTATCCCAGAATGTACTGTCAGACGATCACAGGCTCAATCGTGCGAGCTATCTAATCGTAATTTGAGAAACGTAACTCTCTGAAGTCAGTATCTCTATTATTATTTTTGATTTAAAAATTTTATTCTTGTAAAGCGTTGGATTTTTTCCTACATTCCGTACTGTAGTATATATACAATGTAGTAGTATATATACAATGTAGTAATACTACATCAGTATCTCTCATCCAAGGTTCAACTTAAGCGTTTCAACAATAAGTGGTAGTAAGTGGTAACAATAAAAATGTCTGGAATTTGGGTGACATAGGAGCTGCGATATTTCTGAAACATCTGAAGTTAATGGATGTGCGCTTACATCAGTTTATACAGAGCTGATCGAGGCCAGGCGGATTACATGGAAGCAGTCAGTAGAGTTCCCCCAAGATGACCAAAATCTCATTTTTTGTAGGGGGCAGATGATTCACATCAGCACCAGATAGAGTTTTATATAAAATACTCCCATATTGTACGGTAGGTATATGAAGTTTCTTATATCAGTCATTGCTTTGCACTGTGTAGCAGATTGCTGAATAGGGTGTCCCAATTTAATATCATCAGAACGTGAATTGGTAGTGAATAGTCTCACTAATTGAACAACAATGATTTTCAACTAAATTGCCATACAAAACACATTCACATACAAACAGAGACGGAGGGATTAGATAGGTACCGTACCTACCTAACTGATCGTGCGTACTTTATTTTGTACCAACATATCTTTCTAAACGTCACTAGAAATATCAGGCACAGTTATTATTTTTAAATCATAGCGATCTTGATTATATTATGATACCTAATACCTAACAATCCAGTGGAATTATCATGAGAAACCTCAGTTCTGGTTTTGTTTTGTCAAACTCTTCTACTGAAAAAATTAACCTGATAACCCTGGGCCCACCTCTTAATAATATTTTGCTAGAAGTGCGAGTAAAGAGGTCGCTATTAATGCGCCTGAGCTATACTGAAAAAATTAAATGTTTGCATGTTTTAAAGTACAATATTTGCAGATAGGTACGTTTGAACTTGAGTAATATGAATTTAGTCACCTACCATTTTTTTTCTAAATGGTTCATGTACCTACATGCTCGGATCATTGGCAGATCAATAATAATATGTTGGACGAGTCAACAGACAATAGAATATAATTTCTCCAGCTATGTTCCACAACAGTTTTATATATTCTTAACAGCGATTTTGCTAAATGTAACAGTCACAGTGAGCAGAGGCACTGGTGAGACGTAAAGTACAATAATACAAACAACTATGTCACCTATCTAATGCGAGTACAATATAGTCCAAGAGCCCGCTGCTTAATTTATGACGTATCTGTTTTTTGATCGAAATGTGGTATAAATGATAGCTTACCAATAGGGTATTACATCGCAATAGGGTTGCCTATCAAAATCATGCCGCAACCCCCCCTGCCCCCCCCGTAAAGGTCCCTCTTCGCGGTTTTTCGCATTTTATAGGAATATGGTAAGAGATAGGAGAAAGTAGTCAATGACAAAAATAATCCTTGCTAAATTATCTACAAAAAATGCTATGTCCATTTTTTCGTAGAACTAGCAGTTAACCCGCAATGGCCGGTCCAAAACCGAAATTCATTTGAAATACTAAAAAAATGTATTTAAACTAAATTGGTTGAAAATTGATAAGAGCTACAGGAAAATAGTCAGAGAACGAATTAATTACCATAGTCTTAGCTACAAAACGAGCTATAACTTATGTTCATACATCTAATAATTTTGGAGTTATTGCAATAAAACTCAGTGACGAAAATTCTTAAAATTTAGTATTTCATAAAATAATCAGCGATATAGCGCCGCAGGCCAAATGTTTTTTTCCATAAAATGTTAGTGATAATGGGTGGAAGAATGTTAAAGAAAAAAAATCAAAAAAAAAAAATTTTTAATTCAAAAAATATCCTGATTTTTGACCGGCCATTACGGGTAAACTACTAGTCCTATGAAAAAATTGACTTAATATTTTTTGTAGAGAATTTAGCATGGATTATTTTTGTCATTGACTACTTTCTCCTATCTCTTACCATATTCCTATAAAATGCGAAAAACCGCGAAGAGGGACCTTTTCGGGGGGGGCAGGAGGGGTTGCGGCAAGATTTTGATAGGCAACCCTAGTGCGATGTAATACCCTATTGGTAAGCTATCGTTTATACCACATTTCGATCAAAAAACAGATACGTCATAAATTAAGCAGCGGGCTCTCGGACTAATACAAAATGTTTCAAACTGTGAGAATCGAATGTACCAGGATAAATTCATTGATTCACTCCACAGTCCATACAATGTGATAAATAATACTCAACAATGGATGAGTGAATGGTCAGTCCAAAGTAAATACGATTATCAAATACATTCTTCCAAATAATGTCACCAACTACATTATTATCATGTCCGACGATATAAGGAAATTGATTGATTAGGTACTAACATTTTTGCCACGTTACCTTTCGTTAAATCTCATTTTTGAAAATTGGATCCACACATTAAACCTTAAACCAACCCCAAACTTTTCATAATTATTAAATACCTATACTATATAGTTTTTGGTGAAAAATAAATTCAGTCCATCCCCACAGTATACAGCCATCAGTACATACCTTGTGCCAGTGGCGTATATAGGTTTACATTTCGGGGGAGGCCGAAAAAACTCCTGGGGAAGGCAATTACGATTTTAACATTGACGTAGTAAAAAAAATCAGTAATAGCGCCGCAGGCGAAATTTTTTCGTGAAGGTGAGTGAGAAAGGTTGTGTTTTAAGTTGTAATTTTATGTGGCACTTATGTGTTGTGTTAAAAATGCAACAACAAAGAAGCGCCGCAGGCGAAATTTTTTTGAAAAATGGGTGAAGTGATGAACCTGAGATCTTTTTGTAGCAGATGGCGGATCATTGTTTGACATTTCGGGGAGGGGCCCGGGCCCCCTCGGCCCCCCCTCTATATACGCCACTGCCTTGTGCGCTACATGGGAAACCAGCAGAGGGGAGTAAGAATGCCTGGAAGACCCCTAAAAGATGATATCGACAATACAAGAGGCAGTAAACTCTGCACAAACAGGCCCAGTATAAGAAGAAGAAACCATTTAATACGTATTTATGCAAGCAAGTATACATTTTTTTGTTTTTGTCGTATGAATGTAGAACAGTTGCTATAAAAAGTTGTGTTTCGTTGAAATAAGGGGTTGAAGTAAGATTACTATCATTTTATCTTGTCTCATTAATGTCCATTGTAGATTATAACAAGAACGTAATAGTATAATATGTTAAAATTAACTGATATTAATGACTGTTGTGTTAGTACGGTGGTACTGGGTAGTTCATCATCTATCAACTCTATCACACGACACCAGGGTGAGGTGGAGGTCATCACACAATCATGTTTGATGATAAATCTAATGATTGACCATCAATATAATATAATGATTATTTGTTACACTCGCGAGGCATTCCTTCATAATTATGTGGGTGGATCATTTATTATAACACAATATTTTTCCATCAAATTTGTAAATTTATATTATTACAAAATACAATCATTATTGTCACCATTTTATAAGGGTTTTATATTGAATTACACTAATCGTTTTGATAAAATATCGGTTCCAATTAATTTCATACCCATATAGAATCAAAATGCTATTTATTATTATAATCATTATAATCTGTTTAAGAAATGTCCAACTTTTGTACCTACAACTTATACCTATAGGATACAGAAGTTTCAACGCACTTCGCAGTTGCATCATCACATACGTTGTCGAATATTCTTCTGTTGTTGGAAAAATACAAGTCCATTTATTTTACCCCTGTCTATGTTCTAACACCGACAAACTATCGTTTCTGATTATATTCTGTTTTAATACCAGGAGACTAATACATATTTGGATTACCTAAAGAAGAAAAAGAAAGACTGATGTTCATATTTCTGAGTTTCTGAGAGGTGTTTGTTATTGATTTAGTACTAGTAGATATACTTACCTATGTATAAAATACTAATAAAAGTTATTAGTAGGTTCTGGAGAATAGAGCAATTTAAATTGAAAAATGACTAAATCTATGTAAACTTGTAACAAACATCCCACATAATACGAGAAAACACAAAATAGTAAAACATTGTTTAGATTTTATTAACAAACAATACGTAAGTTAGTGCATTGATAAAGAAATAACAATTTAAAATTATTATTTTTTAAAAAGAAATCTTTTCATAATATAAAAATGATATTATTTATTTAACATTTAACCCTCCGATTGTAAATTTAATAAAAAGCATATTATCGGTCAGCTGAGACAATGGAGGAAGAAGGGAGATGAGAAGGAATAGAAATATTGAGGGTTAAGAGGATAAAGGATGTGTTATGATGAGACAATGATATATTCCTGTATGATGGAATGATGCGGGTCACAGTATAATAACTGCTGATGGAAACATTATTACTTTGTACTGCTATAAAGTTACGTAACATAAGGACACGATACAGTAGTGTAACTGAAGCATCAGGTTCAAGAATAATTATAATATGACGCTTTTTACAAAAATGCGTTTTCATAAATCTTTATTTATTCATTTTTGCAACACACATTGACATCACATACACAGGTAGGTATCACTCAAACGCAATATGTACATTATTTTTTGTTTACAAATCATAGTTCCATATGATTACGTTTAGGTCAGTGTAATACTAATAATATATAATCACTACTTACTTACTCTCTCTCTCTTGGGTCGTATTCCTCACTGCTGAGGGTCGCGATCCCCAAACACCCGTTGCTGGACAATCTGTCGCCACGCGGTTCTGTCCCCCGCAAGGTGCATGGCCCTGTAGATGGAAGGGGCCACCGTTTGCACCACTTGATCGGTCCATCTCATAGGTGAGCGTCCTCTTGGTCTTCGTCCCGGTGTTTTTCCTACTACGATTAATTTCTCGAGACTTTCTTCCCCTCTTCGAGCTATATGACCAAAAAACTGGAGAATTCGTTCTAGGCAGATCGACGACAATCTTGACGTGATACCCAGTTCTTGCAGGATGGAGACATTAGTTCTTCTTGCCGTCCACGGAATTCGCAGCATCCGTCTCCGGCACCACATCTCGAAAGCGTCTATTCTGTCGTCTACTTACTTACTAAAAGATACTAAATAAAAAGTCCTGAAATATAAAGACTAGTGTAATCTTTAATCACAACAGTAGTACAGAAAAGCTTGTGTTCATGACAGCTCATTTATTAATCCCGGGATTTTCATCCGGGAATTACAGAATTCCACAGGCTAAAAATCATCTTCAGTACCTACTTTAAGTAGACCATGGACAAATTATGGGGGAGTATAAGAAATTATTCTCACACTATCAACAAATTCTTCGTCTAGTAACTATATAGTTCCCCGTGAGGTCAAATGTTACTAACATCTAAGTATTTAATGAGTACCTACTATGGGGTACATATTATGTAATACAAGGAATGGAAGTTAGGTACATCTGCCAACATCACCGAGTGTCCATATTGACATCCATTCACATTATCCATGCTTCACAATATTATCATCACATTCATTATAAAAACTGAATGCGTGACATTAAGATATTAGGTGCATGCAGTAGTAGAGTTACACCTACCGGCATCATGGGAGGTAGGTGCGTTGGTCTAAACAAGGTCTAAACAATAGGAGATTATGACACGACAATTATTTCGTTAATCAATTTAAATGACTTCATTTTTCAACATTTTCGTGTAAAGTCTTAATTAACTAGACAATTATTATGTGACTCCATCGCCAGTTGGGTCATTATTGATGAGAACGAGTGTCGAATGGAGAATCTCTCCCTAAAACAAATAGTCAAATCTGATGATGCTATCCCATTTTAATGATCCTAAAATATTGGAATAAGTAAGAATACAATAAATAAGAATCAGAGTACCACAACTACAATACCAGGTCAAAAGACAACATAAGACCAATAAGGCACAGACTAGCGAAGACGTCCAAGAGCTTCGTGTGGCTCAGTGTGCGGATGCTAAACGCGCTCCCCAGAGAGTTAAAATCGCTGGATGATGCGGCCTTCCGCGGAGGGTTAAAAAGTACCTCGTTGATAAAGTTTTTTACACCATTGACGATATGTTAAATAATTGATTTTATGTATGACGAAATGTCAATCAGAGCCCTTTACACTCTGATTGGCATTGATCTGATAATGATTTTTGTTATTGTTAATTGTAAAATTGGATATTATCTGTAAAAATTGACGAGTCCAGGTGCCCGAATGGGCCTACGGACGATAGAAAACAATAAAAACAATAAAACAATAAAGTTTCCTTATTTTTTAAGAATAAGCATATTACCTATTTTCTAAGAACAGTATAGGCAACAAAAATATGACTCAAAGGATTAGTGGTTGTATTTGTGAATGAAGGAATATAGTAGCAATCCTTGTTAGGTCACTGAACCAATTTAGTTCATACAATAATATCATAACGTTTTCATAAGTCCGTTATATTGTGCTGGCTACTCAAGCTAATCAAATTTATATCAATTCAATATCATCATCTAGATATAACAATAGGTGGGTATGGTATACTATAGCATTATTATATGTGCCTTCAATCCACATGCAATAAATCTTTTGTTAAGACCATTTGATATGACATTTATATGTCCAATACACACGACTAATGTTAGGTAACGATCATTCCGTTTAAGATGTCGGTGTTTGATTACACATGACAAAGGCAACAATTTGATCCAATCTGATGAGTTAAAAGGAATTGATATAACTCAAAAACGTTATTGTACTTCTCTCATTGTGAATTAGTTTAAAAAGCCCTACCCCCAGGACACGATCTACCCTGGCCAGCGTGGAAAACTCTCAACAGGATCAGATCCGGGGCCGACTGCACTAGGAAGAACCTCCATAGATGGGGAATAGCTGAGGACGCGACGTGCGACTGCGGGCAGCTGCAGGACACTGAGCACCTCCTGGCCTGCCCAATGGCTCATGGGTGGTGCACGTGGGAAAGTCTCGCAGATCGCTCCCCCTTGGACGACGACGCAGGAGAGGTTGTGTCTTTCTGGGTCGAGTAGAGGGGGATCTAGTGAGTGCTGACCGACACGATAATAAGAAGAAGTTTTGTCTCACATGCTGAAATATAACCATTTTACATAAATCCTCTTCATTCCTTTTTTCATTTTTCCGTAGCAGTGGCACTTGACGAAATTATTACATAATGGTAAGAGCACAAACAAGAGAGTTTTGTTTTACAGTTTTCGTGTAAAGAAAACTGTTGATGTTCACACCGTCCACATAAATAAGACTATTTCTAGTAATAGAGTGTCAATTTACCTTGTTTATTGTACCCAAGAATGTAGAATTTCGATACCCCTTCATCATGGTTCATATTACATTATCACCCTACAGTGACAATCGTAAAGATATTTTATTAAAGAAAAATAACACTGGACTCTGCCTCGTTAGTTCTGTAATGCAGTAATGAAATTCTAAACCAGGTTATTTGGAAAACAAATCGATCTTTGTAAATATCTCTATAACTATTTGTTTGTAGGTAATTTGTAAACATACCTACATACTTATATCTCATACGTGATGTATGTTCATCCATTGTTTATTAGTTATTTCATATTTACTTATATTTGATATATTTGAATATATATATTTTTTGTACATGTCTGCACACTCTTCGGCGCAAAGGCCTAAAAGCTGTCATGCCAAAGAGTGGATTATTTTAGTTTAGTTAATAATAATACCTATTTTTTGTAAAACACACTGCCTACCAAATTAAGAAAATTATGGCTATTAGGCTGAAACAAGAACCACCACTCGTTACCTGCTCAATTTAATTACAAGAAGTTTTCAATCTCCATGCAACATCCCTACAAATTTCCTGCTACATTTCCTTGAATTTCACAATAATAAAATGAACAAATCTCTAGGATCGATTACATTTCCTTATTCGGATTCTAAAGCACATATATTATTATTTACGTACGAATATGTGTGTATAACTAAATTTGTTTATGTTTTGAATTAGATATAATATACAGCATTCAAAAAATATCACATTTCATTTAAATATGTAGCAATTTAGCACGGATTTGACAATGCAGACTTATATTTCACCATATACATATTTATTTCATGTTTTGATCGACATTGTTAAAGTGATTCTGACCAAATTATTTGTAAGGTCCGTTGGTCAAGCGAGATAATAATGTTTGTATCCCTAAATATAAAAGTGACGTAAACAACATGTCAGTTCCTTTCTGTACTATTATGTCTATAGGTGAGGTAATGAAGCGTTTACTGTACTTACTATATCCACAGTTTTTAAAACTTGTACTTGTACGAGTTTATACTTGTACGAGAATATGTAGGCTTTACCCCCCAACCGCCCGAATATCATGGACAAAGTATGGGAGAGTAAAAGAGATTGTTCTTGAATGTGCTTTTCGATACTTACTTACATTCCGCGTCCGGATGCCTCAAATCAAGAACCTCCAATAGTTGGCCAAATGTACGGCCCTGTCACTCGCATTTATAAGATCTTCTCGCGCGCTTCCTCGATTTTAGGACATACTAGCAGGTGTTGGTTGTCCACTACGTCCCCGCACTCACAGGTATCGTCCTCCGTTTATCCCCATTTTTTGAGGTTATTGTTGCTTGTTAATTTTCGATTATTTTTACTTTGTAATACGTATTTCAATGTTTCAAAATCACATGTAGCAATTACGATTCTATAGTATCTATGTGCAAATTCATTTATATCCCTGGTAAAATTCATTTTCATAAATTCATAGTCATTTTATTTCATTCACAACACAACCTTTTCTGACATCCTGGGAATGAAGTATATGAGATCACAACCTAGGTTCATTATAAAAAACTAAATACAAAATAAGCAAATAATAAGTATGAAGAAAATATTCATTTTCGTACCGCACCTAAGTTTGAGAACCTTCCCGTCCAAGTCTAGATACAGTGGCGTCCAGTCTGAAAGTAATTCGATAGGTTTCTATTTACTCATGCGAAATAACTATCACTCGTTTACGAAAACAAAGAATCGATTCCTAATATAAACACAATACGAAAGCACAATACAAGTATCAGAGTAAAAAGGGACTTAGATGGAAATATGTATTTTTCATTGTTTATACTTTTATATTACTTATATTTCATCCCTCGTTGTATTTCAATAGATAGAGATAAAATGAAATCACAATCAGGGACAAAATATGCAACGCGCATCTGATGGCGCTGTTGAATGTTGATACTCGATATGTCACTTGGAAGTTGGAACTATATTACTTCGTCCTTCAATGTTCTTTAAACGAACACGAGAAGATCACAAGAAGCATACTGTGAAGCAGAATGATCAGAAGGTTTTCCCACCTTTTATTCGGGAGTACATAACTTTTTTAACAATGATACAAACTCTTTCTTATTACATATATTTTTGCTACCCCCGAGCAAGCAAAGTAAGATTCGGCTCTCCAAATACAATAATATTTATTTGTGTTTCCGCTTTCTACTACCAGCCAATTCTTGGGATGTTTTTCGTATAAAAGATATATGTATCTATACCTAATACGGTCATACGAGGCTGAGGGAATACCCTAATAAGATGCGTAATTCGATATATTTCGAATATTTTCCCTTGAAATATACAAACAAACTAACGAGATGAATTCTCTATCTAATGATAGTGCAGAAGTATATATTTATTTATTTATCGTATGGTCAAAAGAAGTATATCACATCCCTCAAAGGAAAAAGTTTGAAAGTTGGGCATTGAGCAATGATAAATTTCCCAACAAGCTTGGTCGTCAGAAATTAAATTGAACTTTTTTTTATATATTCAGTCGCTGGCTCATTCAGGTATAGGAAGTCATCGAAGGTCCCTTCGTATGCTCGTAGGCCGCACTCAGTCACAATGTGGCCCACAGTCTGCCTCTCCGCCCCACAGTCGCAGGCAGGGGAGTCCAGCCACCCACACTTGGAGAAAAAGTCGGCACATCTTCCATAGCCTGTAAGGATTCTGTTTAGTGCTATAGACTACAGAGGTAGTGACTCTCTATAGCCTCTATTTATAAAAAATACAAATAATTAAACTTATTTGTTTTTCTTTGTCAGTAAAGTGGTCTTAAATTGATTTTAATCCTATATATTCCTAATTATTTAACACGATATGGTATCTTATATAATATATGTATAACTTCCGTTGAAAATAACATCTTTTAAGAGGGTGTTAATATAATGAAGTAATACTTACACTTATATAGAGAGCAACAATATTAAATTATTTATTACAACACCTAATCCTATAAATGAGTCACTTCCTTTCAAATAATTCTCAACTAATTTGTTAGTCAATATTTAGGTAACCTCCTGGATAAGTATAAATTATAATTTATTATTTAGTAGATACCTACAACAACCCCTGTCTCTTACTAATATAAGTAAAGCATAACTCACATCCACATGACACAATATATTGTTCGTTAATTTTACATGTTTTCTGGGAAAGAATCGGTCGCGGATTTAAAGTGTAAAATAATATGTATTAATAGGTACCTTTTTCTTCTTCAAACCCGGTCTCTCTACTGCTGCATACAGGACTCTTCCAAACGTTTCCTTCCCTTGCTGTTTTTCACCATTCCGTTTTTACTAACTTTCCGACACCTCTGTTGTTTGCCCGTGGTCTCTGTTTAATACGCCTGGGTGTCCATCTACTATTATATCATTTTGTCTTAATTGATGCTATGTGCGCTGGTGCCCTTTTAGTTTAGCTGCACTAATTGGCAATGGTAATAAAAAAAAAAGGGTGGAGATGAACGAACTACAAAATTAATAATTCTGAAGAATTAATTAAGTACCTACTTATTTATAGATAGATATCTACTATAAAATTGCAATTACAATTGGTAAGAACCTATTTATAAAAAAAAAACATAGACCTAGGTATTCGGTATACTCGTATATGGTGTACATACTATATTGTAAGTAATTAATTTGAAGTTTAAAATCCACCCTGTCATCACCGTTCCAATTATGTTCCGAGTATCTATACATAATGAAGTAATTACCACATTATAGTAAAATATTTATAGGTGTATTTACATATATACATCTACACATATGTATGTATCTTCAGGGATTATAAAAAAGCAATCAAAACACGTGACAACATATTATTATACATCTATAAATCCACACAATCCTGTGTAACAGTTTGATCCATGTTAATCCCGACATATGTCCGGGACTTAAAATCTTGACACAGATTTACGTATATTTGTACTCAACACTCAAATTATCATCATCTTAATATATATGTATACTGTATAGTGGTACGAGTATATACTTAGGTCTCGCCAAGTGGTACACCTCATGCTAATCCTAAAACTATATAAACTTTTGTGTCACCACTACTACTACATCATGACGGCATATACATTCCAGTAATGGGGTAACCAGTAAATTGTGTGTGTATAAAATCACACACAAAAGTTTCATTGCGCAAATGCTTACAGTATGGGAGGCGAACCTCATCGCTGAAAAGATAGGAATAATGTCTTTAAACTCGCAAAAATGACAAACAATAGTGTTACATAAACATTGATATACTACCTAATAATTATTTCTACATAAGTACACATTTTTAGCAGTTGTCTTGCAAAGTACGTTACTATAAAACCACTATACTCGTAGTATAATAGTGGTATTCTTCTAATTGAGGAGTGTACCTCTTAGGTGCGAAGCTACCTAAGAACACGATTCCCATCGAGTTACCTTTTGGATAAAATAATGGATATGAAAGTGTCTAATCTGACGTAATCCCATAAGAAATGTTACCCCCGGCTTCCCTTCTGCAGAAATCCACCTTTCGCCACTGGTACCTAGAGTTCCCACTGTTCTAAATTCTAAGTCAATCACTCAAAAGTCTAATTTTCATCATCAATATTTTGTCCTCCACTTGCATAAAAAATGTTTTCTTCACAACACATACCACAAATGATTAATAATGACATAAAACACATTTTTCCAACATCAAGATTACACATAGTATATGTAGATTGTAGGTAAGTATATTAATTCCAAATAAAGTACCTAATAAAACAGACAGGTAGGTACATAGTATTTTACATCAACAATTCATCATTTAGGATACGAATCGTTAAAAAATAACTAAGAATATTTTATAAGCCAGCCTTATTATAAAATTATAAAATAAACATATTGGATGTTCGTCCAGGGACAGTTGTAGGTATCCTGAAAAAAGAATACGTTACGAATGTGATCAATAAATAGACCTAGAACTACATAAGAGTTTCAGCTAAGATCGGTTCATTTATTTCACTTCATTATAAAGGAATTCCACAACAATATTTTAGATTTTTATATTTTATTACATTTTTTGAAACCATTTACAATTTCATTTTTGAATACGTGTGTGCCATGCTCGTTGTTAAAATAAATTAGAGACGTGTCTGTTATTTCAACATAATTAAACTAGTTTTACACTTTTAATGGTTAGTTTAATTACATTAAGTTTATAGACAAATAACGACTAGATCGTACTAGACTATACACGTTGGTTATGTGTAATATTATTTATGTATGAAATGTTTTATTAGATTAGTTCTTGTAGAATTAATAATAATAAAAAAACACATAATTTATATGACACTAAAACGAAATTAATTACAAGCATAACATAACCTTTACGAGTTATTGATAGAAAACGTGGTTTTAATAATACATTATAACAATATGATATTACACCTAGACCTAATGTGTAAAAATTTCATATAGGTACATATCTACCAGGGCCTAAGCTACCTAAGAACACGATTCCCATCGAGTTACCTCTTGGAAAAATAATAGATATAATAGTGTCTAGTCTGAGCCATCAATCCCATAAGAAATGTTAGCCCCGGCTTCCCTTCTGCAGAAATCCACCCTTCGTCACTGATACCTACATACTTACTTATGCTGCGATACCAGCGATGTTTTGCGAAAGCTATGTTGATGTAACGTATAGTGGTGACTCTGCTTTCTATGGTGGAGTTGGTGATCGTCGCAAGCTTTTCCAAACTCTTCTGTCTTCTGTCCTGAGACAACTCTCCTACCTGCTGCTACCCATCCATATCATTCAGACTTCCTCCTCCTCTGAAATATTAACTCCTAGAAACACTGAGCATGTATGCAGTATCTAATATTACATCTCGTACATGAATACGGAAATCCTGGGTAGATCCTGGCTGAGTCAAAAGATCTCCTCTTCTCCATCCTTCTGAGATCCGCTGTAGTTCCTCAGTCGAAAGGCACACCTGCATCTGTGGTGACACCCTCATAATATTAGGTACATCTTCCTATAGATACATCAACAAAGCACACAATAGGGCTTTTTTATTTACCTAAATATTTTGGAATTACGAGCAAACACGAATTAATTACCTATTCAACAAAGGAATTTATTGGTCTCCAGAGTTCGTTGTGGATTTGGGAAGACAGTCGTAATAAAATCCAGTCTCAATAAACTTTATTAAGTCCTCCATAAGTTTAACCACGAATAGTAAGTCAATGTCTTAAAAGTAAGTTTTTTTCCTTCTTATAAATGCTACCTACTTGTATGTAGTATAAGTTGTTTAGTGATTATTAGACATGAGAATATTAGTATGGGTATTATACGTTGTATTAGTCTATACTATACTGAAACACTGAAAGCTGAAAGAGATTTATTTGAGTGTAGTGAATGATTTATTGCTTTCATGTTGGGAATCTCTCAACGCCTTTCATTTAGTATTTATTTCCTAAAGTCACATTTGACAAATATTTAAAGATATTTTGGGTTTAAGGATTATCAACTTACGTTCTTCAGCGATGGAAATTAATACTTACCTATTCTACAATGTAGTTCAATTATTCGACTTCGATTTATACCTAAATATTTTTCAGAAACGCTAATTCTTGTGACTTTATGAGCTTGCTGAATGTATGGTTGTTTAGATTCGAGCGATTGCTTCCACAAGTAGGTCCATTAAAAGTTGATTGAAAAAGAAATCAGTTAGTTGGTGAAAATTGAGACGAACCGACCCATTGTACTTACGTTACCGTTTGGAACTGTTTTCTATTTGCAATGACCAAAAGTACCTATACCACCATACCTAGTACCTACATAAAAATTTAACCAAATCATCTAATAGGAACACTTTAGCACTTTCTTCCAATTAAAACTGACGTGAGTCCCGATCTGAAACTTTTACACTCAGATAGGTACCTACTCGATTTTATATAATCACTATAATCAGATTTGGAAATGTTGTCTTTATTTGTGTATGCTGAAATGCTGGTAGAAGCTATTTACACAATGATGTTATTAATTATTATATGTATTTGTGTTTATTATATTTTTGTATAGTTTATAAGTCTGAAATGCAAACTGAAGGTTTAAAAAAAATGTAATGGAATCTCAACACCGACGATAGAAGTTGTTTAATAATTGGGAGTCCATTGTCAAATGTTACAATTCAATATCATCTCAATAATACCAGATTAAAATTCATTCGAAGGGTCCTCGTAATGTTGCCAGGATATCGTTAGAATCCAAAGATGCGGAAAATTGGGGATAATCCAAGGCTTATACTAAACGCTAAATATTCACCTAATACTAATATGATTCTTTTGATAGATTGTCACACCCAGATGTTTCGTCAGGAATATAAAAAAATGTGCAGAGTTTAAAGGTGAGACAAATAATAATAATACTCGTAAGTAGTTAAATAAAATAAGTGACACTTTTTTTATTTCATAACGCTAATTTATCTCGAATGTTTAGGAATGACGTGATGAAAAGAAGTAATTAAGGGCTTGGCACCAGGAATAATGACGTCACAGTCATTTCCCACGGCATTAAGGTTCAAATCGCGTGAACAGTCGCATGAAATGGTAAAAATGGTAAAAATGGTAGAAATGGTAAAAATAGCGTTTTTTCCATTTTTGGGGGTTAATTTTGCGTCTATCAAAAAACTTTTATGGTTTTTCCCTAGATTTTAATGCATATTATCAGTACAAAAAAAAAATTTACTCCGCGACTTTCAGTAAACGAGTTTCCGTCTTTCAGAAAAAAGATCAGGGGTGTTTTTAATTTTTTTTTGAGTAATCTATACTAGATAAAAAAAATCTTTTACGGTTATTTCCTAGATAAAGGTTTATTGCATCTACCCTATTTTGTTCCAAAGCATATTTAGTAACGGTTGTCGAGATAGAAGGTCTCCCGTATTTAGAAATTTTTGAAATGTCGGTATGCACACTCTTAACGCAGAATGCCCCGATAAATAATTATACGACTGTGGAATTAAAAGCGTCGCCAACAACGCATATTAGATTGAATATTTTGCATATTGCATATCTTAAACATCTTACCTATTTATAATTTGCCACACACTCTGTGAGAAGTTAAACTTATTTCGTTAGTGATGTAAAAATGTTTTATATAGTTGGTATCAGCTCTACCTATGAATACATTGTGTATAAAATTATTCTTAAAACCGATGTGTAAACATCCAGTAGCGGTCTAAATATCAAAGAGTTGTGGTCTGGGCTGCAGACCAGGACCAGACTAAGGAAGAAAATATCCAATCAAGTGCGTATAAAAAATCTCTTTAAATGATAAAAAATAAGTTCCTACAACAGACAATTATAGACACCATGCAAACTGTTTGCTATAGTGTGAGTTTACTGCAAAATTGCACAAAGTTGTATATACACATTACACATATGTATTCGTAAGTATATCTTTACCTACATATGTACTTAATAAAATATGTTTATTGCCAATTTAAGCACAAGTAATAAAAATTATTTATTGGCAAATGTAAATTACAAAATAATAGCAAAAACGGCCAAAAAGCGGGCTTATTACGAGATCGCAATATCTTATATAGCCAACCCGTTATAACAGTTAAGTAGTTCAAAGTTTTCATGAAAATCCGTAGAATGCAATGAATTCTTGGGCATTGACACGATCACTGAATGGAGTAGGATCGACTCTGCTTATAAAAGAAGTATAAAAAGTGTAATGTTTGATATTGTAAGAAAATAAGCAAACCATAGTGGGCTTTGATGTGAACCGCGAGATCAAAGGATGTGGATCATCTCTCAGTTGATATAATCTATCTATAGATCTCTCTGTGTCTGCTTTATACCATCACCTAGCGTTAAATCATCACAAACAAACCATTACATTTGTTTATAAAACTATCACATCGATAATTACCTACCTACCACACACATACATAATATTGTATCTACATAAATATACAGACAGATATAACATTCTACGGTAACCAAATTATCATTTGGGATCAGCTACCGAATGTTGGCATCGTCAGCAAAAAAAGTTGCGTTACATCCAGAAAACACTTTAGAAAACAACATCCAAATCACTGCAGGGCATTTGGAGAGGCATTATCTATGTTAAAACATGAGCATTCATTTCAAGTAAGTATCACCAATTTATATGAATTACTTGCCTACCTATCTAAATAATTTATTTATTCATATACGGCTGAAGCCTTTAATAGAAAATACAAAACAATAATCACTAATAACATATTCTACACAATCTAAAAAAAAAATCGATACAAAACTCTGGATTCATCCATATAAAACTACCTAATTTTCCACAAATATAGGTTAAAAATAAACAATTTCGGAAATTACGTGAAGCGGGTCTTGTAAATTATTTTAAAACAGCAACAGTTGACGATTTGCAAGTCAGAGCCTTTTACACTCTGATTTGTAAAGATCTAAATAGTATGTCTTTCACATTTTATTTTATATTGTATTTTATTTTATTGTGTCAACTGAGTAATATTTTGTGATAATATTGACGAATCCAAGTGCTCCATTGGAGCCTACGGATGATGATACACAATAAACAATAAACAAAAATATAAAAGTCTAAACAAATCAAACAATCAAATGATAATGAATTAATTTTTCAGTAACTCAATGATTTAATGACGTTTTGACTCAGAATTATAATCACAGAAATCGGTGCAAACTCCATATGTTACATCTAATATGGTAAATGTGATCTTTTTATTTTAAATTTTTCGTAACCTCTCCACAGTCTCCAAACATAATATGCATAAGAATATATTGCATATTCAGGCATAAGAAAATCCAGTAAATATTTGTAGAAAAGTTGGTCATCCTAACAATCTTCGTGTGATCTGATCACATCATAGGTGAGTTTTGATTTTCCTAAAGTTGTTTTTAAATGCTGACGGAAGAGACAGTAGGTCAGTAAGTTTAAGAATATACAAGTCCTAATATGTAAGCACTTACATAATACTTACTTGATTTATATAAAGTAAAAGCTTTTGATATCAACTGATGGTCTCTATAAGAGTGATCTACAGAAGAGCTTTTAATACGATCATAATGTTTCCATCAAACATTGGTTTCCGCTTCTTCCTGCAATGTTTTTGATTACAAATATGAATTTGGTGATAGAAACTTTTTATTTTTTCTCTCTTACGGTCTACAAGCTGAATTCATCAGGAATAATATGACCTAATTTGTTTAGGAAAGTGAAGATTTTTATTTCAAGCTGTGAAAAATTTCTGGTGTCCGAATTCTGTGCTAAACTGAAATACCATCGTCCTAACTGCCCCTCTTATTTTGAAAGACGAACCAGTAACTACTTACAATTAGCCAATAATTAATAGTATACTCGTGAGTACTTAACCCATCATACATATATCTAACCTTTGGACGAATTCATATTCATATTAAAAACTTCATAGCTAACTAACTATACGTAGCTATTTTAAGATGCAATGTAGTGAACGTAGATATATCCACCTATATGTCTAAATAAGTTACATGGAAACCTAGATGATTACTTGGAAAGAGATACTCTTAATGTATTAATAGATATATTCTCTCTATCAATTTGTTTATCAAACAATATTGATCAACTCCTTTGAGTGGATACTCAAACTAATAAACAAAATATTTCTGGCAAAACAAATATCAGAGAAGATTAACTTGGAAATATACTTAATAGATTGATTTTTATAAACACATCAGATAGACGTATTGGTAGAAACCAATAGGTACCTAGTACCCAGAGCTGGGCAGAAAAGCGTTAATCCGTTAATCGTTAATTAACGAAGTTAACATTTTGGTTTAACATAACGCTTTTCTCACCTCCAAAAATTGTTAACGGATTATTTAACTTCCGTTACATTTTACTTCCGTTAATTAGGTCCGATAATATTTAATTGTTTGCATAGACATCATCCACTGGCGGCGCTGGCATTAGATAATCCAAGAGTTATATGGGGTCATGTGTGGTATCTTATGTGGGTTGAGAGTTGGAAAAGAAATTTCACTTTGTAGGGATACATCGCGATAGTGTTAATGTGATAGTAGTTGTACTAATGTAGTAACGCTTTAACGATTAACGAAGTTAACTTTTTAGTTAACGGATTATCGATTAACGAAGTTAACTTTTTGATTAACGGTGGCCAACTCTGCTAGTACCTTTATTAGAATGACGATATTGTGTTGGATTGGATTGGAATACTAATATAAGATATGACGTTGGTTGTATTGTATCTAGTGTTTGATCTTTTTTTATTTCTTTTAATCTTCTTTCACATTTTATCAATAAATATTATTTACATATACTGATTACATCACAACATTACGATTACGACTCCCATCGAGTTACCTTTTTATTAAGGATGATAAAATAATGGGTCGAACTAATTTGATATGGGTACCTAACAGTGGCGAAGGGTGCATGGATTTCTGCGGAAGGGAAGCTGGGGTTAACATTTCTTATGGGATTACGTAAGATTAGACACTCTTATACCTGTCATTTTTTCCAAAAGGTAACTCGATGGGAATCGTGTTCTTAAGTAGCTTCGCGCCTGGTAGGTAGGTATATAAACCCAAATACTTTTTTTTACACTTTTTGACTAGGATAAAAGCTCGTATCGCGAAGTGCAGAATACATCATCAACTCCGGTATTTGAATTCGGCTCTCCAACCAATTGCGCCAACCACCTAAGGTTTTTTCGACCATAGAATACCTAGGTACTTACCTCTACCTATAGATATCTAGGTTATAGATACTAGACAGTGAGATTCGAACCCGGAATCTTGAGTCCATAATGCTATAAGTACCATCTAATCAACAACGATATCTCATTCTTTTGATGTATTAGATACGATAGAATAATTATATATTATACCTAATAGATATTGTATGAATTAATTAGATATAGAATCAGTAGTGGACACTGTTTCTATTTTTACATTTCCCACATCTTATACAATCTCAACACATCGCGGTATAATAATCGGCGCACAGGTTTGATTTCAGAGACCCTCCCCCTCATTTGAATTGACCAATGAGAGGCGGCGTGGGCGGAGTCTTATGACACAAGAGAAGGGATAACCTTTGCCTCACATATGATGTACAATGAATATACATACTGTATGAACAACTATGTACTATGTATTATCTATTGATATTTTCAATTTATTGATAAAATTTATACAATGTTTATCCACATTTATAACGGGCCTAAAGGTGACCTCCCACGCTTCGTGATATTGCAGATGGACGTAGAATTTACTATACAAGGTATATACTTATACCTACAATATTCTGCGTAGGTCTGTAACATTGCGGATCGTGGAAAGCCACCTTAACAATACAAAAGTAACAATATGTCATCAAACAATCAATCCCCGACCTACTCCGCTTCACAACACAAGCTTTTAAGCTTTCTGTGAAGTGTACAAAGATGTATTTGGGTTTATTTCGATAAAGCCAGATTCATTTTTTAATTATAAAAGAAAAAAAGTAATTATATCGTAAACAGTGGCTTATACTTTCTATATAAGCTGATCAGAGAAACAAGTTTGTCTTCAGAGTTTTCAGGGACACAGAGATCCATGTACCTACTCAAAAATGGATTTGAGTTTCATAACTATGTATCCAAGGGCGTATACTAATGTTAGAAATAATTGTTTAAAAAACGTTATTTTTAAACATTTAAAAAAAAGTTATTCACCAGCCTAAAACAGCTATTTACAATCACATCACACATATTTAAAAAAAATGTCTGCGGCGCTATTTTTCTTTTTATGAAGTACTTACATTTTTTGAACACGAAATATTTTAACACCAATCTAAAACACGTCCTTTTTCACTCACTTTCACGAAAAACACTTTTTTTGCTTTCGTTCAAAATGACGTCGACAAAAATAACCCGGTATTCGTATTAATAAAAAATAAAAGAATATTTATCCACATTCATGGTTTTCCATGAAATATATAATAAGTGTTGTTTTATTTTAAAATATAATATTATTTCTTGACGGTGGACCTGAAATTATTGTCAGTCCAATATTTCAGTTGAAGCCAGAGAAGACGGTAGCTGTGGAGTATTACTGGATAATTGGCTCAATCGTCTCAGAAACACGACGTTGGTTGTCTGGATGATAGATCGGTGCTTCGGGAAACTCTTGAGATGTTAAACTTAATAACGGATATGCCTCATGGTATAATATTGACAACCTACAGTCATGTTTATTTTCTTCAGTACTTATAGAAAACTTTTCAGGAAGTTTCAGACTAAATATCAAATTTATTTACCCACATTTTCCTTATACCTATATACATTATTTACTTAATGATAACAATGAGAAAAAATATTGTTATTTAGACGCCTATAGGTATACTTTATTAATTTATTTTTTCAATTTAGCCCTTTAATCTCTTCTCCAGTCTCAATCCTGCAGATTGATTTGCAGCAGCAAATTCTTACATCTTGATCTGCAACTCTCTTCAGGTCGACATATGTGGTGCAGTTCATGTCCTCGTACACCTGGTCCAGGTGTATAAGTAATACTTACATATAAATTGATAGAAATATGGTAGTACTGCTAGTAGATTACCTAAGTTTGACTTAACATTTACTTTCCTATGTTCCCGAGAGTCTTAACTTTAACCTTCCTATGTTACCAAGAGACTTAACAATAACCTTCCTACGTTCCCAAGAGATTTAACTCTCACCTTCCTATGTTCCCAAGAGACTTAACTCTAACCTTCCTATGTTCCCGAGAGTCTTAACATTAACCTTCCTATGTTCCCAAGAGTCTTAACTCTAACCTTCCTATGTTCCCAAGAGACTTAACAATAACCTTCCTATATTCCCAAGAGACTTAACCCTAACCTTCCTATGTTCCCAAGAGATTTAACTCTTACCTTCCTATGTTCCCAAGGAGCTTAACTTTAACCTTCCTATATTCCCATCATCACCACAACCATATTATTACAAACAAAATGCTTTTGTTTTAATTTGGAGCGTCGATGCTTTTGTTTTAATTTGGAGCAAACTGTTTGATAAATAAAAAGTGAACAAAACATAGATTGACAGAATATATTTTCATATTTATCAGGTATCTATCTACCTGAATATTATACGCTACATTATTGTTAGCCATAAAAAAGCAAACTTTGTCCCCCTGATAAGTATCGTTTTAAAAAATAATATTCACATAAATATTTTATAAAAATATCACATTGATTTGATGATAAAAGAAATTTTATTCGCCAACAATACGCATTCAATTTGTTAACTGTACCGTTAATGACAACTTTAAAATGAATCTATTTAAGAAAATATCTATTGAGTAGTTTGGTACCCACTTCTTGCTTACCCTATTTTTAAAGTCAATATGGCAACACCAGCTATTATAAGGCAACCCTTTTTTAAGTGTTCCAAATTTGAAATGCGGCGTCCATTATTGCGTAATCATTTGACATTTCACGCTGTGATACAAACGTGTCAAACAGACATTTTAATAATAGAGTCACATTTAACAATATCTATAAAACTATGACTTTTGTTATTTAATAGGTAGGTATATTTTTATACAAATAATATCCGACTGAGAAACTTCATACATACATGTTTACATACATACGTGCATGTATCAAATACATTCATGTTTTGCACAAGTTTCATTCTGTTTATTTTTTTTCATTTTCATTTCATTTTTCATTTCATTGTAGTAACATAATTTGAAAGTAAGTACTGATAATAATACCCAAAATATGCTACTTTTGAGAAGAGTACATACTTACTTACTTGTACTTAATCTGTGAAATGTAATCTATTATTTTTTTCTGTTTGTACTGTTTGTAGTAACACTGAATATTATTATAATAGCAAATTGGCTTTACGCCTTATATTGATAATAAATAAATAAATAAATACATAAGTAATTAAAGGAAATCAACCACCAAAAATTAACTGAAACATTATGTAGGGAACCTGACTATCCTGACATTTTCTTACCATAAAGTATATAGGAAGCTCAGCAAATAGTTGGAAAGTGAAACTTTCAACTATTTGCTGAACTTCAACTGTCAAGAAATATATGGTTTTCAATTGGAGCGCTGCATGTAGCTTTTTGGCACCCATTGTGGCTTGTGGCAACACTTATAGAATTCCAATGGAAATATCACTGTTGCCAGAGGATAAAATTGTAGTTCCAAATTAATCCGAGCCGTCTCTTTCTTGACGAACTATACTCTGATGCGTTTGAGTTCTCTAGGCACCTACCTATATAATCTATATAGCAGTGGTGAAGAGTGGATTTCTGAAACATTTTGACAGAATTATGTCAGATTAGACGTAAGTACTATTTTATCATCTTAAATCATAAGGTAACTCCACGGGAATCGTATACTTCGGTATCTTCGCCACTGAATTACCTATCTTAGGCGAGGATTGTAAGGATTCCTTTGATTAATTTCTGTTTGTATGACAACTCTAAATAACATTGACACCACATCATTGACTCAGTGTGAAAACAATGCATTTCTATGGCTTTAAGTGATTTTAATTTCATGTCAACATATTACCTCTGGTCGACTGTAAGATATTGCTTTTACAATAAGTCCGCCTTTGGGCACACTACCATTGTCTTGTTTTTGTAACTATGCATATTTTTCTTAGGCCAAAAAAGATTTATCATTACTTTAATAAGTAAGTACTTATATTTTTCGCTTTTATCAATATATAAACCTAGATATCATATACAAGATGAGTGTATTTCGGTTAGGTATAGTTTAATATAGAGGGTGTTTCGAAAATGAAACAAATATTGTAACTAATATAAGTACCTACCTACCAGCTACATACATAATATTCGTTATAACGAAACTAACACTGATGCCGTAGGATATTATTATTATTAATACAATGAGGACACTTTATTTATTATAACAACAAAGATCTTATTGAAAACATCGACGCGTATTTATAAAAATATTAACAATAAGACACGCTTAGTGAGCAGAGCATAATATCAGCTCCATATTATAAAGTATCTACCCCTATAACCTACCAGAGTATGTCTAATATGGAACTGAATCACCCTATACATAACCCTTTCACTCGCCATGCATAAGTGGACGGATATTTATTTGAGTACATCTGCTCAGCGTATTAGCCGAATTATCTCGACTGTTGGAATAGAAATCGAATACAAAATTTGGAAATTTTTAGTTGGAATTATACACAGGTAAGTCCTATACTTAAATTAAAATTTCCATGTTATTAAAAAATTGTGTACCTTATCACTGTGTACTACCTATACAAATATCGAAAACGCATATTATTCGTGAACCAAATCAATTTTTCGTAGATTCTAAGCATATAGATACAGGCAGATTTTGTTTGAGTACATTGTCTTAGCATTGACGAAGTTTCACTAGATCAGAACATTTATCAAGATGATGGTTACAGACTTGTTTTCCATAAAAACCTCAGCCATGCCACTAATTTTGAAGTAAAATGAATTGCCAACTGCTTGTATATGCCATCGCATTTTACACAATAGTTTTATAAAATTTCCAATGATTGTATTCTGGTAACCGAATAGGTTCCGATTTAAATAGGTGGAAACAGGGGTAGCTATTTAGTATTTAGGAATGATGGTTAATCCCACCTCAGGCGAAAACAAAATAACAATATTCTACCACATGTTTATAGAAGAAACATTCAGAATAACAATACGTAGATAGGGATTCATATAATGGGATGGAAACCATGCAACCAATAAATCACAACAGTGTTAAGGGAATGTTCCTAAATCATCGTGAAAACTCGAAGTTCAGCTAAATAATATATGGTTACAAATTAATGTTTAGTTTGACTTACGTAAAAGAAAATACCATACCTACAGATGATCTTTCACCTCAAACAAACAAATCATTAATTTCTCCGTAATATTAATTCATCATGATTTCATTTATCATTTTCACACGGGAAATGCGGAGAAATTATTATGACGGCAATTTAAGATTCAACAATCTGAATGATTTGATTCGAAGGGTGAAAATTGGTAGGTCTACCTCTATTTGCCCCCAATAATGTTCTTCATCAAACTTCATCGCTTCTACAAGAAGTTCCCTACATTAGGATATTATTTCTTCTCGGTTGATTCTCAAATAAGTCATTCGTTCAGGGAACGCTTATAGTTTATAATGATACCATATTTAGTGATTACTTCCGAATGACTAAATCAATAAATTTTCTTTCATAGTTGAATTAATGGGAATTCTATGCTTTTCATTATCTACATACAAGTTTTGACAAATATTTACAGTGGATAAGATATTATCCATTGAATTATGTTGCTGGATTTTTATTTGTAAACTAAATGAAAGCGAATCAATTTTATTTCTATAAAATAATTTCATAATAAAACTTACACAGATATACCCAATTATCAGTTGATATCTATAATTATCTTCATTTGTAACTTTACAAAAAAATCTTGTTCTCTCCAGACGTTGTTCAGTTCGGGATAACCTTGTAAAAGAAGGTATCTGTGTACCTACTAAAATACTAGACCTTGTCGGTAAAATTAAAGGTGTCTTATATGTCATACTCGCCAACACTTTTTCTCCTGGACTATAACAAAACTGTGGAAGACAGAAAGGATTTGAAGCGTGATCGAAGGTTTACAGCAAACTGTATTTTGAGACATGGATAATAATAAGTATTGACTAGATGCATGAAGTTCACTGCACGATAAGCGAGCATGATTATTGATCTACATAACCCTACAGGAGGGATACTTCATACCCACAGTGATGAATAGATAACTTACATAGTACTAGTATCAAAAAGTAAGTATTTCATAAAATATTATTTGAGTACACAACATACAATCGAAATCGTGCAAAGTTGTATATAGATTTATATCGCTTCATACAAATGTATCTAACATGGTGAAAACGTAATTGATTCAATCGCATCGAAAACACGAACCGTCGTAATGTTGACATACGTCAAAGCGTGTTTATTTATCGCTATTGTTGCCAGATTGTATCGAGATTTAAGGATAATCTGGTTGAACAACAATACATAACACTCTTACATACCATGAGTTGAGAATACAATTCGTATATTTTCATTTGATGAATATAAAGGGGTTGATAGTATTCAAATTATTTTAGAAAATGTGTTCTATCAAATGTAAGATTAGACGTTGAAATGTTAAAGAAAATGAGTATGCTGACTGAGCAGCCGGCGTGCTATTGTAGAATGGACTCGCAATGTTTACCATTTTTTCGAGTGTCCTGTAAGATTCAGGTGACCACAAAACTTCCATAAAATACTGAAATATATATTTATCGCTCATTCTAAATGTTTGCGAATAGTTACAGAACACAAAGTCGTGTTAAAAAGATCCAAAATATCTAAGAGAGCAGACTTTAGAGCTAATCTAATACGTAATTCGCACTTTAACTTCCTTTTTGTAAAACTTTCATTTATGTACAGAATATAGTAGATACAAATTACTGTGTATATCTATGACGTTTTTCACTTCAGATAAGATATAAGAAAATTAGAATAGATCATATGTACTACCTATCTACGACAAATTTTATTTTCACCTTTGGTGAAATTTGTTTATTAATTAGATAGAATAAATAAACTCGTTAATTTTTCACAATGCAAATGCATATACCAAATACACTTCAGTTATTTATCTAAGGAAAATAGACAACAATAATATACTCGTGTATGTTTGATACTTAAAATACAATGTAACGTACGCTAGTATTTTTATTCTAATAAATGGATAAGGACAAAGGAAAGAATGGGAAGAGAACAATAATGAAGTGAGTCTGTTAACAAAAAATGGGAGTTCATGTGATTTACATTATGAGAGGGTGATCCTTGTACATTATATAATATAATGTGCTTATAGTGCTGGCCAATGCAAACCTACAGCTACAATATGAACAAGAAAACCGTTCAGTACCCAGCAAAAAAAAATATGACCTACATGGGCGCTAATTAGGATTAAAATAGGCGCCATAAATACGTGGAAAATCTATGCGAGTAGTCTCTTCTTTAGGGCCCACAGTCTCAAGATTGATGCGATTATATTACGTGACGCACAAACGAACACGTTTGTCAATGGCCACACTAAGAAACTAAAAAACTTAATTTGAAACTAGTAGCTCCACCTAGTGGCAGAAGTACGCATCTGAGAATATATTTTAACGAGTTGTTAAAAATGTTCACAATAATTGGTAACATATTACGCGGAGTTAGAGGGTGATGCGGGACACCACGTGTCAGCGGTTACAGGTCACGTGCGTGAGTCCTTATGATGTTCATCAATTTTAGATAAACTCTCTATTATTCACAAGCACGGTTGCACGCCGATGTATCTATGTGTATTGTACGAGTATATGGAAATGTTTATGCTTCATTGCTCTTGTCGTTGTGTTTTTCACACCATCAAAAATGGTATCACACGAGACTATATGAAATCTTCTAACTATTCCAACAGAAATAATCTCATCTGAAACTAATGTACATAATTATGTAATTTGGGACCATAGGTAACTAGCCAATCCAGCTGATTTCGTAGTGCACGAGTATCAAGGTACGTATAACCATCAGGACATCAGTACAATAAAGTAAGTAATTGATACCAACTTCTCCCAGTAAAATAATACAATCCAATTCATACATTTATGCCCGATCCCACCTACCACCTAGGAAGCAGACCCCTAAGGAATTTTGTATGGATTTATATCTTCAAGGTTATGATTATTATAATAATCACTCAAATTATCTGTGTTTTTGTATGGAAATTCCTTAGGGGTCTGCTTCCTAAGTGGTAGTTGGTGGGATCGGGCATAAGTATTTCACCATAGTACCTCACCTACATAATACACATTATCATCACGGACTTATTAATTTTAAGATATAACCTATCCCTATTAGTGATATTACTAAACACCTGATACAAAACACACCCCACTATACCCAATGCATTATGTCACTATAATGGCATATTATAGATCGATTAAGTATAAAATGATACGCTATGATGTGTCGGTAAAAGTCCTCCCTGACACGTTCTGTATAATGGATAAGTTAGTGCCTTCCTACTTATACCTGTCTACTTCTCAGTCCTCTCCATATTATGATATTGGAGCTCTTGATCTCTACCCTCAGCACCAGGCAGGGAGGATGAGCGCGTGCCAAGAGCCCACATCCTACTTTTTATAACAGCAAATTCTTTACAAAATGTTTGATGATGATTAAACATTATTAAACTTATGAAGTACCTACTGATAAAATGAAGGTGAGCAGACAGATATGCAAGTCGGGTCATACGGCAATTTTATTAAAATCATACGAAATCGAACCCCACAGATGTTTACTTATGAAAAATACTCGATCTCGGTAAGATATCTAAAGACGAATATATGTTATAGTCCATTATTAGAGATATCAGGGTAAATTTAACAGTAACTTATCCATACTCATTACACCTTGACAGAAAAAGGCATTACACGTTTATCTTCACTTCATTTTTTTATCGTTCGGCATCCAGCCACTGAAAGGTGGCGTCGGCGTCGTCAGAAGATAAGAGAGTCAAAGAATTTTTTCGCTGTTAGTACATCCAGGACCATCCAGAGTGCAACATCCAAATCATCAAGCCATTGCAAGGCGTTTGGAGTATCTTATGTATTTTATATAACTATACATCTACCATGTGGATAAATATACCAAAAATGAGACCACATCCGTATACTTCCGATATTACTTTATTTAGGTACTCTAAAAGCTAAAAAAATACATTTGTCTGTATACGTGCGGAGGCAGATGAAGGTGGTAATTTTATTAATTGATAACTTATGTATAAAAAATACTTCTTATGTTACAAGACAACACTAGTAAACGCGACTACTAAGTTATACATATACAGTATACACCGTCTGCAAAAGTATCTTTTATGTTGTAAACTCTAAAGTATTTGTCACAAAGACCTTCCGGCAATAAGACGAGTAAGTGCCTCAAGGAGACCCCATTCTTTTCGGACACGGTCACTTGGGCGATGGTCACCTGGGCGACGGACACTTCGGCGCCGGACACCTGGGCGACGCGACATCTGGGCGATGGGACATCTCGGCGACGCGACACCTGGGCGATGGGACATCTCGGCGATGCGACACCTGGGCGACCGGACACCTGGGCGACGCGACATCTCGGCGACCGCATATATTTTCACTTTTTGTGAAGTGGCTACCGGCTACGCAATAAACATACCATAATAGTTGGTCGAATAAAAACAGTATTTTTCTGGTCTTTCTCGAGGGAAAAATAAATAATATATTATCATTCTTAGAATAAAGAGGTATGCAAAAATAACAATAATATCAAAACAATAATCATCAACCACTATACACATTTTACAAATACATATTATGTACTTGCATACAATTAATACCTCTCTCAGGAATTGTGTATGTGGGAGGGGTATGACTGCTATGTAATAGAATTTCCCTTACTCATTTTATCAATATTGTTTTCTAGCGAATAAAAGTCGGGAAATTTCTTATTAAGTAGGTTCATCAGTGAATTTGATTTTGCGTTCCACACCTGTCCCCGCTTACCCCATTTTTTAAGAAAAGGACCTGTGATTGTGTGTGGTCATAAACTCTCAAATACTCTCCAGTACACTTCGTGTCTGGAACTGAAGAATACACATGTCTCGTGAAAGGGTGAATAAACCATCACCCCGGAGATACGAAGTCTGGGCTGCAAACAACCACGCCGCACGTATACCTATTACCTACTCAAATTTAATGTTATTTATTATTTTATTACATATCATGTTATTATCATGTATCATCATCACTTAAATCTAAGTATCCAACTATGACGTCACGCTCATTTCCCGCGTTCTTAATCGCATTAACAAACGCATAATAGCGTTTTGTAAAAATAGTGTTTTTTTTTTACTTTTTGGGATTAATTTTGCTTTATGAAAAAACTTCCTAGATCATTCCCAATTTTAGAGACTTTCGGGAAACGAGTTTCTGTTTTTCGGAAAAAAAGATTAGAGGTGTTTTTCACTTTTTTTGAGAATCTACACAAGATAAAAAAAATCTTTTACAGTTATTCCCTAGGTAGAGGTTCAATGTTTTTTCACCCTATTTTTTCCAAAGAATATTTATTAGAGAGAATGAACAATGAAAGGATAGCAAAGAAAATAAACCTGGGTGAAAGAAGAGGTATAAGGAAGCGCGGCCGTCCAAGAACCACATGGTTGGACCATGTAGACCAGATTCTCAAGGACGGACGTGTTCTGAGTAAAAGGAATCGTAGAGTGTATATGGCTAATTGCATGAATGTGACGGAAGCCTGAAGTGTGTAAGGATAGGAAGGTCTGACGATCTGTTCTCTCTACCTACCCTGCAAAGGATGCGGCGTGAGGGTATACCAAATTTATTAGTAAGGTCTCTCGTTATTTGCATTTTTTTTTAAATGTCAATATGTCTACTCTTAATCAGTCTTACCACTCAGTGTCCCTGTCTACCATTTAAAGAGAATCTACTTAGATAGTACAAACTATGGTAAACATACAGTCCCTGGCCATATTATTAGACGCTCTGTGGTTTTAAATAATTAAATATTTTTTACGAGTTTATATGTAATACTTTTACATTTAAACATAGATATAATAGAAAAAATGTTCATTCTTCGTGATATTTCGCGGTTTGAAAATATTTTAGCATTCACGAGAGCCTTTACTTCATTTTTTTTTTAAATGGTGTAAAATCGCATTTTTTACCCATTATGAAAATGTTCCAATTGATTATTTAACCTAATCATTATTATAATTGTCCAATGTCCGTTTATTCATGTGTTATTTGCGAAAATAAATAGTACCGTGATTATTATGCAAACGAATTAATCGAATGTATGAAATTTTGAAAATTTTCTTTACACTATCGCTTTACATCAGACAAAGAGTGTCGGTTGAGCAATACGTCTGAAGAAAAGTTATTTGAAAAAGTTTGTAATTAGAACTATATGAACTGAATACAGTATATAGAACTGAATACAGTAATTTATAGGTAGGTACATACCTATTTGATACATAATGCATCGGATTCTTTCGAATCATACCTATATACTATATATAGTAGGTGCGTGTAGCCAAATGGAATAAAAACAGTTTTGAATAGGTACAATCAATACATACCTACATACCTACTATACCTATTATATTAATATTATTGATACAATATGCAATACGAATTCTTTTGGAAATCATACTTACTGTAGGTATAGAAGGTACTTATGTAGAATTAGTATGGAAAGTAGCTGTAAGACCCTATATTTTTTCACACTGAATAGTTTCTCATCCCACAGTTCTGTCTTCTTACCGAAAAGACGGCGTTGCTACTTTTCTATTATTTTTATTGTTTAATTTTTTAACGTGCCCAAGTCAGACCGATCTCCAATACTGAGCGAAGTGCACAGCACATGGAGTGGAGATGTATCAAATACATCCTCACGACATCGGATTAAGGGATTCAAAGTAATCAATATACCTACTATAGTCCAGCAGGGGCGTGGGAAAAGACTGAGCCTTGTGATTTCCTTTAAAGACCGTGATAGAGTGGCAGTATGAGTATGAGAATGACACAGGTAATGAGGAGTCTTGTGGCTTTGACGGGTAGGTACTACCAACTAAAAAAGTCGACGATGTGAATCTGGTTTTACGACTTTCATGACGATATTGGAGAGACGGGGAAAAGACGGAGCCTTGTGATCTTCCTGTGTTCACTCGAGGAATTTTGAAGGGTGGAGTAGCAAAAGTGGTTACACAAAAACATATTTAACCAACCCTCCGTGAATTCACAGGTATACCCACTAGTAACTTAATGAAACTGCGAAAAAAATAAATACAGTGCATAAAGCCACAGAAACACGTTTGTATTAACAGGTACGCACGCGAATGCACTTGAAACGCCTGAAACTTTCATGTATCAATTGGTTAACATTGTAATGCCATACGTTAAAAATATAATATACAAATAGGAGGTATATAACAAATCTCCTGACTAAAAATCTATTATATCCATGTTTAAATGTAACTCATAAAAACATTTAATTATTCAAAAACCACAGTGCGTATAATAACATGACCAGGGACTGTACATCCAAAATAAAGGAATTCAATTTGCCATTGTTTAAAATTAGTTATTGTTCCGTATAGCTGTTTTGGGACTTTCTACTATAGCTAGGGTGGCCAACCCGCGGCCCGCGGATCAGGGAGAAAATAAAAATGTAATATTAAATCCCGAGTGGAAACATGAATGACTGATGAAAACTGTTTCCGTGTAGAAACTACCTCACTCAATATCGATATGTGCTTAGTTCTGCCATACGAAATTAAGCTTCACACTAATTTATTGTTGTTCGATTCTCATTTTTGTTTTATTTTTTTGACTAATGTATGAGCCATGGGCTTCATCCGGGGGCCTGCGGAGCTACTTACGGTCGTGAGCATCTTACAAATTAATTATATGTATTGCCTGTTGTAGAAAGACAAATCAGATTCACAACATCACCCATTTTTCCCTTAAAAATTTCGCCTGTGTCACTATTATGGGTAATCTTTTTAATTAGAAAAGTTAAAGTTGTGTGCCTTTTCCACTCAGTTTCGCAAAAACAATATTTTCATTTCTGTTGCCTTCCCCCCTTCCCGAAATAAACCTATATATTTATTTTTTATAATGTAAAATTTAAAAAAAAATGTTATGCGGCCCGGTAGGCAATCTCATCTTTAGAATCTGGTACGGCTGCTGAAAAGGTTGGCCACCCTTGTACTATAGAGACAGAGAGAACTTGTAACAACCCATTTAACAACATGGATTGGTTTGGTATCTCTATGGTTTGGACCCTATTTAGACAATACGACTACGAAATATATTAATAATAATAATAATGTAACAATAAACTAGAAATATAAGACAAAAATCTGTAAATTTATTCGAAATTGACACAATATCTTGTCCGAGATCCGGCCGTTAAAAATATGACGCATCTGTGTTTTGTTTATAATGTGGTTAAAATGATAGCTTACTAATAGGGTAATACATCGCACTAGAGTTGCCTACCAAAATCCTGCCGCAATACCCCCTCCCCCCCCCCGTAAAAGTCCCCTTTCCGTTTTTTTTTAATATTTTTAGGAATATGGTAGCAGATAAGAGAAAGTAGTTAATGACAAAAATAATCCTTACTAAATTCTCTACGATAAATGTTCCATACATGTTTTTGTAAGACTAGTAGTTAACCTGTAATGGTCGGTTAGAATAATGGGATATTTTTTGATAAAAATATTTTTTCTTTTTATTTTCCTTTAACCTTCCAACCACCATCACTAATATTTTATGGAAAAAAAATGAACTGCGGCGCTATATCGCTGCTTATTTTATGAAATAATATTTTTTAAGAACATCCGTCATTTGTGTCTTCTTAAAATTACTCAGAAATTATTAGATGAATGAAAATATATAATTATAGCTCATTTTTAGCTAAGTCTATAGAAAATTATTAGTTTTTAGACTATTTACCCATAGCTCTAATCAATTTTTAATCAATTTAGTTTAAATAAGTACTTACATGGTTTTTGCAATCCAAATGTATTTCGGTATTTGGGCCGGTCATTGCAGGTAAACTGTTATTCCGGGTTATTGCGGGTAAACAGCGGTAATTATTAAGAATTATTTTCGTCATTGACCACTTTTCATATCTCTTACCATATTCTTTAAAAAGCTACAAACCGCGAAACCGCGAAACCGCGGCGAGGCCTTTTCGGTGGTGGGGGGGGGGTTGCGGCAGGATTTTGATAGCCAATCCTGGTGCGATGTATTGCCCTATTGGTAAGCTATAATTTAAACCACATTTTGATCAAAAAACAGATGGGTCACATTTTTAACGGCCGGATCTCTGGCTACTGAGGCATAGACACAAAAAAAACACATTACATTATACATTACATTAGTATTGTCAAATATAAGTTTAATTAGAATCGTTTGCGCGAAAATACGAATTAACCTATTAGATATATTTAATTTGCTCATATTGGTAAAACTGATTAAGTGATGATGATACATGATATGTAATAAAATAATAAATAACATTAAATTTGAATAGGTAAGGTACATATCCGGTGCGTTTGTTTGCAGCCCAAACTTCTAATCAGGAGGTGCCGGGTTCGAATCTCGGGGGTTATGTTGTATTCATCCCTTCACGAGACATGTGCATTCTTCAGTTCCAGACACGAAGTGTACTGGAAAGTATTTGAGGGTTTATGATCACACACAATCACAGGTTATTTTCTTAAAAAAATGGGGCAAGCGGGGACAGGTGTGGAACGCACAATCAAATTCACTGATGAACCTCACTGTTGAACCTATGTACTTAATAAGAAATTTCCCGACTTTTATTAGCTAGAAAATAATATAGAAAAAATGAGCAGTCATACCCCTCCCACATACACATTACACAATACCTGAGAGAGGTATTAAATGTATGCAAGTATATAGTACATAATATGTATTTGTAAAATGTGTATAGTGGTTGATGATTATTGTTTTTATATTTTTGTTATTTTTGAATACCTCTTTATTCTAAAAATGTCAATAAATGATTTATTTTTCCCTCAAGAAAGGGTAGAAAAGTAATTATTTTCTTCGACCAACTATTATGGTATGTTTAGAGCGTAGCCAGAAGCCCCTTCACAAAAAGTGAAAATATCTGCGGTCGCCCGGATGACCCGTCGCCCAGACGTCGCGTCGCCGAGATGTCCCATCGCCCAGGTGTCGCATCGCCCAGATGTCCCATCGCCCAGGTGTCGCGTCGTCCAGATGTCGCGTCGCCGAGATGTCCGGCGCCCAGGTGACCGTCGCCCAAGTGACCGTCGCCCAGATGTCGCGTACCGCATTCTTTTGTATCGTCTTGGCACGAGCGTGTTTTTGAAATATTGATTAATATTGTTTCAATATTTTATTGAGAGTCTCGAGTATTGTGTCAACCATTGTTTTCTCGAGGAGATATGGAAACTGAACCCAAACCATCCTTCCTCCCCTCCCTTACTTCACATCCCTTCCCCTCCTCTATAAACTGAAGCTACACTCTTTATTCTGCTGAGTGAGGAACTCTCCAAGTACCTACTATTGTAATATTCTACTTTATCTATAACCACCCCTTTATTCAATATCCGGTAGGTATAGAGATTGACGGTTTTTTTTCTGAAACTACATTCCACGTTAACACACGATTAATCCATATCGTCAAATAATTAAACATGCTGATTAATATAATGAAATAAGAGCAGTTTAGCCTTGTCCCCTCTCTCTGCCCGCCCTACAAGGAGTGCTTCGATAAAAATAGGTAGGTATCTAACAGTGACGAAGGGTCCTAAGAATACGATTTCCATCGAGTTACCTTTTTGATTTTGGATGATAAAACAATGGGTCTTATCTGACATAATGCTAAAATAGTCTTGGCTTCATTTCTACAGAAATCCACTCATCGCCACTGGATCTAATTATGATAACAGATATTGTATAATTATGATTGCTAATTTCTGGAGTGGGGTGGCCTAGTGGGTAGAAGCTCGACCCGAAAATGAATGAATGTAAGTAAGATTTTCCTATGGTTGTCACTTCTCGCTGTAAAAGTATGACCTTGGTGAGGTGATACAGTATCTCTAAGTACTATTGTACATCTGAGTATAACATAGAGTAGGTTAAGATCACCTTAGATGCTTCATACTTCCATGTTTGATGATCCACCACCTTTTGATATTGAAGTAATACTAATATGTTTAATCAGTTTAATATAAATCATTGGTTACATAATGACTTCCTTTGAGGTTCATCTTTGAAGTTTCATTTACGGCTAATTCTATTAGTTAATCAGTAAACAGGAACAAAGTTACACTAGACACTACATTATTTACTTACTGATTTGTTTATTGATGCTTGTTTTAAAGCAAGTACACTCCTCTACTTACTTTTTTGCATACTTATCATTTTTACTTGCTATGAATGTATTCGCGAGAAATATTAATATACCATCCAGATGTTTTACCATCATCATCATTGTACTATATAAAGTAATGTCAGTTTATAGGTATCATATATTTGGTGCCGGCATTATAGAATAGCTATAAAAAATTATACATTTTGACAAATCTTTCTATACCTCAGATATGTTATATACCTACAAGTAACATTTAAACACCTAAGACTAATGATTTCATTGAATTTTGTAAAACTGCACCATTTAATTTCATCGAAAACCTTTAGACCGGTGTATAGAGAAAAAGTTCAAGAGATTTAAATATAAGGTAAATAAATTTTCTATAACATAAGCGTAATAAAATAACTTTAAAAGTTATAGTAAGAAAGTTATGGATGATCAAAGTCAATATTTTGTGCAGCCATTCGACGCTTGTTTAGATATATTTCATACTATATGGCGAGCAGGTACTTTATCACGCAGACATATTTCATACTACACCGGCTCGGAGGTGCTTACTAGGCAAATATAATTCATAAGCAAACGTCGAATGGTTACACATAATATTGACTTTGATCATCCATAACTTTCTTACTATAACTTTTACAGTTATTTTATTACGCTTGTGTTATAGAAAATTTATTTAAGTACCTTATATTTAAATCTCTTGAACTTTTTCTCTATATAACGGTTCAGGAGTTATTCAACAAAAATAGCCGAGGCAATTTAATTTTTTTAGTAATGCTTTTTTTCAAACACTGTAAATCAGTTATTATTTAAGTTACAGAGTCAATTTTGAAATCAAGTTATAGCAAATTAGTTTTAGATAAATTATGAGCAAAATATTTTTTCCTTAACATCTACCGTTCAGGAGTTATATTAATAAAACTGATGAAGGTAAAAAAAATAGTCTTCACGATATAAGTTGTTACGCAGTGGCGTATCAATAGCGAAATTTGGGTTTTTAACTAAAAAAATTGTACGTTATTAAGAGAGAGCCGCAAAATGAAGTCTATCTTACCTTTCACATACCGAAATCTATCATTAAAAAAAATTCTCTATTTCACTGGTCTGTATTTAAATACCTCTACATCCTAAAACATTTAATATAGAGGTAAAATTTTAATGCCAGTTTATAGAAAATTAACCGGCCATTGAATCATATGTACTAAAATTTGCTGTAAGTAGCATAGATTAAAATATATCCAACATCGATTCAAGAAAATTAAGAAATTTGCCATTTGTTGAGAAAAACATCACAATTTTTTAATCGCTGTTTCTGAGTTATTTTTCAAAGTAGAGAGTAGTATTTGTGCTCAGTAGACGAAGAATTTTATCTACTTTAATTCACAGCAGAACAAAATTTGTCTAGAATGCTTCATTTAGGAGTTATTAATCTAAAACTGAAAAAAGGACATTTTTTTTTGTTTTTGGGACACCCTGTACTTAGCACAAGCGTAAAATTGGTGCAAACTTCAGGAAACCTTATTTGCTTGTTAATGAAGAGATTAAAACAGTTTCCAGCTTTCCGACAATTATCTACGCTACAAAGCTAAATTTCCTGGGCTACTTTGCTTAGGTACGAATTCGATCGTTTATACCTACAACTTTTTTCAAATTTTTAAAATCAGAATCTGATGTATATGCTTTAGAAGTGCAGGAAAACATTCGACATTTGGATTTGAAAAATACCCGATCTTTTTATACTAAGAAAATAAAAATGTGAGTATTATTTATATCTACGGTGTAGATTTAAGATAGACAGTGTAAATTTGATTGACACGTATCACATTTCACAAAAACAAAGATGTATGTTGTTATAATGGTGTTAGCGTATGAACTGAACTGTGCAATGCATGCCTTACCAATTAGCTTGGAGTAACAATAAAACAACTTGAATAATATTATACTCATTAGTGCAACACTTATCTAACTATAAGAAGGACGGTTTCTGATGTTGGTGTGATAATTGACTCCATTTCTTTACCCGTAGTTATCTCCCGTGGTACCTAATAAATTAAGTGTTGAATAGAGAAGATTATTATATTTCACGAGTCATCTCTTTGGCCTCTGATGTCTTTCTTAATGTATTCAAGTCTGCTTTTGGTTATTTCTGCTATATTTTTCAGTATCCTTTCAAAAACCTCATAATATACGTTTATGGGGTGATTTATATGTTAGAAATTGTCCGCAATACGAGTGTGATTTTAGAAATAGTATAGTATGGGTAACTACTGTTATTACTTTCTTATAATGTAGGTATAAGTTACTCGGGTTGACTGTAAGATATTGCTTTTGCAATAAGTCCGCCCTTTGGCACATTGCATTGTCTTGTTTTTGTTGTAACATATATTTACTGGCCAATAAAGTTTTATTGATTTATTTATAAGTACGCTAAAGAGCAATTAATTGGAATATGGAGTAGAATTCAGGATATTATAGTTATTTAACTGCGCAAGATGAAGATTGCATTTTTTTTCGTTTTCCATCATTTTTATGAGGAATTTACAACTCGTTGTGCATAATGCTGGATTTCGCCAACTTCTTAGGTGAGGAATAGCGGAGATAGGAGCTTATCATTATTTTTCGTACAAAATTTGTACTATGTGGCTCCTATTTCCGATGAATCCTCACTTAAAAAATTGTGATGAAATCCAGCATTATAGTGTTCTGTGATTTACAGAGAGTTAATGCAAGCTAAACTTATGCCGCTTATGCGTATATCTATACTACCAGATACCTAATTGTTGTTCATACCAAACACCCTCCTTGTTAACATCTGGTGTCTACCTGCAGCTAATAGAAGCACGAGGCTTACCAAAATAATTTGATATTCAAGGAAGTCTCTTTTCATAAAAGCAACAATGTTTGTTTTTTCCTCCCAGCATGTTTCATATTTGAGGAGTATTTCCTGCGGAATGATCAATACTAACTAATGTTTATATTGAAAAGCCACAAATATCTCGAAATGTGATCAGATCACTCGCATCAAAAAATATGTAACAAAAAAGTGTTAAGTAAATACTCATAATAAGTGTGTTTAGAGATACAAAAATGCGAATGTCAAACATCCACCATTTATTACATTAAAAGTCCATCAGATCTTTTCTAATCTCATAATATAGTCATATAATATAGTATAGGTAGGTATATCAAGATATAAAGAGAGCATGCTTGGTGCAGTTGGTCGGAGGACTGCGCAGGTCTCCCAAGGAGATGCCGAGTTCGAATCTGTTGTTGATTGTTGCCTTAATACCTATGTTAGAGTAGTTTTCAGACAGTAATTGGAGCACTTATAGGACAGGTAATTATTGCAGATAATAAATATAGAACCTCACGAAGATACGAATTACGAATAAACTGACGAGATATTAAATTAATTGAAAAGGTGCAGTACGAAAACAAAATGCTTAAAATCTCACAATTTCATATAGATTTAAATATTTAGTAATTCTCATCTCAGTGATAGTATAGTTCGTTGGGGTATCTACCTTCCTACCTATATAATATGTCTGAGACATAAGTTTGGAAACCACTGACCCTACAGAAGATTGTTCTTGATGTTTGTTCCTTGTTTATTTTGTTTCTATCAATAACAAGGCTGAATACTGTTTCTTATGAAGACTCGTATTAAAAACAAACTCCTAAGGAAACGGATAATTATCATACCTTCATATCAATGATTTAATACACTTGCCCTATGATTAGCGTCAACACAAAATCGTATGTGATATTTCAACATAAATGCCTACTTTTCTGGAGAGACTTACCTCATTTAGGACAACTCCTGAACCACTCGCGTAATATACCATCACGATTCATTAATTCGCCTCGAAGAAACGGTAAGTTTTGAAAGCGATTTTAATTTAATGAATCTAGGTCCAAAGAAATAAACCCAAATACACCTTTGTACACTTCACAGTAAGTACGAAATTGTACAATGTACACACTACAAAGTGTTCAATTTACATAGATGTCTCTCTGTATTTTTTCAAATGCTTCATAACATTGCTTGCACTCATATTTATTTTTAACCATTATGTGCTTGCGCTTATATTCAATTTGTTGATTGGTAATTGTGTTGACATTGCCATGTCAACGGGGGGGTGTATGTTCAATTTACATAGATGTCTCTGGCAGAGCGGGTAGAACGACTTTTTGTCTATGACCACGCTCTGTCAGAGAGCTGTCATATTCGTGTTGGCAACACTCTTCCCGTTGGCGTGCATTTTGCATTTTGATTGCTACAAGATTATTGTTGTGTGTTCTTTCGTTTTTTAACATTAAAATAAAGAAGACCAAGTTTTGCCAAGCACGCTGTTCTTTCATTTCCACAATCCAACAATATCCAAATAATCTTTAACATTTGTTTTTTTTTTTTTTTTTTGGCACTTTGAATTTCAGAGATCCACAACAAATTTTCCCACTTTGAATGAGTTTGTGAACTTTGTGACGCAGAGGTGTCAAGCTCTGGAAGTGATATCCCTTGATGATTGCAAAGCTCCAAAGTCTACCAAGAGCACAACACATATTGCTACAGGCTCCAGTAAGTCTGACGGTGCTTCCGGTAAAGGTAAGAAATGTTTATACTGTAATAAAACTAATCATGTAGTTTCAGATTGTTTTAAATTCAAAAATTGTCAGCCTGAGGAAAGACGCAGGGCCGTGGAGAAACTAAAACTATGTTTTCTATGCTTCTCATCGAAACACAGGGTAGCTGTATGCAAGCGGACAGATTTAAAGTGTTGTATTTGTCAAAAAAGACATAATTCCCTGCTCCATGTGGATGCTGTGAATCCATCCGGCAGCAACGACGAAGTGACAGGAGTAAGTTCTGGGACCTCATTATTTTTATCTAGTATGAAGAATAGAGAGAAAGATGACGTTTCATGTCCCATTTCCTTGTTACCTACTGTTCTTGCAGACGTTGTTGATGGAGCCGGACATAATCATCAATGTAGAATGCTGTTGGATGTAGGAAGTCAGAGAAACTACATCACAGCGGAGTTCGTAGATCAACTGGAGGGCTGCAGAGCTACTCCTGCACAATTTTCAGTACAAGGGGTTGGAGGTCACTCCACCCCTGTCTCTCATACTGTCAAACTTTCTGTTGTGTCTAGGCTTTCGGATTTTCAGATAAATTGCGAATTTGGAGTGCTAGATGCAATAACGGATTGCCTCCCCACCACCACTTTCTCTAAACGGTTAGTAAGATGGCCGTCCTTTGTGAAGCTCGCAGATCCCAATTTTAATGTATCAAGCAAAATAGATATCATTTTGGGTGCAAACGAGTTTGTCAGTTGCCTAAAGTCCGGCAAGATAGAGTTGGGATCTGGTTTACCAGGCTTAGTAAATACGAAGTTTGGTTGGGTGGTGTGCGGAGATGTGTGTTTGCCTCGCCGGCTTTCGTCCGGCGTTGGAAGGTCTGTCTGCAATCTAACTGTTTTGCAGTCTGACATCACACGTTTTTGGGAATTAGAAAATGTTCCTAATAAAAGGGTCTTATCATTACAGGACAAGGAATGCGAGCTGTCGTATATTAATTCTGTTTCGAGATATTCATCGGGCAGATACCAAGTGGAACTTCCAGTAAGAAAAGAGTTGCTCCCAAGGTTGGGGGATTCCTACGACATGGCGTGTCGTCGCTTTCTTTCGCTGGAAAAAAGGTTAGTAACTAATTTAAACCTTTACAAGGCCTACAAGGCATTTATTCACGAATTTGTGGAATTGGGTCACGCCCATTGGGTGGAGGACTTCCCTAATAAGGATAGCTGTAATGTAGAATATTACATGCCCCACCACGCTGTAGTGAAGGAGCAATCCACCACTACCAAGCTGAGAGTGGTGTTCGACGCATCGGCGGTGTCATCCTCAGGTTTCAGTCTTAATGATGTACTCATGATTGGCCCGTCTGTACAACCAGACTTATTCACAGTATTACTACGATTTCGAATGCATGCACATGCTTTTGTATGTGATATCACTAAGATGTACAGACAGGTTGGTATCAAAGACAACTATCAGTCATTGCAGCGCATTTTGTGGAGGGACGATCCCCAGCAGCCAATGCGGTGTTTACAACTGTCACGGGTGACTTATGGAACTGCTCCAGCCAGCTTCCTAGCCACCAGAACCTTGCATAAGCTGATTGAAGATGAAGGAAGTGCTTTCCCATTGGGATCTCAGATCTTAAGCGAAAATGCTTATGTGGATGACATTTTGGTAAGTTTTGATGATGAAAATGTTATGATGAATGGCATTAAACAACTACAAATGTTGTTAAGCCTAGGTAAGTTCGAGTTACACAAATGGGTCTCTAATAATTCCGCCGTATTGGATGACATTCCCACGGAAAGGCGGGAGAAGTGTACTTTTTCCTTTGATGAAACTGAAAACTCTTCTGTCAAGACGTTGGGTTTAAAGTGGGAGCCTGTCTCAGACAAATTTCAGGTTGTCTTACCTGATGATTTGGTGAGTAAAAATTTTACAAAAAGGAAGGTCCTCTCAGACATTGCTAAGATTTTTGACCCTCAAGGATTCTTGTCTCCCGTTACAATTTTTGCAAAAATGATAATGCAACAGATATGGAAGGAAAATATACAGTGGGATGATAGGATTCCCGAGTCTATATTATGTACCTGGCGTTCATTCTGTGAAAATCTCAGTTGTCTAAATTACATTTCAGTACCTCGCCTGATCTATCCCAGGGGTCTGACAAGGGTGGAGCTACATGGATTTGCTGACAGCTCAACAAAGGCGTACGGAGGCGTCATTTATGCTCGCTGTCAATCTACACATACACATACAGTCCACTTAATTTGTGCAAAGTCTCGTGTTGCTCCATTGAAGCCAGTCACTCTACCTCGTTTGGAATTGTTGGCCTCTCTCCTTGTCGCTAGATTGATGGAAACCGTCAGTAAGGTATTGAATATAGATTTGAATAATTGTTTCTATTGGACGGACTCAATGATTACATTATGTTGGATAAAGGGTGACCCTACAAAGTGGACCACCTTTGTAGCTAATAGAGTGGTAGAAATACAGGAGATTTCGCCCATAAGCAATTGGAATCATGTCAAGTCGGAGGAAAATCCGGCAGACGTTGTGTCAAGAGGTTTGATGCCACAGGATTTGGCTCAATGCAAATTATGGTTTGGTGGACCTTCTTGGCTGTCATTGGAGGACGGGCATTGGAACGTCCCATTGGCAGTCATGGAGGCCCCCCTTCCCGAGCAGAAAGGTATAGCTCTCAGTATATTTGATGATCAGGTTTATCTTACAGATTTGTTCGAGAGATTTTCCTCGTGGAATAAATTACTGAGAGTTATAGCTTACATGTTGCGCTTTGCAAACAATTCGAGGGGCAAATCCAGACGATTGGGGCCTCTCAATGCTGCTGAGTTGCATGCGGCATTAATATGTATAGTAAGATGCACGCAAAGGAGATATTTTAAAAAAGAAATTGGTATGCTATCAAGCAGTGACAAGACTATTGATCCAGAGAAATTCTCATGTAAGCAAATGAAGTTTCTTAATATTTTCTTAGATCCAGAGGGGTGTGTGAGAGTGGGTGGTCGCCTGCGCCATTCCGAGTTGTCTTATGGTAAGAAATTTCCCTTGTTGTTGCCTTCTCATTGTCATGTTGCAGAGTTGCTGATTATTTACGAACATCAAAGGTTGTTACATGCTGGAACACAGACAACACTATCAGCATTGCGCGCATATGTGTGGATAATCAATGGTAGAAGCAGAGTACGTCATTTAATATATAAGTGTGTGAAATGTTTTAGGTACAAGGGTGCAGCAACTACACAGTTGATGGCAGATTTGCCTAAGTACAGAGTAACACCATGTAGACCATTTTTAATTACAGGCATAGATTTTACTGGCGCCATTAATGTAAAGGTTTCCAGGTTGAGGAAGGCCCTTGTGGTTAAAGCTTACGTTTGCTTGTTTGTATGCATGAATACGAAGGCCATCCACGTTGAGTTAGTGTCGGACATGACAACAAATGAATTTTTAAATGCCTTGCGACGGTTTATAGGGCGTCGTGGACGGCCGTTGCAGATTTTCAGCGACAATGGGGCAACATTTCACGGTGCAAATCATGAATTAAATAAGCTTTATGTAATGTTTAAGGATGATTTTAATATTGTTTCTGATTTTGTCTCCGGCGAAGGGATAGAATGGAATTTTATAATTCCATTAAGTCCTCATTGAGGAGGCATCTGGGAGTCGGGCATAAGGCTTCTAAAACATCATATCAAAAGAGTCCTCGGGAGCAATGTATTAACCTACGAACATTTAAACACCCTTCTAATTCAAATAGAGGCAATCGTGAACAGTCGTCCCCTTTTAGGGACCCGAGATGATGTTACGGAGGACTTATATCTCACCCCAGCCCATTTCCTGATAGGGGAGAGCCTTTCAACCCTTCCAGAGGGAGACGTAGCCAACATTCCTGATAGAAAATTGTCTTTTTATCAGGAGCTCACGAAAATGAGAAACATGTTCTGGAAGAGTTGGAAGGCTGACTACTTGAATTCCCTCCAAATGAGGTACAAGTGGTTTAGGGAGAAACCAGAGTTGATGCTGGGCTCAATTGTTTTGCTAAAGGAGGAGTCACCGCCTCATTCTTGGCCTTTGGGCAAGATTGTTGAACTTTTTCCCGGAAAGGATGGACACGTGAGGTCTATTTCGGTCAAAACAAAGACGGGGCTTTACGTGAGATCCATAACAAAGGTGATCCCATTGCCCTTCGATTGAGTTCTGCATCGCTTCATTAGTCTATTAGATTCTTATTATAGGTTCTTGTTGGTATGTACCTTGAAGATTTCAAATTCTTGTTATAGAATGTATTAATAAACTCTTATTATATGTATTCTGTTAAATTCGTATCATAGTCTATTAGATTCTCATTATAGGTTCTTATTGGTATGTACCTTGAAGATTTCAAATTCTTGTTATAGAATGTATTAATAAACTCTTATTATATGTATTCTGTTAAATTCGTATCATAGTCTATTAGATTCTTATTATGGGTTCTTATTGGTATGTACCTTGAAGATTTCAAATTCTTGTTATAGAATGTATTAATAAACTCTTATTATATGTAATCTGTTAGATTCGTATCAAAGTCTATTAAATTCTTATTATAAATTCTTATAAATAATATATTATATTATTAATTATAGATTCTTGTCATAAAGTTAGCTAGGAGAAAACAGGTGTTTGGCTCCGGTCTGGAATTGTTAAAGTTGTTGTTGAATGGATGTGATTACATCTATATTGAATTGTATCTAGATATGTATAAAATATGCAATGTATATTATTATATTGGCTTGGTAAATTGGTTAAGCTTTGTTTGAGTATCCAAACCTATGTAGTTCAAGAGTGATATTAAATCATTCATTTATGGTGGATTTCATAACTATGTGTATTAGTATAAGTATTAGTTATATTTGTCATATAAAAATTATCTCTTGCATTGCGCTATGTCTGTGAGTTATATTTGAGGTTTGAAACTTTGCTAGATGTGGTTCATAGATTTATTTGTTCATGCGAATTGCTTATAATAATTTCTATCTGCTTGTGCTGTTTGCTTGCAATTTGTATATTAACTGCTGGTGAATTGCTCTATAATATCATTGTGATATTGTTCATAATATTGTTTTTGAAAATGTTAGAATGTTTAAATACTTTGGTATGTATAAGATGCTGCGAGGCTACTTGTAATCATTATTAAGAAAATTCTGAAGATATTTGTATTAAGTTGTTAACTTGTATTTTTTCAAATGCTTCATAACATTGCTTGCACTCATATTTATTTTTAACCATTATGTGCTTGCGCTTATATTCAATTTGTTGATTGGTAATTGTGTTGACATTGCCATGTCAACGGGGGGGTGTATGTTCAATTTACATAGATGTCTCTGGCAGAGCGGGTAGAACGACTTTTTGTCTATGACCACGCTCTGTCAGAGAGCTGTCATATTCGTGTTGGCAACACTCTTCCCGTTGGCGTGCATTTTGCATTTTGATTGCTACAAGATTATTGTTGTGTGTTCTTTCGTTTTTTAACATTAAAATAAAGAAGACCAAGTTTTGCCAAGCACGCTGTTCTTTCATTTCCACAATCCAACAATATCCAATTAATCTTTAACACAAAGTACGATGACTTTTAGTTGCGTAAAAGAAGTGAATTCGAAGCGAGAAAAGCTACAAAGTACCTCGACTGAAAGACGCACCATTAGGTAAATGAGCTAACAGTTTTTAGGTAACTTTTTATGGACTTTTGTACAAGTCCCAAATAACAGAACGCCTAAAATAAAATTTGTGATTCTTGGTAGCTTTTTGGAATATTTTTAAAAAGACGCACAGTTTTCCTTCTTCTAATAAATAAAAATCTTTTCATTTGATTTGCGTTATACGGTTTTCGATTCCGTATACATTTCTTATGATTTTAAAATTTAGTTGGTGGTTTTAGTAATAAATAACTCAAATGAATGAAATGTAGTTCCTAAAAGTTCCTTTGCCCTATTCGTATACTTACAAAATTATTTGCAGTATTGGTAAACCAATTAGTAATTACTGACACTATCAAAATATTTTAAAGTCACAAGACATTAGACAATATATTATTTATTTTAGTTGAAGAAAATATGAAATTATTTAATGAATTCTGATAAACTTTGTATAAACTCATATTAATCAAAGTATTCCTGTAGTTCCATATCAATAATATTATTAAGCAAACAAGCGTGTAAGATCCCTATTAAGTTACATCAAAGGAACTAATTGTTTCTATACAAGATATTGTTATTTTATTATTATTCAATTTATTTTGCTATATGGAAAAATAAACTTTGACGTACATCAAAGTGTTTCATACATAGTATATGTTATGTAGCTAATATTACTAATTTTATTATTTTATTTAATTCTTCTCAGTTTATTTACCCTGAGTTGTTTGTATAAACATTATCAAAGTAACTTCAGTTATTTAAAATAAAACACGTCATCATTTTCTTAAACATATTTTTATTCCTTTGATTCTTGATATCTGCTATAAATTTTATAAAATATAATTGGGTGTCAACACCTAGCTAGCTGCACGCCTGTACTTATTAATATCATTCATTAATACCAAACTTTTTTTAAACTAAGTATTTTCTTAGCAAATCTTTACTGTTATCAAAATAAATAATTATTTCCTCTGTTGCATAGTTCTTGATAGTTTTTCTCTGGGTGGGTTTTTTTTTCTTCAAATTCTTGGAGCACAAAATACTCTCTTTGAAAAACCATAAAAAACAGATGGAGTCGGCACGCTGCAAAAGCTTACACAATTAAATTCCAAAATTCTGTATCAGGTTATAATTGACTACCCATCATCAAATTACAGCGAAGTTTGTGCGACAGTCAGTAATGGGCTATTACGATATTAATGCATAAATAAATAAATAAATAAATAAATAAAAACTTTATTGCACATAAATATACACACAAAGGGCGGATTTATCGCCTATTGGCCATTTCTGCCAATCAACCCAACTTTGACATAAGAAATGAAACATAAATTACATAACATACCAATGTACTTAATGTACCCGTTAATATAATAGATATAGATAAAAAAAATATAATAAGCAATATATATGAATAATAAAATAATAAAAATATAAATAGATACATTAATAGAGCCATCCGCACACAAGCATACATACGCATACACACACCCTCACACACACATATACATATACACATACATACATACGAGGGAGAAAAAGGAGGGGAAAAAAAATGAAATAGGATGATTAAAGGAAGGGAAATCAGGGATTTTGTGAAATTATGTCGTGGTAGTTGGAGTAAGGTAGAAATGCTTCAACTTATTCTTGAAAATTGAGATAGTTGGTGCGAGTCTGATATGTAACGGAAGACCGTTCCACAATCGAGCAGCATGTGTAGTAAACGAAGTTGTGAAAAAAGAAGTGCGATGAGTTGGAATAGACAACGTGCGTTGGGCACCAGAACGCAGAGGTAAGCCATGAGATGCCAGTGGGGTAAAATTCGTCTTGAGATAATTAGGAGAAGAAGGGTTAGAAAGAACATTAAAAAGCAGTGAAAGAACGTGAAGGTTGCGTCGTTGTAAGATAGTAAGCCATTTAAGTTCCTCTCTGTACGATGATATATGGTCAAACTTTTTTAGGTTAAATATAAAACGGATGCATATATTTTGCAATCTTTCAAGTTTGGTATTCAGTTCATTGGTGAGATCCATGTAGGCCACGTCTGCATAGTCTATAAGCGGTAATAACAGAGAATGACACAAGAGAACTTTAGTTGATTTAGGAAGGAAATGTTTGTGGCGGTTAAGTGAGTGAAGGCTAAAGAAAAATTTACGTCTTATGTCATTGACCTGCAGCTCCCAAGAGAGACGTTGATCAAAATGCATCCTCTAGGTTAGATAGTTATACTTTGAACTTTGATCTGCAATTAACAAATAAGTACGTAATAATACAGGTGGAATCTCTCAATATCTATCACAAAGTTTACGTTTCATGAAGACTTATTGAGATGCCCGATGAAAATATGAGTAAATTTTGTCAAGTTACGAGGAAGAATCATAAATCTGTTAGTTGTATGTATAAAAGGTTACGACAAAGGAGGGCAACCGTCACTGCTGAAACTGTATGTCCCAGAGTCCAGAGTTAATGTTTCATGAAGATATAGATAATGAATAAATCCGTCATGTTTAACAGGTAAAGGCTAGTTGTATGAGTTTACGACAAGGGATAAAATATTACATTATAATAATTCGTGTTTAATCACCTCAATCCATTCTTGTATACGCAACATACACTAACACTGTTGCAACGAATTGAATGAGTTGAAGTCTATAGCATAATATGTTCCTAGCTATAATATGCAATTATTAATAACATAAGTCTAATAATGTCGTGCGAAATCAATGATCTATAATACCTCTCTATATTGTCACGTTATATTGTTGTAGAATTGAAGGGGGCATGAAGACAAATAATATCCCTAGAAATTATATTATAGGTAGGTACCTACCTAACATCAGGTGCTTGTTACTTTATTATTATGAACTCATTATCTCCCATCCACATCACCCTATATACCTGTTACAGGGTGATTCTATGATATTAGAAAGCTATGGACGTTCAGTCATATAGATACGTATAAATCTCTGCTCTGCTCTCGAGGAACCTATATAATACTTCTCGTATATGAGATTGATATGTTAGTCGAATTATAGTAGATATTAGTCGAATTTACTGTAAATCAAGTAAGAGTAAAGGAATGAAATAAAATTAAATAGACATATCATCATCAGCCTTCTGTAGTCCAATATTGGACGTAGGCCTCAATTCCCGAATTCCACAGTTTCCTGTCAGCAGCTACCCTGTGCCACTGGTGTCCGGCCACTTTCTTTATGTCATCGGTCCATCTTGATTGTGGTCTCCCTGGATTTCTGCTTCCGGTTCTCAGTCGCCACTACAAGGTTTTTTTGGTCCACCGGTCATCTATTGTTCTGACTACATGTCCAACCCAGATCCATTTTAATGAGGCTGTTTTTTGGGCCACATCTGTCACTTTTGTCCTCTCTCTAATCCATTCTAATCCACTCATTAAGAGTTTAATTAAAAATAAGGGTAGTGGATTTTAGAGAAGCACATCAGCAAATCTTTTTACAGCCCATCTAGCGAAGACGAAGAAAAAAATATATATATAGCATCCTGTATTCATGAACTAAGTAGGTGATGGATGAAGTGATGATACCCAAATTTCCCAAACAAAAGCAGTCATTATGTGCTCAACTGTGTCTATCAGCCACAAGGCATCTCGCTGGATGGAATATCATCAGGATTGTCCAGATACTTGTAGGGATGCACATTTAAACTTTACCCCTAAGCCTGACTATGTGATGCCTTATCGACATTTTATTCAATTAGAATCTAGAACTCAGGTGCATTAACCGTTCATGTTAATGTGGGGTGATTTTCAATACATTTCATGATTTCACTTGAAATTCACACCTATAGTTACATTGTTTTCACGCAGAAACCATGCTTAGGTACCCATACCTGATATCGCAATTTTTTCGTTCAACTTTAATTAAGAGGTATACCAACCTTTTTGGAGGAATTCAGAAGAAATTAAACCTTTTAAGACACCACTGATATAATTTCTATAGCTAGCATTTCCTAACTGTACTACCTATTTGATAAATTCACCAAATCCTTCCCTTCTCATTAAATGCTGTAGGCGCATTTTAAAATTTCTAGGTGGGTACCTACCTATTAAAATTAAAATATTTATTAACAACGAAACTCTACAAGCTGTAAACAAAATAAACAAAAATAATAATGACCGATGCTGAAATAATAATATTATTCGTGAAAACTGTCAAGGCGTTGTGTTTCCGCCACGAGGGAAAACGTGTTTTTCACTTTATTAAAGCAATTATTATTATATTGTATTCCGATTGTAGGTATTTTATTATTATGGTAGCTGGTAACACTGAAACAAAATTATTATCAAACAAGTCTGTAGTTGTTACTGGCAACAAAACTATACAAAACAAAACAAGGCGGGAAAATGGAACAGGAAATGAGGGAAACACAAAGTAACAATGTATACCTAGGTACCAGGTATCTACCTATTGAGAAAGTTATACAAACTTATACGTTATCTATAGGAACTGACACAACCTAGCTATATGATATGAATATTTTCATCATTTTCCCAATGCCGATGTAATACTCGTATACATACCCTCTTTCTCGGCGTAGCTATGTAAATACTCACACAGTTTATCGTAAACTGTAGTCGTATCAATGTTTCATGAGAGCTGTAAGACCGATGATGGGTCGAACGAAGGTAGAAGAAGTAGGGAGCGCTAACAAGCCTCAAGATCAACAGTGTCACAGCAGAATCCAAAGCTGTGTGTAAAGTTGGGAGACTGCTGCTCTGACTAGGAGAGTATGGCGACGAATCTTGGAGGAAGCCTAGACCAGCCAGGCACTAATGGTTGTAGAGGTACAAGAATGTATGAATTAACATATATCTGTGTCTTGTTCACCAATAGTGTAAATAGGTAAATAAATTTATAGGAAACTTGAGTAACCTGCTGAAATAGTTTACGAGAATTTTCACCAAAAGCAGGAGACAACATTATTTTCAGTTTCTCTGTATTGCTTTCTTTCAACAATTAATTTTGAGTAGTAAAGTCAAAGACTTTACAAATTCACTATCTTGTTTGATTTGTAATACGTATTTAGATTTCGTAGCAAAAATTACACGAAGTACATGATATATGTATATACAATATTAAACAATGCCATCTTTTTAATAACAAATGTTATCATGCAATATTGTTATTTAATTGTTTTAAAAAATTGTTTGTTAGAAACATTAAACAGCTTTCATAATATGTAGTATCGTCTAAACTAACGTGGTGCTCCCCATCAAATAATAAAATAAATTGAACAGCCGTTTTATCTTCAAAGTAAAAAAAAAACAACTTATTACTCTCAATACATAATAGTAGTTGGTATAGTAAAACCGCTTTGTTATAATTCTTTGATATTTGTGCAATTTGCAGGAAAAATCATCGCCCTACACAAGAAGTAATGAATACCCCATGGTTCAAATAAAACATTCGTTGGTCAAACACAATGAATAGTTGGTTCCCTAAACACAATTCATACAAGTATATATATAACAGTTCAATCATAGAACCAACTTCTACAAATTCTATTGTGTAGTTTTTTTTTTTCATATTATAAAATTCTCTTTAACAAATCGATCAACTAAATACACTTCTGGTCAAATTAAAACTTTACCGGAATAGTACAGGGGTGAACTGCACATTATTTATTTAATTTAAATGTGGTGTACACTTTGCCTACACTACACGTGCACAAACTGTGGATTTCCTAAACATTTAAACGAGAAATAGACAATTTTGTAACAGGTGCCCCCTGTATCTTATAATTAGCTATTCCTCACTCAAAAAAGTTGAAGAAATCCGCGATATGAATAACTGTAGATTCCATATTTTTAGGTACCTACGAAGATAATAGAATGGCGGCCAATAACAAGCCGAAGAAGCGTCGGGAGACCCCAGGCAAGGTGGTCTGATGATATTAGGAAATGTGCCGGTGGTGGATGGATGCAGTGTGCCCAAGACAGGAAGCTGTGGAGGACCAAAGGGGAGGCCTATGTCCAACAATGGACCTGAGGGGCTACAGAAGAAGAAGGTACCTACTAAAAAGGACATTTGTAAGAAATTGTTCACTAGGAAAATATGTGTAGCTTTTTGATTACTACACCAGTGACATAAGTTAAGATAAAATCTTACATGAATTAATGTGATAAAAAATCTCGTTAAGATTTGCAAAAAGATTCACAATCCATTCTGAATCATGGTCCTATTTAAGGTGCTACGAAATAGTTATTGTATGAAAATATACGTACATCATTCATGCCTTGCATCTTCTGAAAAAAAAAATGTACACCGGTTACCGGTTATACGGCCTACGGCATTACCGGTTCTACGGCCTACGATGTGGAAAACGTGATAGGTATATGAATGGATGGTGGCCTACCTTGTATCATAGAAACAAGTGGCTGAGATGGCACTATTGCACATAGTCATTTTTATAATTTATTATACTTAATTCCTATTTCGTTCATGTATAAAATGTGTATGTTGATAGGTGCGTATAGGTAGGTGCCTATATGTATAAAAATACTGCATGTTTTTACCTCCCTATGTCACAACATCCCGCCTAAGGGTAGGACTCCTCTATTGTTTATAATAAACAAAAAAACTATAAATCAAACAAATAATAATCATTGATTGATTGTAATCTCATGATTTAGAACAATAAGCGTCTGATGCATCAGTGGTCAGGTATACCAATAAATATTTTAATCTAAATCAAAGTTAACTCAAGTATTGAATCCATTGTTTGATTATATACGTGGCTCCTACTGCTTTTTAGTTATGATCATTTACAATATTTTTCTGAATGTCTGGTTTCCAAATTCAAAAATACCCATGCTTATTTACTAAAAATACCTCATTATTTCTAGATACTTAATTAAAAAAAAACGTTAGTTCGCGATTTCAACATTATCCACTTTCTTGAGATACGAGTATGTTGAAAGTTATTTTTTGAATTTTCTACATGTCGTAGTTGAATAACAAGTATATTTATCTCAACAGATATACAGAAAAGAATAGACTTTCCATCAGACTTATGACCATAATCGTCGGCTGGTTTAATGTGATCACTTTACACTTATATGTATATGTACTACTGCATTCAGCAATCCCAGCCTATCTACCCGTCGCGGCCGGGAAACGAACCCAGACCTCCAGATTATTAATAATAATAATAATAAATGTTTATTCATGCACAGTTACATAGTAGTATTGCACGTTTTTCTACCTAACTGGGCAAAGCCCGTATTAAGGTGGACTAAAATTCCAAGATTCCCGATTCTGTTTAAAATATCTTAGTCTGATGTTAATTTCATAAATTCAAAATACAGTGCGGTAAATATTGTACAAAAAAATATTGTATAATGTCGGTGTCTACCAACGCATGTATCAAATAATTATCCAGGACCGTCACAATGAACACAGGTCCGTGTGAACCGCCTCTCGCGCTCGCGCCGCGGCGTGGCGTCACCACAGGGTGCCAGTTTGATCCCATAATATCTCATTTCAGTTGTATTTTTACACAATCAGAATACAATCCTCCATTATCTGGTTATAGATTTTTTATCTAATTGGTACTTTCATTAGTGATAACAAAATTCTCATTAATGCACATGTTCTTTTTATCCAAAATACGGCGCAAGAAAATAAAATAATACATACTACCTAGACGAGTACATATAATAGATAAATATTGGTACATATCTAAATAAATACAATGACAGATTCGCAGACGTTGACATGTTTTCTACTACTTCTCATGGTTACAAAAAAAAACAAATTTTAGCAATTCTGCACAACAGGTGATAATCTTTTACTGATAAGAATTGAATTATTTACATCTTTTCTATTTCATGCATTACCTTTTCCCCAATCTCCTTTCCCCATGAATTCCATTCATGAATTCCTCTTCCCACAGTCTGTGATTAGTACTTGCAGCTGTAAGGTTAGGTTTTATATTTTACTTGATGATTTTTATTAACTTAGAATTGTAATTCTGTTTGATATGTAATGATAATAATTGACCCTACATTTAACTTATTCTGTGTACACCAGTAAAAGGGCATTGAATTGACTCTTTGTATTGTATCAATTGTAACCGATGTGGCGGAAAGGGTCGCTAGCCTTAAATGGAGCTGGGCTGGGTATATTGCCAGGTGCCAAGACTCCCAATGGACCAAGAAGATAATAGAATGGTGGCCAAGAACAAGCGCGAAGAAGCGTTGGTAGACCCCGGGAAGGGTAATCCGGCGATATCAGGAAATGTGCCGGTGGTGGAAGGATGCAGTGTGCTTTAGACAGGGAGCTGTGGACGGCCAAAGAGGAGGCCTATGTCCAACAATGGACCTGAGACCTGAGTGGCTGCAGAAGAAGAAGATTGTATCAATTTGTTTTTGTCTAAATTCATGATCTATGTCATTCCGTGTGGTTTGTGAATAAATAAACAAAAAAAGTAGGTAAATCTAAATTAGTCACGAAAATAAATAAATGAAAAATATAGTGACATGCAAAAGCGTGGACTTATTGCAAGAGTCTTCCGGTCAACTCTTATCAGAAACTGAAGGTACCTACTACCTATACTATCTATCTATACATTTACATACTGCGGCATTAAGTATGTAACTCACTTGGGTAGGAATAAGCAGGATGGGTGTTCCGACGCTTACGAGGGCATTCTTACCTTCCACCACATCCGCGATTGCACTTTGTTTTATTTTATTAATTGAAAGTTCAATTTGGAATCAATATTTGCATTTCCAGTTCCCACTATACCTACTGTTGATATAAAGGGACAGAGTGATTAGAGATTTAACTAAACAAGCGTAAAACTAAATAGATTGTATTGTGAGTGAGAGTGTGAGTGTGAGTGAATATAGTGTAGTGTAGATAATGAAGGGTGTGGCGCATCATTAGTGTTTTGTTTAGTGGGTGTAGTGTGCCGTGTGCCGTGCGCCTTTACTTTTTAAGGGTTATTTTTTAACTCATGATGGATCCCTGTGCGTTGAACACATTTTATAATAAATAAAGACTATTTCAATAAGAATCACTCACTAAATATTAGCGTGGTGTTTTATGCTTTAAATAATTTTGACTGTAAAGTTATTGGTTTTAAATAATCCGTATTAGGCCTTATTTAAGGCACTTGGAATCGTTTATACATTGCAAACTTATGAATTGGAAACTTATAAACAGATACATAAATTAGAAATCTTTCCAATACATTTGCGTATGCATCACGATCCCGTCATTGACAATTAAAATATCAAATACCTACAATTTGTTTTATTTTAGGTACTCTGATTTTGAAAAGCATTCAGAAAACATAATGCGGTAGTGCGTTAAAAAACTTGTTATTTTGATGTAAGTATATGTATGTATGAAATGTAATATGTACTACTTTTTTGAATAAAAAAATATTATTTTTATTATTATTATTATTATATAAGTAGGTAATATTCCATATATGAATAACTCTTCGACTAGATATTTGGTTACAACGAAATGATTGGCGCCGTGTCCCAGCCGGTGAACCACGGAATTCAAAATATTTTGAATTGTCTCTGATTTTAAGCCGCTAAATAAATACGTGACCCGCCCTTACAAACAGCTCACCAGCAGTGCCCTCTAGTGTTATATTTAGCCATAGGGTACAAAGGCCAGGATCCCTGCTGAGTTGTGGATCAACCCTCTGAGCTCAACAAATAATTTATACGTATAAAGCCATAGGACCGTATTCAGGATGAAGACACCATCTTGACTCTCCAATTTTTTTATCCATCTATATTCGACACTGTCATTCGCCATTAGCGCATCCTCAGGCGTGCATGTCGCATCTCTTTGGCTGAAAGAGGTGACTCTGTGATCCTGTGGAGTACCACAATAACATGTGTCTTCCTCTTTGTAACATTTAAAAGACGGTAAAAAACTGAACTGATTTGAATAAGTTTTACCATAGTGAGATTTGAACTCACGACCGGCGGTTTCTCTCCCAAACTCCCAACAGTCCCAACCAACTCAATCAACGAATCTATCATTTCTCGATGCGCTATCCATTTAAATACCTTGATATTTTCTCATCACGATATTTTCATATTTCTCCAATGGAAACTGGTAAGTCTGATGGAAACTGGTAAGTAAATAAATAAATAAATAAAACTTTATTGAAAAATAATAATTTTCAAATGGCGGGTTTATTGCCATCGGCAATTTCTACCAACCAACCACTTGTGACATTCATTTGACATAAAAAATACATACATACATATCTAAGTGTATGAAAACGAAAGATAAAAAAAAAAAAAATTAAAGTACATATGTATGTAAATATGTATTTCTTTTCTATATGACGTATAATATCGAGCGATTTTTATTAAAAAATCTATCGTTTTCATTCCATTTCACCCCTGGCATCGTAAGCTCAATCAGAATGTATTTTTTAGCAATTACTATATAATACGTAGGTACTTACATCCATCTGACTATAGACGTATGAGTATCTATTCTCTGTTATGGATTGTGATTTGTAGTTTAGTAAGTGGAACAAATGGATTATGGAAATTATTCCCTTGAACAATCATCGACATTAAAATATAATAAGTACAGTGGGTACAGAACATCTCTCAATAGACCAATTCATACACTAATTTGAGATCAAACTATGGTGGGTCCTTCGGATTATGATATAATATTAGTAAGTATGTTTGGTATTAGGTACCTAGACCTGCATATCTAAGTTATTAGGTAGATTTCCATAAGGAACTCTACCTATTCGTTTCTCCCGTGATGTCGCAGAATTGAAAAATTTCTACTCAGTATCACTAATTAGGACCAGGAGAACCCGAATCCGACCTTGGTTTAAAAGTTTATATATATAAGCCATATATATATATGTCCCTTTTCTTGTGCGCACGTTTGCGGCCAACCTATGCGTCGCAGAAACGTGAAACTTGGGTGGTAGATTTTTGGTAAGGGGTAGATGAACTGATAGGAGATTGGGTGAAATCCATTAAGAGGAAGGTTCACTTTTTAAGGCTTTAAATTAAAAAACAATCATTCTGAGGGGATCCAATGATTGTGAGGGTCTGTGTCTGGTATCGCATGAAAGGGCATTAAATAAGGAATACAGATCAAAAGTTAGATTTTGTCTAGCTCAATTCCTCGGACTACACTGATCGATCGAAAGATCTAGTTAAGTAGTTACCGCATAGGTACTAGCGTTTTTGTTGTCTTAGAAAAGTGCTTCACGATACGAGTAGAACTCACATCTTTTTTCAAATTTCTAGTGCTTAGGTACCGGTACCAATCCATATTATGTGTGGAATGAAAATAATTTGATTATTGGATTAGGTACTTCCTTTGATTATTGAAGTACTTAATCAAATATTTTTTCGTCATACGGTACTTCGATAATCAAAGAATAAACTACATCCATACTACTTCATCACTTCGCTGGTTTATTTGCTGATAATATTGTGATTGTTTTTATTGTACAGATGTACTCTTAAAATTAATAAATCACTTGAAATCTACCTATGCCTGTGGCGTGCCAAAGGAATTTTTTTTAATTGTAGGCTGGGTGAGTATAGAATTACAGATGAATGTCGCAGTATCAACTCGTATACCAGTCTGTTGGACAGCTCTAAACAATAATTTATTTCACAATGTTTGTTTGCTTTTATTGTACATATTTTGTATTAAAACCGAATCATCTGCCTGCAACCATAATTCAATAAAACTTGTATCGCATAAAACCGGTGCTATTTTACAATTTGTGTAAAACACGAGAATTGAATTGAGAACACGTGATATTGTGTAAAGCTGTTCCCTGGAAGGTTTCCAGGACAGCACGAGCCCCTTGTCCGCAAACAAATAGAGCAAGACCCCAAATAGGCTTTGTTGATGGCTTTATTATTGCATGTTGATAGTTATACTACTTGCATTGTTCACAAAACATCGTCACAGAAATACACAACATTTACTATTTACTTATTGCAATTTTCAAGTCCTACCTTATTTCTTTTTCGTGAATTAATTAAGCCGAAATATCTTTGGGTTAGAAAATTTTATGGGATCACGTAATGAAAACTCCAGCTAACAATTTTATTAGACAATCGTTTGAGCCTAATACCAAGAATTTGTGTACCATTCGTACCAAATGGAATAAAAATAATTTTCATTAGGTATACAAATGTAGGTACCTCTATAATCAAAGTTCGTACCTACCTATACCCGAGTAGAAAAATAAGATCTAATTCAACTTATTTTTATAATTATGAAAAAGAGTTATTTGGTTGAATTAAAGTAGGTAGGTACCTATACCAGTGGCGGAAGGTGGATTTCTGCAGAAAGAATGCCAGCGCTAACATTTCTTATGGGATTATGTCAGATTAGACACTATTATACCTATATTTTTTTCCAAAAGGTAACTCAATGGGAATCGTGTTCTATTTGAAAAGTATTTATGATAAAACAGTTCAGACTGTCACTATAAGTCAAAGTACCTATATGTGTGCAAAATTTCAAGCTGCTGGAACATTGGAAACTTATTACAATTTGAAAATGAAAATGTAGACTTCATCAAGAACTCCATCATCACCAACAGATGAAGTTAAACAAAGGCGTATGGTAAAAAGAACCAATGGTTGCACACGGCTGATATGATATGAGTATATGACGGTATCTATTTGTTGCGCAAAGCAAAGGAAGTAATCCTACCTAAGATGTCACTTCTTGACTTGGTATTTGTTACAGATTCTGTATATTGTTCGGATATTTGACTTGAGGTAACTATGCTATATTGTGTAGGTAATAGGATGATAGATCGATGATGGTTCTAAATAAACACAATGCCTCTCGTATATATTCCGCACTCAAAGTGACCAGCAATGAATAAAGAATAATATTTAGGTATATAAATCGGTGATACAATACCGTCATCGAGCAATCGAGCCTATATCATAGTAGATTATCTTATTGTCGCTGCACAGCAGGATGTTGGCACCTTGCCTTAGGTAGAGGTACTGCACATATGTATAACAGAGTCCTGGTGAAAATACAATAGTACATACCTACCTAATACATATTAGATTTTGCCCATACACAATTTGCCCTACAACGTCTTTGCTCTGATAAATTACAAGCCGACATAATATTCCTCCTGAATACAAGATTTGACTTACTTTGTTTCTGAATTAAAACCTAGTTATAGATGTACCTATTTACTATATTTACCGTCCCTATATATAGCATACTCATTGCTCACTCAAATTTCTTAGGTCTATATACTTTCTTCTTCTCCATATATGTCCTGTCGGGTCCCCCCGACGTTGAGAACGCCTCTCTGTCCTGGGCAGTGCGAAACAGCTCCTCCACAGTTCTGATTCCGGTCCACTGCCGCATGTTTCGAAGCCAGGATAGCTGCTTCCTCCCGACCCTTCTACGACCTTCGATCTTCCCTTTCATAACGAGCTGGAGAATGGAGTATTTTTCTTCTCTAATGATATGGCCAAAATATCTATATACCTACACGAGATGAACTCAAATTACCTATATGACTTGAAGTAATATCCAGACAATATTCATTTCTTTTTCTTATCGATTCATATAGGTATTTAGTAATCTAATCACTAAAATGTGTCGTTAATTTGGAACAAACACGGAAAAAAACATCGTAGGTACATAATATTATGTTCATCGTCTTCTTCTTCTTCTGCGTCATTATCCTCATCGTTGAGGGTCGTGACCAATGACCATCCTATCTCCTCGTCCTCAATACATTCTGGATCGTTGTCCTCCGCCTCTCCCGACACACCGCCAGCCCTACATATCGCTCCGTACAAATCTGGCTCAAAAAAATTCATTACGTATTTTGATTGAATCGTTTACCGTATATAACGAGGGATGCTATTTATTCAGTTTCCTAAATTTTAGAGGCTATTGTTAAAATTGGTAATAACTCCTTAATGTTAACGCGACACATTCTGTTAATATTATTATGATCTTCTCTGTTACCAACGGAAGTGACAATGCCGCCTATTCTAGATTTATTACTTTGTAGACTGCATTATCCATCTATTGAATTGTATGGACTATCTATATGGAACAATCAACAATATTCAATCATCGTACATCCATTGGACTGCCAGCCTGAACATTTGAAGGGTGGAAACATCGCATCAGTTGATCGTTGACAAAAGCTTTTTGGCGTTGTTTTACTCAAGTTTAATTCAGCATTATTATAAGTTGATGTGAAGTAAGGATTATTTTTGGTAAAGAGAAGATATTTATCGGTTCCAGTGATAAAATTCAAATTCGCCAACTTTCTTACCAACGGTCACGTGACTCTTCCAATACAAACGATCTTTCCACCCTATTTTTTTCCTGTAACAGCTCAGGCTGACAGTCCATAAAGATAATATGTCTATGTATATATATATATACATGTATTGTATTTGAAACAGTGACGTAGCGTGGGTTTCTGCCACCCCCGGGACGAAAGTCGCAAATCCACCGCCCCCTTATTTAGGCAAATCTAAAATTCTCGAAAATTTACAGGTATTATTATAAAGAACTTCTAGGCTGAAGCGGGACAACTAAAATTTTGATAAAGATATGGTAAAATAAAAAGAGAAAATAATACAAATTTTTCGATTTGTTGATAAACAATTGTGATTAAACGGATTTTTGAAACTTTTCTCGAAAAATGCGCTCTTAAAAAGTAACATACAGATACCTAAATATCCGTTTTGGCGTCCCCCTAGACCCTGCGCCCGGGACGGTCGCCTCCCCTGCCCCCAACCCCCCTCGTTACGCTACTGCCTGCTATAAGCAACCTAAATATCTTTATATAGATTTCCTAGACTACTACATAGGCTGAAATATATAAACGCACATAGCCATACACTCGTAGATATCTATGTTCCTTTTCTATGTATAACGTATAGGTATCTATAAGTACCTAATAGATTCAAACTTCCAATAATAGACACGTCAATGTTGTCGACAATAAAGTATCCTATAATGCAAACAATTTTCAATCATTCGTTATAAGGTATAAGTAGGTACCTAGGTATTTAATAGATAGATGTGACAATAAAGGACCTCGTTAACACGTTTCACAACACCTGCTTCTAACAACCTATATCTATCTATAAAGTACCTATATTGTAATGTAGGTTCAATATTGTAATGTTGATATGTGAAATATTAGTAAAAAAAATCTGATGCAGTAGGTAGCAGAGCTGGGCAGAAAAGCGTTAATCCGTTAATCGTTAATTAACGAGGTTAACATTTTGGTTAACGATTTAACGCTTTTCTCACCTCCAAAATTTGTTAACGGATTATTTAACTTCCGTTACATTTTACTTCCGTTAATTAAGTCCGTTAATATTTGATTGTTTGCATAGACGTCATCCACTGGTTGCGATGGCATAAGATAATCCAAGGTTTGTATGGAGTTATGTGTGGTGTAGTATGAGTTGGGCGTTGGAAAAGAAATTCAGATCGAAAATCTATTTTTGTCGAAAAAAAATTCGGCTGCGGCGCCTTTCAAACTTTGAAGCTAGCGACGTCAATCGGTGAGTGTAATAAAAATGTACCTAGGTCCTAGGTGTTTGTAAAATTTCAATATGATATTTTACTACTTATTCAATAATGAGACTCGCCACCCATTCCGTGTGTTTTATTTGTTATAGGCACATTGTATGTATTTGTGTACCCACTTTGGGATACATCGCGACAGTTTGAATGTGGCAGTAGTAGTACTTATGTAGTTCTACTTCATGCCATTTTACCGCGATTTTTTAGATTAACGCTTTAACGGATTAACGTTAACTTCCGTTACATTTTTCAAAATGTAACGCTTTAACGATTAACGAAGTTAACTTTATAGTTAACGGATTATCGATTAACGAAGTTAACTTTTTGATTAACGGTGCCCACCTCTGGTAGGTAGTGTAGATAATATTATAATAGGACCGATACAAATAAATCCTATTCTTTACAAATGGGTGCATGTATAATGTAATGACTGTAATGAGTATTACCTAATGACATTATTGCCAATTAGGTTCCAGCTCTTTACTCCCTTATATTAAAGCACATATTATATTACAACACCAACTACCTCCGACACTCCCATGATCAATATTACAGGACAGCTTACCCACTAGCGGATCCAGGGGGGGGGCTAGGGACCTGAAGCCCCCTCCAAAACCATGAGTGACAGTACTTTATATATAACAAATCTAGGGGTTTCAGCCCCTTAGCCCCCCCCCCCCCCCCAAACGTTGAGTGACAGTACTTTTACCATGTGACGACATTCAGCCCCCCCCCCCAAATTGAATCCTGGATCCGCCACTGAGCTTACCTATCAATTAATAAAAAGTTGAACTAAACTAAAAACTTAAATACCTACCTACTATGTATTGTATGTAGGTAGTAGGTTCAACTAGGTGTCAACAACAGTAATAAATAACAGATAGGTACGACTAGTATCAGTGGCTTATATAGGGGGGGCGAGCCTCCCCCCGAAATCTCAAACAATGATGTGCCATCTGCTATAGAAAGATCTCAGGTTCAACACTTCACTCGTTTTCAAAAATAAATAAATTATGAAACTAATGGATTTTATACTAATTTTATAAAATTTATGCTACGATGAGAAAATGTGCTGTAGTAATGTGATTTTTTGTGAGGTCTTACCATTTAATATGTAAAAATAAATACCTATTCCAATCTCTAGCCCCCTCTGACGACGCCCATGCTCTATATTTTGTTTAAGACTTAGGAGTAGTGGTATAAGTAAATATTTATCTGATCCTCTCCAATTATATTTTTATTCATATCAGCGTGTCATATCTCACCATATCAAATATTTACAGTCCCTATGGAAGCAATAATCTGCCGCAATAAAAATACGCCAAATAAATGCGGTTACGTAATAAATCTGGCTTGCGTAATAATACCTACATGAATATCGCTGTCTCAAAATACAAAATATGATATCTTATGGAATTAATTATCTACAAAAAATCTTTAGTTTGTTGGAGCGTGGAGCTAGCCAGTACGCACCTACTAAATCATCTTAAAAATCTCAATCTCAAATGTCTGCTAAAAAATTCTAAGTTTCAAAATACTTATCTATCTTTATAGCACCGCGGTAGTATTTTTATACGTAGTTATGAAATGAAAAGTATCTTATTTATCTTTGTAACTTCCAGAAATAATTATTTAAATAAATAAATAAATCTTGAAAAGATTAAAAAATCTTTATTAGCCACAGGTCCCAAATAATATAAATAACAAATCTTAAGGACAGAAGTATGCCAAAGGGCAATATTTTTTATTTACAATATGGACTTACAGCGACATCTATCCAATGCCTCCGAAATCGTTATAAAGAACGTCGAGATACAAAACCAATGTTAAGTACATTTGATGTATTCCACAAAACGTAGATGGGTCTATATTTTTAATATTTCTCTGCGTCCTTTAAATTTTCTTCCTTGATCACTCAGACTCACAACGAGTATGTGTTCTGCTTCTGTGCTCACAGCTGAATAAAGGGTCTTACAGAAAGTGTTTAAATTTAAAAACCTTTGAAGAGATAGATTTTTCGGAGCCGTAAGGCAAAGTTTTATACCAGAAGAAAGGCTCGGAGTGTCAGAAAGATATGATATAGGATTCTCTGAGATAAGTCTCTTGTTTTCGAAGTCTACAAGGACGAGATTCTGAGACACTATGAAGGATTTCATGAAGGTCTTGGTTCCATCCAGCAATTTATAATATCTTCTTACGTTCATCAGTTCTCCAAATTTGATTAGTCATAGCTTAAAAGAAAGATGCTAGAGATCCTTTCATTGTTTAAGCAGAATAAAGACTATTTCGAGTTGGGGTAATAAAAGCAAGCATCAATTAAGCAACTTATTTTATCAGATCTGTATCAAATATTCAACAAAACATTTCAGAGACGAACCACAAATGTAAAAATTAAAGATAACACAATTCTTGCAATTTACAAAAATTAAATGAGACATAATCTAATAGGTAGTACTTAAATTATTATTCCCTCTACAGATCTGCAGTTGAAAGATTATACAAAACAATGATTATGAAGCAAAACAAATAGAAGTTGAATGAGAGGTTTTTATTTATTTTATTTGAGTGTTTATCAAAGAACAATATTTCATGCACATTTGATAGTGAATGTAATTTGTGTTGCAGTAGTAGGTAGGTACTACATACCAATACTGAGATACTACCTCTAACTTACACAGCCCTTCTAACTCTTAACACATACTCATACTTATATCAAATAAGAAAAGAAACCTTAAAAACAAATAACATGCATTATTTATCCTATGTTATAAACAGCAGAGGGAGTATTTTACCTCTACCATAATTAATTCCTATTTATTTTACCTCTAGGTACATACTAAAAGAAATCATAAAATACATATCACGTTATTGAAACTAAGTCAGATTTAGTTAATAATATCGAGCCTAGTTAACAATATCAAATTTAGTAAAATACAGTGTTACATATTGTAGACCTTATGGTAAAAACACTTAACAAAATACTATACATGAATAAATTACTATGTTGATATTTTCAAAAAGTTATGGGCAAATGTATAAATAAGCCCCACATGATAAATGAATTTTTCCCTGTATTGCTGATCCATTATCTTATGGACATCTCTACATAAGGATAAGACATTCAGAACATAGTTGGAGGGGAATTTGCACAATGATATAAAAATTTACTTATCATCGAAAATCAGTCTGTGTCACTTTATAGATATCTTCAGTTTTAAGATTTCTTTGAGTCAAAAAGTCTGATACATTTGGTAGTACTTGATAACTATCATGAGTTTGTATATTATTGGATAAATCTGTAGGATAGCAATCTGTGATGTATTGAATTGTCTCTACCTTTGTGTAAATCATTTGTGATACTTTATTAAAAGACTTGGACATATTGTTAGAACTAATGTTGGATGTGGATAAAACTCTCTCAGAACAATGATCGTCATTAAATAATTTAGTAGAATTTGGATTTTCTATTGACTGTGAAGATACTTTGGATGAGCGCTTAAAAAATGACTCATTGTTAAAGCAATTTTCATGTGATGAGGAACTTGTTTTAGTATTATGCAATATCTCCTGGTTTATTTTCTTTGTATCTTCATAAGAGATATTCATGTTATATGACTTGTTACATTTTGTAATAACTCTTTCACGTAAAGGTCTCGGGTTTCTCTCCTTGTCCTGCAACGTACATCCACTATGATAGGCTGAATCAGATGATGAATTTATTGCACCAGTCACCAAATGCTTTCTCTTCAACCTAGATTGCTTCATGTTGTTAGCTTGTTTGTTATTAACATACTTGATATAGTTGATGGTTAACACAGAACTGCCACTATCATAGTCATCTAATGGTTGTGTATTTTTACTAACTTTATGTTTTACATATCCATAGGTATTGTCATCACCCGACCTCTTCAAAGAATAACTACTGTCCCTGTATTCCTTATACACCTCTGCTAATACATCCGGAGATACTGATGATAAATTCAAAGCAGACTTGATGCCATTGTTTACTTGTATATCTTCTGGAGTATTATTAGCACTGGACTTGTTACTGGGAATATACGTGGGGAGATCATACGATTTGCCATCCAGGATATATGATGATTTATTTGGTGATGTTTTATCATTTTCCTTAGCAGAATGATAGTTGTCTAGGTCACCAACAAACGATCCAGTGGGTGATACAAAGGAAGTAGTTATGTCACTATCATAATGATATAAACACGGAGCCTTTGCAGTTGTAATCCAATAACTAATCTCTTCATCACTCTTTATTGAAGGAGTTCTCGTATGTTCCCATGAAAGGGATTCAACTTCCTTATTCTTGACTACTTGTGAGGAGGGTTGACTTTCCAGACATGAATTATTCAATTTCCCTTCCTCTGACTGTAAGACTGTTCTCACGGGAGTAATAGTTGACGTGCATGGATTGTTTCCATTGCAAGACGATTTGTTGGCATTGTTCATGTCCTTATCACTCTTGTCTTCTTCTATGTCACTGGTTACTATTGTGTACTTCTTCATTGTACATGCACTGTTATTGGAATGGAAAAGCGGTAAATTACGCCTCGGCACAAACAAATGCTATTTCCATATTTTCTATAAAACTAAAACTATCGGAAATTCTTACTACTACACTAACGCAGTCGCACAAAATAATATATAATATAAAAATAACAAACCAGAATAATAAAACGTAAAATGACAGCAAGCGACCAACGACAATCTTTTAAAAAACGTCGACCAATGTTGCCCACTTGATATTTGGTAACTCAATGGAAACTGTAGAATAACTGTCATAAACCTGTAGAACCCCAAGGTACTTGTGGGCAAAAACCTGTAAATTTACTATTGAAAACTGAAAATTTACTACGCATTTGTTTTGTGTTTATACAGGTTCCCTAGTTTTGTGCGAGACGAACACGAATTACAAATAAGGAGTTTTTTAGGCTTTTGCAGGCTATCAAACACTGTAGATAGGTTTTAAAGCTTGGGCTAGAACTGAGACGAAGCCGTGAAAACTGTTGAAACTGTAGATCTAGACCTAAAACCAAAACTGTACACTTCGTGTTCTGTGGTAGGTACACTTGACAGTTGGCAACACCGCTCATTTTTTATCTGTCAGATTTGGTCAGCTGTCTAATTTTTAATTTGCTAGATTCGCTAATTGCTTGTTAATCATTGTTAATCTTGCGCCTCTTATCGTTTTCTGGAGCCTTTTATTCCAAATCTGCTTTGAATGAATTTGTGGAGTTCTTGGCGAAGTTTGGCGCAAAAGTTGAATTGAAATCGACTAAGGGATATTAGATTTGTTATTACCTTATTACGGCTTAATATTTTTTTGTTTACATCGTGACTTCAGGCCGTATATAAACGAAAAATGTGTGATTGATTGAATGAAAACAAATCAACGCGAGTATAAATTATGGTAGGAGTGCTTATTTATGCTACAATATGTTGGTATCGCACAAATTTAATGTTTTTCGAAGTAAAACAGGCAACTTGAAAATTTGTCCATGTGTAGGGTTGCCAGATTTCTTGGAAGTCAAACCGGGACGACCGAAAAATTTCATGAGTGGGGGGGGGGGGATTTTCATTTTTTTAGGTATAGGCACAAACTTTTTGCGCACCTCCCTCCATAAAAATTTGTACCTTACAAAAAACGCATCAACAAGTTAGCGCCGCAGGCGAAATTTTTTTAGATAAATGGAGACGGTTGTTTATTTATAGTAGACAAATCAAATGCTTAACATTATTTGTTTTTTACATTATTTTGTATATAACTTGTCAAAATTACCACAAATGATTGTAATCCTAAAAATATACCAACTATTCCGAAAACCGGGACATTTAGGCGTCCCGAGAGGTTTGTTCGGGACACCGGGACACGAAGCACAAAACCGGTGACAGTCCCGGTAAACCGGGACGTCTGGCAACCCTATCCATGTGCATTTATTGAACCAGTAATCCCACAGCGACAGCTCCTGGTTTTTAGTAGTGCTGGATTAGTGAGACTATACTGTATACAGTTTACTGCTTCATGTCGAAATGAAATTATTACAAAAACTCATCCAAACTCCCAAATGAAAAATCTGATAGTCCATCCCGTTTTCTTGACGGACAATGAATGATAATGTGTAAAATACTTAATATTATGTCATGTATGTTATAGGACATGCAAGAGAGTGACTTCACCCACAGGGTGTTCCAGAATGATCCAGTGTATCTACAGTCATTAGTTGATCAATATGCTGTCATAGAAACAAAGTATTCAAATGAAATACGTGGATTCATTACCTGTATCGATCCAGTTACTGAGAGGTAAACACCCATAGAGATCTAAACATAGGTGTGAGATGTATTATTTTAATAATTTATTTACCTAATTGATTATTTTTTTGCAGCATAATCATGGATGTGGAAGAGGATAGTACGACAAAAACTAAAGTCATAATGGGTCATTGTATAAGTGGAATAATTGCACAACAGCCACCTGCAGGATGCCAACCAAGAATCAAACAAAATGTCCAAGAGATGGATCCCGAATTCACTACGCAAAGAAAACACGCCATAATGAATTGGTTCACCACTAATCTACTGCCCGTGGAAGATAAGGATGGAGTCCTACAAGTACACGGGGAACATCTGTGTATAGTTCCACCTTACACTCCTGACGACTGTATCAGTAATAACTCTATTATATTAGGAAGAATTCAACACTTATTACATAATATGCCCATAACGACCGATACTGCTCCCAATGCCCAAGCATGACTTGCTATCCATTACAATTCTTATATCGTATCAGGTGTGGGAAATAGTTATCGGTGGATAACTTCTGCAATAACTGCAACCACATCACACTAGTATTTCCTATCTGAAAAAGCAAAAAAACAAATCTTTACGTAAATACTTGTCTCATAGATACTAAATGTTACTGTGGTGTGGAAATTCCCTTAATATTACATAAGCATATGCACATTTTGTTACCGATTTAAAGCGCTGATGGTATAGTGAATTCAAAAAAATTCCGTACATTTAAACAAAAACTGATATTAGTTCCATTATTTACAACGTGCCTATTTGATTTCACAAAGCTCTGCAAACATGCGACAAAAAACGTGAGACTTCGACGAAAATTTTTAGCCACCCATGATCGCGTCGCAGCTTTAAATTTACATACGTATTCGTATTATTTGCAAAATTTGTCAAAGGCCCATCGTTGCAAACATACGGGACTTGGACTCCACCAGTATTATGCAATGGAATTATGTAAAACTGACGAGTCCAAGTGCCCGATATAGGGTCTAAGAATGATAAACAATACCGACCAGCTTTGACCCCTGAGATTCATTAAATGGGATATTTTACCCCTTCCTTTCAGGTAGATGTTTAGTATAACTCCAGTGTAACGTTCCATATGGTTCACCCGCTACACCATACTTCACATCTGGCTAGTACTCTCCTTCACCAACTCAAATGATCCAATGTTATTTTATTTTTATTTTCACAAATTCTACATCTTACTTATTTTGTGTATCCATTTTATAATAGCTACTAAAGTATTGTCTAATTAATATTAAGCTATGCGACTGATTATGTACATAAATACAATAAGAAACTTTTCGTATACTTTCGTATAATATACTTTGAAAATGTTTTTTATTAGTTCAGACACAATGGTTTTGCTCTATAATCTGATGGACCTTTATTGACCAATCAGGTCCGGTATTCAATCTATATTTCTATGAGAAATTCTAAGGATGATGGATGACCATGTATTGCGATTCGGCAACAGTTCGTCCCTTCGTCTGGTCAATTTAAACATTTTGGCTAAGTGTTCATTAGGCCAAGCTGAAGACAAAAATCACGCCAATATGAACATTTTTTGTAAACATTCGCTAGTGCGAGCTGATGATTAAAACAAATTGGGTAAATTTAAACACTTCAGTTAAATGTTCAATAGGGCGAGCTGATCATCAAAATTAAGCAAATTTGAATATTTTTTTGTAAAGGTTCGCTAGGGCGAGCTGACAATAGATTCAAAAAAATATTTGCACTTAAGTACTCATAAGTATACAATTTGAAGATAGGACTAGGGACGAATTGTCAGTGCACCATGCAGTGGCGTAACTAGGGGGGGGGCGGTCCGCCCCGGGCGGCAAAATGGAACAACATATAAAAAAACATATTGATAAAACACAAATTGAAAAATACCTCTGAATTTTCTTAAATTATTGTTAAATTACAACAATTTTCATTAAAAAAATTTGCCTGCGGCGCTAATAAAACCTGTTAGCGTGTTAGGTAAGAATTCTTTAGAGGTGCCAAAATTATTTTTTTTATTTAACGATGAATAAGCTGGATTTTTGATATCTTATGACTAAAATTTCGTTTCTTCTTGCATGGTCGCTTCCCCTATACAATACCTGTAACCATATGTGTTACCTACTACTATAGAAAGATAACCAGGTTCATCATTTCACCCATTTGTCTAAAAAATTTCGTCTGCGGCGCTCTTTTTTTATGCCCTTTTTAAACGTTACCTTGTTAAACGTACTTATTTTTTTTATATTTTTATTTAAAGAATGTAAACAAAACTACAACACGACCTTCACTGTCATTTAGTTTGGTAAAAAAATTTCGTCTGCGGCGCTATTTTCTATGATATATTGTGCCACGTCTATTTTAGTTGCTCTCGCTTAGCTTCAAAGCTGCAGACACCCCTGGGTGGTACACATGTACTTGTATAGGTACTTTAGGGGTAGGGGGGGGGGGCGGCATTTTTAGAGTCCGCCCCGGGCGGCACTAATGCTAGTTACGCCACTGGCACCATGTATTACAAATCTGTGTTGTGCAGAAGTCGCATATCAGCTGATGTTCACTATTTTCCCGATGCTTGTATCACGTGGAAATTTGCAGCTTCGAAGTGGATGAAATTTTTTTGGTATACATACTATTAAACAATGCAGCATCACACCTCAATAAAAGAATAAAACTATTGTAGGTTCATCACAAAATATCTATTTTTCTCTCAATCTTTATATGCATACAAAATTTATATTATAACAATCTTAATAACAATGAAATGCAGTTATTTCTAATACTAAATAATCACAGTTAGACATTAGATCCATAATGAGCGGAATATTTGGTTCAGACTTGGATCTTAGTAAGATACAACAGTAATGGGTGAATGGCATTAGAAATGAAGGAGCTCACATAATAATGTTGTATATGTATGTGTTTCTAATTGGTGAGGAGAATGTATATTTCTTAATGTATCACCTACTTCTAACCTTCATATATAACAGTTGCATAAATCTGCTTCAGTTGGAGAACTTGGTAACCAAATCATATTACTAAATATTATTTACACATATATACACCCTGCTCGCGGAAGTCAGAAAACAGGACAGATTGTAGGCAAATCACTACAGATCCTGATCTACTAAAATGGCACTTGGAATACATATGTATACAAAATTGATTAAAATTTTTCACTGTAAGGCACACACTATAAAATATTCCGTGTCAATACAATAATATGATTTTATGAACTATCAGATTCTTAATCATCTCACGATTATATCACCCAGATTATTCTTAATTTGCAAAAACTTCCTTTTAAATTCTAATCCACAGCCTTTGGACAGCCGAAAATCAACCAAAATTTTATCACTCATCTCAATAAAATTTGCTTTGAAAACTAGATTCATCTTCCTACTATCTAGTGTTGTGATTGTTATAACTCTGCCTTGTGTAGTTTTCCATTGGCACTGCATTGTCTTGAGGAGTAATATTAGTCTATTGATTGCCTTCTCACAGTCACATCCCACAGAGAATCTTGTCATACGACGCACAAACTTTTGAAATACACTCTGAAACAAAACATTATTTAAATAAAACTTACAACTCAGTTGATTAGATTATCTACACTAATATGCATGTATTGAAGATATTATTTACTTGAGAACACTGTGTGGTATTAAACTGTGTGGCCAGCATCAAATCATCACTGACAACAGGTTGTGAGAAGAAGAGATGATCATCGACTAGAGGTTTGGTGGCATCCTTCACAATGAGAGTGGATGCACATGAGCCTGTGGGTAGAGGCTGAGAGAGACAAACCTCCACATTCCTTGATCCACTCACAGTAGCAACTGAAACATTACATACATTAGCATCAATATTATAAACAATTAATACCAAGTAAATATATCCCATGTTCTGTATTTTTTGAGTTGCTGAAACTGAATTTTAACTTGACAAAATTGACACACCCCAGCTAATAGCTGAAAATAGCAGTTGATACTGGTGGATGCGTGTATAAGGCCATCTGCCTTATGAAATTAAAGAACTTATAAATATGTACATATTACACAATAAATAACGCATGGAGTACAAAATGGATGATGTAAACCAAGTTACAAAATGTGTCTTACCAACTTGATGACAATATCCAGCAGCTATGCTTTGGTAATCTAGCTTTATGAACTACAAAGATTGTCAAGCAGCTAAATTGCCAAAGTACAGACACTGAAACTAAATCAGGAACTACTCAGGTAACTTGTGGATTTCAAGTCCAGTTCTATCCGTAGTCATTCACATGCCACTGCAATAGGCATAAGTGATCCCTGAGACAATCAAACACCACTCAGAGTCACCTAGTACCTGATGCAGTAACACAAGCAGCTGGTGCAGTGTGCTCCATACACAACATTAGTAATAACAACCTACCTACATGGTGTAGTACTAACCATTGTCTACAGAGAGCCAGGAATGACGTGTGATGGTAGATATTGTAGCTCTTTTCGTAGGATCGGGATGTAATATCTTTCTGAGCAGAGTAAGTAAAGTAGCTCCCATTCCTCTCCAAGGTCCTGCTCCCGCAACACATCCATCACACCAACTGACATACTCGGCACATTGATTGCTCGGTTGATCCCACGGCAATTCTACAATACAAAACAAATCTAATTAATATAAGACTCTTACATATGGAAGTACACAACACTTTGTTTTGTTCAGTCTTACAAAATATATGTGGAAAAGGACATAGCAATATGGTTGAAAAATAAAAATATAAAAATAAAAATGACTCACCAAATAAAAAAAATGAAACAAAACAAATAGGGGTGTGTGAAAATTGTAGCAGTAATAACTTCGGTACCATAACTTTAGGATGTTAATATCTATCCTACAGCTAGGATACCAAAGATACAACCGCTCCATAGTGTTCTCCGAGGTGGGAGTGGCAAACCCAATCAATGCACAGCCACATCATGCATGCATGCTGAAATTATACTACCTTACATGTGTATGTAGTATACTATATAGTAGTTACCACACAACCACTACATGGTTATAATGTGTTTGCTTCATTTAAAAAACATAATACTAAAACTAATTAACCGCTCAATTATTACATAGGTAGGTACCAATGTATGTCTATTACATATTCATTACGACTCGGTTAAAGTTTCAGTGGTTTGGAAACTTTGAGGTAACATTATTATTACCATACAAAATATATTAGAATTAATTTATCTGACCAAATAATGCCTATGTGATGTTCTACGTATTCACATAATAGACATACTAGTGTATTTTTTTGGAAATCCTCTATATGTGTGATTTCGTACACTACATAATAAAGATGTTCACTATCCTTTTATTTTCTAAATAAAACCGAAATGAATTAAGAGTAATTAACTGAAATAAGCAAACTAATCTGATGTTCATAAAAACATTATGAATCAAATATAAAGCAGAGTGAAACATGATAACACTAACTATATACTAATGCTATCAATCTTTGAAATAAACCACAATGTTTTAAGTTTTTTTCTAAAAAGCAAATGATGAGTTAAAATTATGTTGATTCGTGTGTTTGTTATTATGTCAAATTAAGTCATTGTGAAGTCAAAGTATGTACAACAATACAAGCATTCGCACAACATTTTAACATGCTAATGATGGAAAGAATTTCAAAATGATGAAAAAAAATATAAAACAAAAATAAGTGAAATGTTAAGTGAAAATAATTTATAGAGATATTATGTATTCAATATACATTTTATGGATCTTAGTATAATCCATGATTATTCAATATAGCAGGACACAAACATCCAAATGAATCAGGCTCATATACATTAGGTATTTCTAAGATAATAAGAACCCTCACCTCCAACCAGCATGGCTACAAGGATAATTCCACATGACCATATGTCAGCTGGTGTTGCATTGTATGGTTCAACCAATACTTCTGGAGCTACGTAGGGTAGAGTGCCACACCTTCGCTCCAGCAGCCTCTCAACACCTTTTAACCTAAAAATAAACATCTAATTATTATGTTACACCATTCATCCAATATTCAATGCTTACTCTGCCTACACACACTACATCTACTTGTCTTAAAATCCTCCAGCATTAATGTACATTAGGATATTTAAGTCATAGTCTCATAAGTCTGAGCTATATAAGAAGAATATTAATTTTCGCAATCAGTTATCCCTTATGCTAATATAACACGGTTCACCAGTATTATAAATCAGGGAATGTGTCCAGCGGACCCATCTAAACACAGAATCATCATCCAACACATTGTTGTACATCTACTTAGGAACAAAGGAATTCCCTGATTTATAATACAGAAGAACCGTGCAAAAGTGAACATTGTATTATTGGCGTTAAACAGAATATTACTCTACCTGAGACAAATAATAAAAATGTAAATCACACACTTGATATTACCTAAACATTGTCGCCATTCCAAAGTCAGATATTTTGATGTTATCATTTTCATCTAACAGTATATTCTCTGGTTTCAAATCTCTGTGTGTAACTCCTCGGGAATGAAGATACTCTACGCCTGAGAGAATCTGAAGGAAATATCTTCTCGCATTGTCTACTGCCATACCTACGTCTGGTTCTGAAAACACCACCATAATATTGTGTTACAAATAATTTTCCACTTGAATCAATTTAGTCATGTGTAAGTTTACCCAATAGGTGGGCACATAAAGCCACCATTTGTGTAATTGTAATGTCAAGGTGTGAGAGAATATATTATTATGTACCTGCATAATATTCCTACTTCACGGCTATAGCCATACTATAGCATTTCACTGGTATTATAGTGGACAAATATAGGTTACATGAAAGATGTTCGAAAAACAGTATTTCGAATTCCAAATCTTCGAAGAACAGGGGTGAAACTTTCTAAAGGTTTCTCACCCGAAACTCGCAGATAAAATGCACACGAAAAACGCCCTTATGTATATCGCCGTAAGGGTCATTTTCCATTAACATTTTATCTGCGTGTTTTGGGTGAGAAAGCTTACAAAGTACCCCCCCAGTTGTTCGAAAAACAATAATCAGAATAACAATAGTTCGAAAGTAATGTTTTCGAACTTTCGAATTTATTTAATTTTCTGCAAAGTTTCGAGGCGGGTTAAATAAACAGGATTGTCTTTTATCTCAACCGACTATCAAAACTCCATTTTTGTCGCAATATTTTGACTTTTCCTCACATACGTCATCCAACTGCGAATGAAATGGATGAGTTCATAAGGAGCTAATGTCACTTTTAGTGTTACCAAGAAAATGAGGCGATTACTTACTTAGTACGGTACCTGATTATGAATTTTACCAAAATGATTTATTTCCGTATTTTGACATTTTAGCTAATACAGTTTTTAAATTTATTAAGAAGTGAGTCATATTATTAAAATATTTTAGTTAAGCACAAGTTTTTTCTTCTTCGAATCATGGTATAAATGGTCATTTGAGGTGAAATCCCGGGACATGCATCCGTTAAGTTTTTACAAAAAATATTAAATTTGCAAATTGTCTTTAAAATAATGTATTTAAGCCAAAACATATTTCAAAAATTTGGAGATTCTGCCATCCTACCAGGAATAAATGAAAGAATTTTTTTTTTCTTTTTCAGTTATTTATTTAATAGTGGTTAAATGCAAAAATCTTGTACCATGCGTAATTAGCAGCAGGCTAATAAGTGTTTTCTAACCTCAGTGTTAAAAAAATTATTTCATGCATATATTTTTTTTATCTAAAGTAGCCAAGAAATGACATTGGTACTTATTGTACTTATTGATTATTGACTATGAGTTTTGTGTCGCCATGTTGCCGCCTTTTGTCATTTGTTGCCAGTGAAAAAAGAAATTGGTGGAAAATTATCAGAGATCTTAAGGTGGTATTATTGGTATTATTATTGAAACTCTTTTTGCATAAACAAACAATAAATTCTGAAATTTATTGAATGATACAGTGTCTAAATACACATAACTTTAAACCTAGTTCACAAATTATATTAAATATGGTACAACACGCAGTTGTGTTGACGGCGACACACTATTGGCTTGCGCCTTTAGCCAGCAAACTTTTTTCAAACAATTGTAATTTTGAACAAATGTATGTTCGAACAAATGATTTTCGAAATAAAGTGCGTCGAACTATTGTCATTCGAAAATTTGTATTTCGAATTATTGCCATTCGAAATGTTGTTTTTCGAACTATTGTGCGTTCGAAAATATGTAAATCGAACAACTTTCCTGTCACCCAAATATACAGGGGTCCCTTCGTGTTCGCTTTAACCAAGTTTCACTGTACTTATATATTTTTGTTTTGTAAAATAAAAATTGGTTGTGCGGCACTGTAGGCAATCTCATATTTAGAATAAGGACTATTCGGAACTATTACACTATTGCTGCCCCACTTTTTGTCAAAAAGGTTTTATTTTCTCGGCTCGACTGTGGATGGGGCCAGAGAAGCGCACAAGCTTTTTTAAACAGAATAAGGTTGACCTTGAGTGTGACAGCAATAGCGTAATAGTTCCAACTATTTTAGGTAGTTCAAATAACTTACCAATTCTATCAAAGAGTTCTCCACCAGAACAATATTCCAAAAAGATATATTCAAAATTTCCATGAGATCTCTTGCCAAAGTATTGCAGCAGATGTGGATGTTTGAGGGAACGTTGTATAGCAGTTTCTTTCTTTACCAATAATGCAGCATCACTATGTTTCCTTAGGTCAACAATCTTCATAGCTACTGCTTCTCCAGTGCTACTGTTAACAACTAATTTCACCCTACAAAAATATACACAGACTAGTACCTCAGATCATAAACAGTCACATGAGGTCGGAAAAAGTTAAGGGCTACCTGCACATGGAAAAATAATAAACTTGTCTAGCATTATCACTTTCACTATGTAGTCAGCGATAGGTAACCCTAGCCCTGTCTGCATATATACTAAACTGTAATTTCACTCCATGGACCCTAGACGATCTATCTGTTTAATTTATGCAAGAAACTATGTTTTGCCTTCTAAGGCTGGCCACAAACGTCCCGAAGTTCAGTTCCGGAATCGACCGTTTTGCAAAAAGGTTCCGACCAAAACCTCTTTCTGAATTTAAAATCGGGGTGACGCTGAATTCAGAGAGAGGTTTTGATCGGAACTTTTTTGCAAAACGGTCGATTCCGGAACTGAACTTCGGTACGTGTGTGGCCAGCCTAAGTGAAATAGGTACACAGTGAACTTCAGGCTGATCTTAGAAAATATTGCAAATGATTGTAGTTCAAGGGATAACAATATCACCATGTAACATTTCTCATATATTATGGTGACTATCTATAGTGAGTTGTAAATCAGAGTAGACACTTACTCTCCATAGGCACCTTCTCCCAATGTCTGCCCCAGGAGCCAACCTTCAACGAATTCATCCCCAGCCATTGCAGCTGGACGCAGTCATTCACTATCTCACACGGCTAAACAACTTCATCACGTCTTCCTGAAAACTTGAATACTACATTTCAAGGACAAATATGCATTCTAATGACGCCGACTCATTTATTGGATTCGCCATTTTCAGACAATAAAAATCACGCCTAAAAAGAAACTTTAAGGACGAGTTAAAGCCAAATTAAATATTTTGAACAAGGACCCAGAATGCTACATAAAAGAACTCGTTCAGAAGAGGAACGCAAATCTTTTAGGAACACGTGGATGTTATTGAACAAAAGCAACAGAGGCTTCAATGCACAACGCGTTGTTACACTTTTATTGAGCGACCGCCTGATGCAAAGTCGCTACCACTTCTCACAGAAAATAGGCATAGGAAAACCGCAACTTAATCAACAAATTTAATCTGACTATTCCCCAAAATAAAAGCAATAAGTCATAAAAATTACATCAATATTTTACCGAAAAACATTCGCCGAAAACGAGGCACTCAACGGCACAAATTCGACCACAAAAAGTGTTTCAAAAAACTTCCACCGCGCACTTGTGGCGCTAGAATCGAGATCAATTTTCTAGAGCTATATTGAATTGAAAAGTTGTAAGAAAAGAAAGAAATGAGAGAAGAGCAGAGAAGAGGTGAAAGTGTGGTGAAAGTGTGGAGTGGAATGGGTACGAGAGAAAATTTTCAATACTCTGAAGTTCTTCTAAATTAGTTTTATCCACCAATAAACAAAAAGCGAAATAATAGCGTGTGTCTCTGAACAAGCATTATAAATAAATTATAGGCTGGCCACACCAGGCCACACACTAGTCTTACATTTATATTCTGAAAGTGATTTTTTGACGGATTATTCGTACCTAGAACTTTTTTGCACAAAAACCATTTTCAGAATACCTATAAATGAAGACAGGGTAGGTACAGTGTGTTTTTTTCAATATCTTGGCCACCGCCGGATATTAGCTGCAAGTGAGTTGCAATATTGTATTGTTGGTAGCCCTGATGTCATGAAAACTGCTGTCAAATTGTGTTTTCTTGTCAGTTTTTGTATTTTACATGTATTTTTCGTTCCAGCTCGTGTCCGGCTTTCTGAGTGATTATTATGAATTGTGATATCGTACTTATTGCCCTTTATATATTAAATGACTACATATTGATGTTTTCAAGATATTCGTTCATATACTAATTATTTTATGACAGAGTTTTAACTTTTACGAATATGATGTTTACGAAGTGAAGGATACCTGTGTGTATTGGTTTGATATCGGTATTGTTTTAAACAAAATTTAAATTATATTTGGTGTGGCTGCGTTGAGCATCCGTTATTTAAAAGAAAGATGCAAATACGCTCTCTCGATAAGGAATGCTTTCCCATCCGAAGCATTCAGAATGTTATAGATTTCTTTTGTAAACATTTGCAAGGCAATGTTGAGCCTAATTTACCTTTACTATCAATAGTTGTCGGTTTCATTGAAAACAACTTAACTGGTGTGATTGGTGGCAAATCTGGTCCAAATGATAAAGAATCATCAGTTCATTTGAATAAGCTAGTTAAAGTGGGTTTTCCAGAGCTTAGTTTTGAAGAGGCTGAAAGCCTATATAATAAATTTGCTCTCCTTATTAAGAGTTCCTTGGATACAAAAGCAGCATCTACTAATAACTTTGCAACAAGAGAAGTTATAAAGAAAGTATCAGATGTAATATGGAACTCCTTAACAAGAAGTTATTACAAAGACAGAGCACATCTACAAAGTATATATAGTTATTTGAATGGAAAAAAATTGGACTGCTTTGGTGTGGCTTTTGCTGTTGTAGCAGGTTGCCAAGTACTGGGTTATGACGATGTACACCTCGCTCTGTCAGAGGACCATGCCTGGGTAGTGTTTGGAGAGGGAGGAGTTGAAACAGCAGAGGTGACGTGGCATGGTAAAGGGAATGAAGATAAACGTGGTCAACCTATTGGAGTAGGATCCTTATCCAAGTCATGGCTATATGTGGCAGGATATCCTGTAGTGTGTTCCAGACAAATGGAAGTGGCTGCGTTAGTTTCCTCTATCAATCCTTCTCTCACACTTACTACAGATGTTTATGAAATAGCTCTCATGCAACAACATCTATTGTGGCTTCTCTACAACTTGGGTAGGTTAACAATATTATGTTCTGTGTACCATCACTACCATTTAAATGTCTCTGAGCAGAGACCAACAAACATCTCTCCATACTGCTGTCATCGCACTGAAATGAAGGTGTCGGGATCTCTTACTTTTTAAAAGTTATTATAATGCTGATGTTGTAGGTTTTCGCAGCATGGTATATATATTCTTCCTTTCAGGTTATTCGGGTGTTGGCCGCGTGTCTGTTGATCTTGTCTAGCTTTCGGCAGCGATACTCCTACAGCCATCTTCAGGATGAAGTACTACTAACTAAAGAACTACTTCATCCTGAAGATGGCAGGAGTATCGCTGCCGAAAGCTAGACAAGATCAACAGACACGCGGCCAACACCCGAATAACCTGAAAGGAAGAATATATTATAATGCTCTTAACAATTTTAACAATACAGCATTCATGTTTCTATGATGGGTTAACTTTTAAAGGTTTGATGACAAAACATACTTAGGCAGATTATGTGAACAAAAAAAGAAGGGGTGTTTTTCAACAACAATGTATAAAGAGTTTTGGGATTGAATGTGTTGTAGAAGATGATTGTTTCCAATGTTTAACTTCTTACTCTGGTCTTATTATCAACTCTCTAATTGTAAGAATATTTATGTTGGACTTACAACTTTTAATTCAACATACTCTATTGAGTGTATTGAATGGAGTTTACCTCTCTACAGGGCACTTGAGCGCTTACCCAATGGCTTTAGGAAATCTTGGTGAATTAGAAGAGGCTAATAGATATGACGATGGCAAGCCAAAGCCAGATTGTGCAGATTTATATTTTGAAGCAATTCAATCTGCTAGGAAGAACTATTTCAATAGACACGTTTATCCTTACACATTTCAAGGAGCCTACTTTTTTCGTAATAAAATGTACAAAGAAGCCTTCGGGAGTTGGGCTGATGCCGGAAATGTTATTAGAACGTAAGTTATATAATCAGAGTTCATCTATACCTACCTGTTATTGTATATTGAAGAGTTATATTCCAGAGTAATTATTTTTTCAGTTACAACTATTCACGGGATGATGAAGAAATTTACAAAGAATTTTTAGAAATAGCGAATGAGTTAATTCCTCAGATTATGAAAACAGAAAGTTCCGGACACTCTGCTAGATCTATATTAAAGGATCCACAGTGTTTTGCATATCTCTTGAGGTAGTTGAACAGTTACCAGTCAGCAGATATAATATCTTATGTTATTTGATTAATTATTCTCGCACATTGTTATGTCGTAGGTTTTATGATGGAATATGCAAATGGGAAGAGGAAAGTCAGACACCAATATTACACATAGGTTGGGCGAAGCCATTAGTGAATACAATATCTAAATTTGACGCGGATGTTCGAGCACAAGTGGACATTGTGTGCTGCGAAGAGTCTGATGTACCTGAAGAAAGTGACGTAACAAATATTCCACCGGACAAAATAATTAAATCTACAGATTCAACAGACGTAGCAGCTACCTCCACCACCATAAAACAAGAATGTAATAGTGAGAAAGATGATAAGTCACCAAGTGACAATACATTAGTAGATAGTGATATTAAGGTAGACAATCCAAAAATAATATTCTACAGTCACAAGATGAAGGGACTGAAAAACCTTCTACTCTCAGAAAAGTTAAACACCCACGCTATATCGTTACACCTCACTGCACAGAGTCAGGTGTTTGTTAATAAGAAAATACGTTCCAATGAAACACAGGATCAACAGCCCATTCACTGTAGCACGAGACCTAAAAGGGCTCGACGAGAATAATATGCATTTAAGTCTAGTGATTTCTAATATTGAGGATTAAAACTAACTTTTTTCAAGTGATAAGAGAAATAAAGGTAGTATATTACGCAATTCCATAGCTGGAATTTTTGAAAACCCATGATCGAAACTACAGTCCACGAGTGTAGTTTCAAATAATGTACATCTCTGCATGTATTTGTTGGAATCATTTTTGGTCAATAATAATATGTATATTGTTACATACTTAGCGCTTATATTATTTTACCAACTACCCTTGACAATGAGCGTTACCAATTCTTCAGGATTTTGTGGAATAAAATGTTTTACATGTATTTGTATACTAAGGTTTTTATTTTTTACTGTGCATTTGAAATATACTAATATAATAGGTACCGAACAGAAAAAAAAAATTTAGAGATCAAAAGCCACTTTTATAATAAGATAAGTTCTTACGAATTTTATTTATGAAAAAAACTTTTCTATACATTGTAAAGTTACTCACAATTATTCATACAAATTTATAAAATATAATATTAGTTATACATTATAACAAATGGGAAGCCACTCAAGATACAACAATAATAATATTCAGGTAGGTAATACACAATCTTAATAACAATACTGGAGGGACATATTCATAGCAAATAACAATAGTGAAAAGGCCTTCATACATATGTATGTAGTTTCAAATTTAGGCAGTTATCATAAGTGATCTTAATTTTGTAAACAATTTCTTTAAAATTAATTTACCATAGTTTTCGCTGATTCATAGAATGTGTCGCTTTTATCTTACGGAGTATTATACATACCTCAAAATTACATCCAGTTAAATTTGGGACTACGACATTATTAAATACAATATGAAAATAATTACATCATGGATAAAATATGAATTCAGTACCTAACAATCACAATATACATTACCCTTTCGAGGAAACGGAAAACAAATTATACATATAATAAAATCGTTGATAATACAAAATACAACTAGGTACATAGTAATTGTAACAATAACAACTATTATTTATCACTGAATTTAGATACAAAGTAGTAAATATTACGAGATAATAAAATATATCAGGCTCAAACTCCCATAAGGAAGGCACAATACAAACAGTGGCCCTATACAAAAATGTAACATTTATAAAATTGTGACCTGAAATAGCTGCCATTACTCGATAAGAATTACCTAAATGGAAACTAAAAAGAGTGATCGCCACCCGAGCTCATCTACTTTTCTGAACCACTGAATAAAATTAAGTTTTGGAAGACACTGGGTGAGAGATTTATAAAAGTGAAGTACTTGGTGGAGAGATGCCAAGAACCATGGGGTGACAATGTGTGTCACTCAGTCAAATGAGAGATGTGTCGACATACAACCCCCACATGAAAAGTGAGAGAAATCAATCGTACGATCTATAATGTCAACGCAATCTGAAATTTTAAAACATTTATATTTATGCACCATAAAAAGTAAAACGTTGTTGATGAACTAAACAATAAGTATGTACTATATAAATAACAGAACATTATACAAACACATTAGACAGTGTAATATTGCATTACCATCACACTAATCATATTGAAACACAACGGAGAATATTTAAATCTAATTTTGGTGAAACAATTAAACCTACTTGACATATAACATGAAATAAATATACATACTACATTACCTATATAAAATAATTATAATCATACTAAACTAAATTTGTGAAAATAAACATACTGGACAATTATTACTATTTGATCTAATATAATAAAAATAATTAAACATATTACCACACAATAATAAATAATAATAATACTTGGTATTTTGTCAAATCCTTAAAAATATACTTGAAGTTACAAAAGCGAATGTTTTGTAGGTACATACTTAATAAGGATCAATCATTACATAACAGATATCCTTCAATGTGTGATGGTGACCATTTGATACATAATGGGGATCACTCAATGTGTAATGGTGACCATTCGATACATAATGGGGATCACTCAATGTGTAATGGTGACCATTCGATACATAATGGGGATCACTCAATGTGTAATGGTGACCATTCGATACATAATGGGGATAAATCAATGTGTAATGGTGACCATTCGATACATAATGGGGATAAATCAATGTGTAATGGTGACCATTCGATACATAATGGGGATCAATCAATGTGTAATGGTGACCATTCGATACATAATGGGGATCAATTAATGAGCAATGGTGACCATTTACATTCTTTTACCTTATCAAATTTTAGGCAGTTTTTTTTTGCCTCACTTAATTTGACAGCAGGACATGGACAGAAAAGTCTAGAGTAGAATGGATTTCATACGAAAGATACTATGATTACTACATTAATCTAAAAACCAATTCACTGAACAGTGTACCTATACACAGGAAGTATTATGAAAATTAATGTAACATACAGGAATATGGGAAATATTTAACTTAGATCTAATATTCTTCTATACACGGAAGTCGATCCAGTTGCCAGATTCTTTTTTTAATACTATTCCTTAAAATGAGAATTTTCATTGTATATTTTGCTATGTATCCTCCCTTTTGAAACCGTTACATATAATATTTAATTTGAACACAAAGTTTGCAAAGTGCTTTATCACAAATTAAGGCTGGGAATATTCACTCATACACGACTGATTAATTAACAGTTAATTTCTCAAACATTACAAACAGTGGCGGATCCAGGATTCAATTTTGGGGGGGGCTGAATGTCGTCACATGGTAAAAAGTACTGTCACTCAACGTTTTGGAGGGGGCTAAGGGGCTGAAATCCCTAGATTTGTTGTATATAAAGTACCGTCACTCATGGTTTAAGGGGGGGCTTCAGCCCCCTGGATCCGCTAGTGATTACAAACATAAGCGTTTCAATAATTTAATATTACGAAGTATAGTATCTTACGTATTTATATGTAGTACAAGTTTCATAATCTAAAATTATCTAATTCATTATATTTCATGAGTAATAAACAGTTCTGATTAACAACAGTCATTTTAGAAAATTACAATAGTATAAACATGATAGTCACTAAATCATTATGTATTCTTAGCGAGACAGAGAAATAACAAATATAAACCAACAATATCACTTGAATACTTCTATATCAGCCCTGGGCAAAGTGCAGCCCGCAAACAATAAGCAACAAAAAGGAGAAAAAAGTTAAAGATTATTTAACATTTCAAATGGGCCAGAAAAAATTGCGTATTCCTTATCATTATACCTATTTTTCTAAACAAAAATCGTCTGCGGCGCTGATGTCTGATAAATAATTTATACCTCAAATGGTATTTAACTTGCGGCCTATCACTCATTTATAATTTAAAACATGGCCCTTCATACAAAAAGTGTGCCCACGATTGTTTTAGTTAATTTACAGTTGGAATGGAATTAATTCATAGATTCCTACCATCACACAATAATCAATTTAAATAATTGTACTATGTCTGTCTGTCGGTCCATCTGTGCGCAGCGCGCGACGAAAATAAATAGTACCGTGATTATTATGCAAACTAACGGATCGAATCTATGAAATTTTGAAAATGTTCTCTACACTAGCGCTTTACATCGGACGAAAAGTGTTGGTTCAACAATACGTTTGACGTAATGTGAATTCAAACTTTTTGAAATTTCGAATTATTGGTACTTGGTGAATACAGTAACTTATAGGTAGGTACGTACCTACTTGATACAGAATGCATCGAGTTTTTCGAATCATACCTACATACTATATATATACTATAGTAGGTACGTATAGCCAAATGGAATGAAAACAGTTTTGAATAGGTACTATCAGTTGGTTCGTATGATTTTGAAACAATCAAGTACTACATACATACCTACCTACCTATTATATTAATTATTGATAGAGTCATTCAAATCATAATTACTGTAGGTATAATATAGTATAGGTACGTATGTAAAATTAGTATGGAAAGTAGGTAAGACCCTATATTTTTTCACACCAAATAGCGACCAATTCTCCACACCTCTTACCGAAAAGACGGTAATGTTACCTTAGATTATTTTTAGTGTTTATTTTTTTAACGTGCCCAAACCAGAAGACTATCAGACCGATCTTCAATACTGTGCGAAGTGCACAGCACATGGAGTGGATATGTATCAAATACATCCTATATAGTGAATGTGAAGGGACATAAGGATTCACGACAACGAATTAGGGGATTCAAAGTAATCCATATACCTACTATATTCCAGTTCGCCAACTGTAAGAAGATGTTGGCTACGAAAAGTTTCGCATGGTCCTATATTCGGCATGTTCCAATAATGCAAGACACACAGGGTTACCCATGCTCAGGAACCCCCTTGCTCTTTACGATACATTGTTCCTATTACAATGACATCAGAACATTGTCAGGGCAGCATTATCAACAGCAATAGCAGGGGCATGGGAAAAGACTGAACCTTGTGATTTCCCTGATGTGTTCCTTCGATTAACTTTAAAGACCGTGGTAGAGTGGCAGTATGAGTATGGGAATGACACAGGTAAAGAGGAGTCTTGTGGCTTTCACGGGTGGGTACCAACTAAGAAAGTCGACGATGTGAATCTGGTTCTACGACTTTCTTGACGATATTGGAAAGACGGGGAAAAGACGGAGCCTTGTGATTTTCCTGTGTTCTCTCGAAGAATTTTGAAGGGTGGAGTAGTAATAGTGGTTACACAAAAACATATTAAACCAACCTCCGTGAATTCACGGGTAGGTACCCACTAGTGTCTTAATAATATATTAATGAAATATGTAGCAGTACTGAGTACAAGGCACATCACAAATAAATGTAAATACTTTTATAAAAATCAGAAACTTTTCAAGGGAAGCTTGTTGATTATATAATAATCCACCATGTTTCATTAAGACACTTGTTATCAAAAATCACATAACCATAAATAATCGCAGCCCTAAACAACTAATAAAGTAAAGAATCTACTATATATTATTACAATATTATAGAGATTGACCATTCAGTTATATTTTGTCTGCCACACATATGTATCTGGATGGTACATACATACAATGAAGGTAGTGCACCAAAGTCTTACACGCATTACTCAATATTCAGCTGCAAATCATCTCAACACTATTGATTACTTCAGGGTGGCCCTAATAATAAAAAAATAATTAGTCTAAAAACCACATATTCTATTGAGTATTAACTAATACTCTTAACTAGAGTATGTAGTTCTATCACTGTTGACTGTGCTGAACTGATGGATTCTCCATAGTTGAAGAGTACTCATATTTCTACACGCATAGAGATTTACGAGTTTCCTATGTGCCAACCTAGAGGAAACACTACTACAAACATAACAACACAAATACTTTTTATTTATTATTACAATTATTCTTCTAAGGCATACGGAAAATAATTAATGACCAACACATTTTTTTACAAATTAATATACAAGTTAGTTTGTACATAGTACAATACAATAAGGTGGTATAATGGAATATAATAAGGGTGTTTCACCCCACACTGGAATAATTTGATAAACCTACATCTTTTACTAAAACAGAGTGGCTATTGTTGCCTCTCGACAGTTTGGAAGAACCAATTGGTGAACCTCTGCAATTGTTGAACAGCTCTTACACTTTCTTCACGTAATCGTCTGTTGTGATGTCGCAAGCGTTTCACCTGTGAAGATACATCGAACATTATGCCAAACACAATATCAATTAAGGCTGGAAGTACAATATATAAAGTATGTGTACACTTTACTTTTCATCTCTACTACCGACCTACATAGCACAGCATTTAGAATAGGGGTGTATTAGGCTGGAGGTCTGGGTTTAAATACCAAGCGAGGCAGGATGGACTGGAATTAGTTAATGTTATTTAAGTGTAAAGTGATTACATTAAACCAGCCGACAATCAGTCATAAATAAGCCTGATGAAAAGTCCATCCTTTGCTGTATATCTGTTAAAGAAATTGGCAAACTAAATACAAAAAGAAGATGACATCAGAAAATATTTACCTCTTCTTCTAACACCCTCCTGTTGCGAACTTCTCTTTCTAATTTCTCCTGACTTTCTCTGAGCTGCCTTCTCAATGGACAGCACTCCTCCCCGGGTAGAGGTACATCTCCCAAGCCTGAACTTTCACAGGCTTCACCTCCACCACCGGAGCCAGTGGTACTGCCTTCCACATCCAATGATGGATATTGCTCCTCACATATCTGAAACACATAAACATATAACTTGTGCATACTTTTAATAATACATCATACATACTCGTATATACAAAGAGAAATCACGCAGTACCTGTAGCATAGCCCTAGTTGCTGTATCCACCAGAGACGGCCAATCCATAAGACGAGCATCAGGGAGAGGAAGTGGTGGAGGAGGAGGATGTGGTAGAGCTGTGGGGGCAGGAGAGCCTCCACTAGATGTACTGGATATCACAGTAGCGGGACGAGCCTGCAGCACCAGACCTTGATCACCTGATCCTGTTTCCACATAATCTGGATTAATTAATCTCATCAGCTCTTCCTGCAAGTTACTGTTGGCCCCAGCACTGTGCCTCTGTCCTCTAGGTGCCCTGAGCCTGGCTTCCACTGGGGAGCCACTACTCTGAACTCTGTGAATTACACTGGGTGAGCCAGAGCTTCGCACAGCCAAACTAACTCGGGGAGAGTAATCTGTTCCTTCACTATTGCCACATTTACTGTAGTCACAAACATTGTTGTGCATGCGCCCAGGTGATCCATTGTTATTGTTACGTGTCATTACGTTAACTCTAGTGGAATATTCACCTCCCTCACTCAAAGCACACTTTTCTGTACGATAATCAACAATATTATTATTAGTTATTTCCTGAGAGTGTCTTTTAGCTAACAGCACTTTGTTGCATGCGACAGGTTCTATCTGATCAGGTTTCTTACAGAAAGATGATTCGAGTGATCTATTGTATAGTTTATTATCTTCAATTGTAGAATCATTGCTTCTGTCTGTATCGTCAGGGTTCCAATTTTCTGGTGGACGATAACTCTTACTAGAGCTACCTGTGCCATACCCAGAACTAGTCCCACTACGTGGGGGTGAAAAGCTGGGATCATATCTGCGCCTATGTCTACCAGGTAGTTGGCTGCCACCGACTGTGCAGGACGTAGCAGGGCAGTCAGGAGAGGTACACACCCCTCGTGGTGTTCCCGCCACTCCAGGAAGAGGAGGAATGGCCGTTACAGTAACAGGAGCACTGGTCTTTAACAAATCTACCATTTGGTCATGGGAAAGTGTGCAGACAGCCACGGTACAGATTTCTACTAAGCGACATCCCTGACAAAGTCCTGCCCTGGCCGCACCCCCACCTGCTTCTACTTGTGTCACAACTCCATCTGGCTGAACGTGAAATCCTGTAATATAAAAGTAATTTAATATTAAGTAACATGTGTATCCTACTGTAGCCCATTTCATGTATATTTTAATGTAATGACTAGTAGAGGCCTATTCTTAATAATATGTAAGATGTAATTAGATAAGGGGGAATTGAAATACCAAGTTGTCCAATGTGGTTTCTTCTTAACTGTAATTGTGTAGCAGGTGATGCTTGAGGTGCTGCAGAAGCAAGGGCTCTTGCTAGTTCCCTCGCGCTCGTGTCGCGTCCCCTAAATGCCAAACTTTCTCCACGGTGAAAATAGACACGAATACCAGCACCATCCATCCACCACCTCCATCCTAAATTACCAAGTGATAAAAGTATTAATAAAGTATTCACATAATAATATATCCATATTATGCACCTAGTGGTATTAAAAGCTAAGTTCATCATACCAAGAATAGCTCTTGTAGGCGTCACAAAAACAATTTGTCTAGTGCATTCTTCAATGAGCACTAAAGTATCTCTACTGAGACCCAGAAAACAGTCGGTCATTGCCCCAGCTCTGCCCTCATCTCTAGCAACCACAGACCAACAGAGAGCACCACTCGCTTCCTCAGGCAGGCAGATGCCCAATGGCCGGATTCCTCCAACCACATTATTATTGGCATTGCTTCCACTTTTTAGCAATGATGAGAATAATGCTGAAATTATAATGTCATCTTATTTTATTTATTACCTAACTTCTATGGCACGCAGACAAAATATGAAATTAGTATAGTGTGATAGTAATACCAGGACAGCTAGCTAGCGCTAACGTCCCTCACAATTTGAATAATACTTTTTAGTTTCCAGAGTCACCACCCTGATATGCAGACTTATAGTCATACCACTATATTTATGAAATAATCATACTGTTAACAAAACCAAAAGAACTGTATACAGTTATTTGTATAAAAAAAAAACAACTTACAAAATTTTTGTCCTGTGTCCAACGGTGTAGTTGATACATAATTTTTAGCTAAATCCTTTAGATATTCTTGCCTTGTTCTAGTTGCCATTGTTGAAAATTTTGTGGACTGATGAGCTGCATTTTCTCCGTTTATAACCTGAGAATTATATGGGAAAGGTGATAGAAACTTTTATTATAACATGTAAGATATTGGATATACAGGAATATTTAAAAGACATGTCAATACCTTAGCAAGCAGTAGATCAGTAAAAGCTTTTCCTTTTGGATACAAGCCACCATCTATAATGGGTGGTCCAAAGATAGGCACTTCCTTGGAACGAGACACTGCAATACTGTAATGTGTATTCTCTGAACAAGGATTAATCACTCCTACTACAATGAACACATGTTGGAATTGTGACCTGATGTTCTTTGGAGTAAACTTCTGAGCTCCTGGTTCTTGGAAGACTATTGTAACAATATCATTTCCTATATGTCGCTTTCTCAACAACTGCTGTCTATTATTTGGTGTATATGGAAGCATGGTGGAAACATGAAACATTATTTCATAATCTTGATAAACTGTATACACTGAATACAAGCCTGTCGAGTCAGTTTTGTTATCAAGTCCAGCTTTATATTTATCAAATCCGTTTAATCTGACAGTTTGTCCGATCATCTGAAGAAATTCTACAAAAGCGGGTCCAGCTTCTTGGTTATTGTACATATCTTCCTCAGTGGCCTGACCAGCGCGACAATACATAATACCTACTTTGTAATGGCGACTCACGCACTGCTCATCTAATCTTAGGAGTTGCTCTTCTGCCCCACTATTACTTAGACCCATTCTAAAACAACATACTTATATTAATGCATGTACTTATCTACATATCAGTCAAATAATATATACCAACATAATGACAAAGTGTACCTCAAACAATTAAGTTGTACTTCTGGAGCGACATATTCTACAACATCTTTGGCATTACATAACTTATTATTATTTGAAGGTTTAATATTTGGTATACACTCTTCCAGTATGGATCCTCGCAATGTTAACAACTCTGATGTCCTCACAATGAGTCTATATTGCCAATATGAATTACTATTAGAAGGCACATCATTATTTAAAGTTGACTCATTTTTTTCCTTCTTGATAGATATTGCAACTGGTCCAAGCTGCTCATCCATTCCAAACCAATTTTGATGTTCTGTTGAAAACGAGCAAACACATATTAACCTAAGTACAATACTTTGAAAGGGAGGTACAATACGTATTATTTAATAGATAGTAAATTCACATGTACCTACTTAGAGTATTAAGAAAAAAATTGTATAAATACCTTGTCCATAAAAATATTTCCTATAATACAGAGCTCCTTGATCTTGAAGCTGTATAGGTCTTGGGACATTAATAGTCCGTCGAGCTAAGTGACAAGTTTGTTTCCAGTGAGACTGCCCCGGAGGGAACTCCAATATAGATAAGCCATACGCCACACTGGGTTGATGCATACTCATGTTTAATATAGTATTTGCATTATCTGATTTCTTACTTCTCCCTGTTTTCCAGTTTAGACTCATGTTACGCTCTTCTTCACCTATAAATAGTTGTAACATTATACATATGTACTGTATTGCTATTAATTTATACTACAGAATTAAGATTATGTTATTTACCTCCAATTTCATTACGAAAAAATGGGCAGCTCTCAATTAAATCATTTGTTTGTCCATCTCCAGAATCCTCTTCAGTGTCACCATCTAAATCCACAGCTCTAGAAGTTACCATAGAAGCAGCTGAGGCTCCAGTTGTTGTATTTCTTCTTCTCCCTAACAATATTCCTCTTAGTTTGGCAGCATATCCTAAATTGGCAGTCAATGACTGACAGTCGTAATGAGCAAAACTTCTCCTTTTAGGTTGATCCTCGTCGGCACAAGACGAATTAATACTCGAATAACAAGAGGATGTACTCAATATGCTGTCATCTAAAGGTATTTGATTCCTGGGAGGTTTGCCAACACCTGCACCACTCCAAAACTTGTGAAATTTTAATTTTAATTTAGGGCTGGATCCCCCAATAGCATTCTTATTGTTAGCACCATCTTGACAGTCAGCAGACATAGGGTTCATACAGTTATCACTGGTTGCTTGATCCATCTTGAGGGGTAAATATTCTGAAGGGCCGGGGGATCTTTGATCAACAGGAATGGTGGATGGGTGACAATCTTGTAACATGGCAAAGAAACTCTCTCCAGTAGAGGTTGGACTTCCTATAACATCAATAGAGCCGTGGCTGCCATACTCCCTCCGCAACGTACTGGGACCATAGTGATGTTCTGTGTGTACAAGTTCTAAACTGGAATTACTCCTGTAAAGAGCATCTTTAGCATGTCTTCGCTTGTGTACATCTAACACAAACATTGCACCTTCCGTTCTAACAGAGCCACACGGCTGGCCCTTTTTGTCATGAAGATCTACCATGCCATTACACTGCAACAAACATTATATCTAAGTACATAATATATAAATGTATATCCCCCCTCTGCTGGCAGACACAAGAACCTAATAATGCAAAAGGAATAAATTACTTATGCATACAACATAGATCATTTCTATTAAACAGATACATTCATATTCCTGCAGAGTAGTGGTCCCCAACTCCCGGTCCATGGATAAAATGATACCGGGCTGCACAAATAACATTAAATTGTTTCTGTTTTATTTACTGTGGTGCATTCTCTGTAACCTAATTCTGTAAAAAACAATTTCGAACTCCTATTTAGTTCTGTAACTGCGTAATATATATTTTGAAGGTGCGTTTAAATACACACAATAGTTGTAGGTGTTATCTTAAGGTATATAATTTTATCGTGGTTTTATTATTTTTTGTTGATGACTGTAATGATGATGTAAGTATATTATTGTATTGCATTTAAGGGCGTAAGCCGTCTAAAAACAAAAAAACACCCTCCACCCCCTCAGTGGGCCGCGATAAAAAGGTTGAGGAGCATGCTGTAGAGGATATTTAATACACCCTAATCTCTCTAACTACGGTGTTTAAAATAAAGTTTTTTTTATATAATTAATAAGTTAATATCATCACATCCATGTCAGTTGAGTTGAATTATAAGCATGCTTGAGTGACCTCCAAGCATCGGAATATGCATACCTAGTTAGTATTTGTATAAATAATAATAGATATTGTATGCAGAAGTAACACTTTACTAAGTGTTCACTACACACAATAATTATTATACACCTGTGGTATATTAAAAGCATACCTGACACCTACTTTTTATTCAACTGTGTTTTATGTTATGCTTCAATTCATACCACTTATTTAACAAACTGATCATTGGAAAAACAACTAATATTAACCAAGTACTTTATATATTTATACCTACTGGCTCAATGTCTGATACAAAGAATCTATTAAAAGAGTTTAAGTAATTTATTTTTATTTAGCATACGTATGAATTTGAAAAACTTACATTTGACATTAATTACAGATTGTGTACAAACATTTCTAGACAAAACACACTGTCACCAGTCTGCCTCTCCACGCAATAATCACCAAACATCTTAAATAAATTAACAGTCGGATCACAAAATACCCAATATAAGTTTGTTTTGCTAAAAATTAAGTCATTTTTCCAAACTAAGAAAAAAAAGTAACAAGTAAACTTATGTAGTGCTACAAAACTTAAAACGTACACACAACAAAATAATATAACAATGTAAGTCACTGTATTGGTAGTTACACTACATTTAAAAAAAATACAATTTACTTTTCACAAAATACAATAATAAAACAATAGAATAATGTCAGCAATAAAGGAAACCGTTATAACCTTTATTAGTATTACATTTTATTAATTCACACCTAATTCACACGATAAATGCCATAAACATGACAAACAACACAACCACATTCCCAAATAATGTTACCAGAATATGAAAATTGAAAATATTTCGGAAAGTATCGATAAAATATTGTTGCCATCGACTGCTTTGACTCGCATACCAACTCCAAGTTTGTAAAACTTGTCCACTGGATCATGCTGGATGCACCTACTTTTTTAGATTAGTAGTAGTTCTATTGAAAAATTTCGTATCCACGGTGACTCATGGGACAAATAAGGTGGAACCATCGACATAATATATTAAGTACCTACTACCTAGACAGAGTACTCAATGCTAGAAGTGTAACAAAACTGGTGCCCACAAACTGTCAAATCGCAACGGTTTCGAAATTTTGTTCTCATAGTTAAAAACTGTATTAGTTTTAACGTTATTTAGGACTAAAACGATAGTTTTAAAGATGTTTAAGTATTTATTATCGATATCTTGTTAATAGTGTGACCTTTGCGACTCTAAAATACCAAAAAGTGCAGTGCGTGAAATCGCTACACTTCCGTTCTATTGAAAATACATAGAATCAGATCTCTAGTACTTAATATGTAATCTCTTTGTAATGAAAAACAACGCTGTTTGTCTATAGATTCTGTGCGATTCTGGGGAAAATACCAGTTAGGCAAAAAAAATAAAAATGGAGGATTTCCCTACTAAACGGGCTATAAGAAACTGCGGTTTCCAAAAGGATTTTTGGTTTTCACTGTTTATATTTTAACTGAAAATGAATTTTAGACATCATATTGACATAATTATAGGACCAAGGGATGTAAATAGTCCGTTAATTAGAATTTATAAGCAATTTTATAAAATAGGAAACGACACACGATGGAAGTAAATTAAATTAGGTACTTTTATTTTATTGTTATTAATTATGACATAATTAAATTAACAGAACTAGAAACCTGTATAAAAAGGTTTCCTAAATCATGGTGGTGATGTTATTCGTGGGTGTAGGCTTGTATACTATCGCTGGTTCGGTCAAATTATGGCAACATTGCATGGGTGTTGTTTTTGTTTCTTTCTCGTTTCGCACCACCCGGAACCACAGAACACATATACTCTAACGAGAAGAACTACAACTACATAGAAAACATATGCATACACGGAAAATGTATAGCACCGCAGTTGTGGCCAGTGTAAAGCTCCTTGAAGAAATTGGCGGCAGATTTGAATGTATTTCTAGACCATAAAGAATATTTTGATACCACTAGTAACTAAATAATTCCACTCCAGTCAAAAAAATGATGTTAATCAAAATTTTTAACTGAAATGAAATCATTTAATTACTAGTGTGCACCAAGCCCAATGTTACCGAAATGTAGAATAAAAGACACTAAATTCATCAAACTATTTATTGTTTAAATGGTAATAACACAGAGTATATAATATATATTTTAAGTGAATGTAGGATTTTTAGGATAACTGTGTTTCAAAATTTCATCATATTCATCATCAATTTCATCAAAATCAAAATTAAAAACACTTAAAAATAATAGGAGTCCTTGTCTCAGTGCAGTTAGCAATAAAAGAGTCTATTTCTCACAGTTTTAACACTTAAAAATAATAGGAGTCCTTGTCTCAGTGCACTTAGCAATCATCATCATCATCATGTGAGCCCCCTGCGTCCATTGTCGAACATAGGCCTCCCTCATTGATTTCCACAGCTCCCTATCCTGGGCAGACCGCATCCAACCGCCTCTCGCAACTCGCCTTACATCGTCCAGCCCAACTCCATTTCTGGCTGGAAACTCTGTGAACGACATCGACGACCTTGGACCTCTCTCTGATCCAAACATTAGTTTTCCTGTCTCTCAGTGAAATACCCAACATTCTCCTTTCCATGGCTCTTTGTGTCACTGATAATTAGCAATAAAAGAGTCTATTTCTCACAGTTTTAACACTTAAAAATAATAGGAGTCCTTGTCTCAGTGCAGTTAGCAATAAAAGAGTCCATTTCTCACAGTTTTAACACTTATAAATAATAATGAGTCCTTGTCTCAGTGGGGTTAACAATAAAAGAGTCTATTTCTCACAGATTACACCTTGTAACTACAATACGAAAATGATGGAGTCTTTCAAAATGAACATTTGTTTCAACCAGTGATATATATCACTGGTTTCAACGCATAACAGAATCGTCTCATACACATGTTTACTATGAGGCAGTAATGTCCACGTGAACAAAACGAATAACAATCTACCAGTACGTCACACTTTAAAAGATATGATCTAAAAGTCTATTTCTCACAACACATATAGTTTATCTACAACACAACCATTAAAAACAAAACGAAAACACGAGAATGAACACGAGACGCCGATTCGTAAAAATGGCTGACATCAAAACAACGATTACAAACAAGCCGAAACGGCGTCATTTCGTGTGCGTGTTGCCAGCTGTAAAATTTAAGATAACCTCACGGAAAAATTCGCCGTCAACGATTATTAGGCAGTAAATACAGTTTTTGTTCCCAAAATATATAACAAAATCTTATAATTATTATTTAATTAGGTTAAATTTTTATTATAATCGTAAGAAAACAAGACTTCTGAAAACCAAAAACACATTTTTTTCATATGTCCACATATTCCCATATGATTGTGTGAGAGTAAAGAGAGGCGACTATATTCTTATTCAGTTCATCCGTTCATGCCAAACGGATCCTATACCTAAGTATGCAAGTGCCTAGAACAAAGTCGTACCCCCGTGCCCGGAACTCGCCGGAATCATCATGGAATCATCCGGAATCCAAGTTTGTGTTGATTAGACGCTGTCATTTTTTATTTATATTAGCATTTGCCGGATATTGTAATTCCTTCCTTAGTAAATCGTTGTAATTATCAATATGTCTTTTAATTCAAGAGATCGAGTATAATGTGTATGTAACGTATCAAAAGTGCTGTGGATTTGTAACTTCACTCAGGACTCAAAAGAGTATTATGTCGCTTCCTTGAACGTTGAGTTTTGTGATTATTATAAATCTTCAATGAATAATCCTGATAATGAAATGAGCACGAAGACGAAAACCAGCATCATCATGAAGGATTCAAATATAGTCAAGATTGCTGTGCAAATGATCAATGAACCTGACAAAGTTCCACAACTGATTGAATTTAATCAGAGGCAACCATTGGCAGGGATTATACACGAACTTTGTAACTTTTGGGGTCTTACAAATCCAGATCAATATGCTTTACAGTTTTCTGAAAACAACAATCGCAATTACATTACCGAGAAAAATCGCAATGAAATAAAAAATGGATCAGTGTTGACCCTAGAGCAGTCGCCTTCAAAAACGGTGGAGGAAATTATTATGAAAATTAATTCAGGCAACAGTGAAGACAAAACGTGTGCCCTTGATAAATTATCCCAACTTAGTGCTGATATTACGTTCGCCTTGGAGTTTATTAACAAGAAAGGATTGTCTCTCATAATTTCAAATATCGAAGGAAATAAATTTAAAGCAATTACATTGGCTCATGCATTATCATCATTTGTGGAACTGATGGACCATGGAGTTATTTCGTGGGATATTCTGGAACCACCATTTATATCTAAGATTGCTAGTTTTGTGAATAATCAATCTATTTCGCAGGATCCTAAGATAATTCAAGCTTGCTTGTCTATATTGGAAAATGTGGTATTAAATAGTAGCAGTAAGAATATGCAAGTAGAGAAGGAAGTGACAATACCCAACCTTGTGATGCATCTTCAGCCTTCATCTGAGAATGGCTCTGTGATCCAACAGAACACAATTGCTCTCATTAATGCTTTGTTTCTTAAATCTGACACATCAAAACGTAAAGTAATGGCTGCCACATTGTCTTCTAAACAAGTTAGAAATGTAATATGGTGTCATGTCATACAGTCGCCTAATAATGTAGGCACTGAGATGGCTCATCAGCTTTATGTTTTACAAACCCTTACCTTGAGTCTTCTGGAGCAGAGAATGGTCAAAATAGACCCCAGTGACACTGACGCTGTTGAAAAGCTAAAAGAATTAAGACGTATTGCTTTTGAAAATGATGGCATCGGAAATGCATTAGATGTGAGTACAAGAAGACAAATGGGTTATAAGGATTTTAAGAAGTTGGGATTTAAAAATGATTTGAATCCAGTGGCAGATTTCAGTGAAGATAATTCACCTGGAATGTTGGCTTTAGATTGTATGATATACTTTGCCCGAAATCATACGGAATCTTATACTAAAGTTGTATTAGAGAACAGCTGTAGAACTGATGAACACGAATGTCCATTTGGAAGGACGAGTATTGAGTTGGTGAAGTTATTGTGTGACATATTAAGAATAAGGGAGTCACCCAGTGAACAGGGCCAGTCCTACCATCCCATGTTCTTCACGCATGATCATCCATTTGAAGAGTTCTTCTGTATTTGTATTGTGTTATTGAATAAAACTTGGAAGGAAATGAGAGCTACCACTGAAGATTTTGTTAAAGTCTTTAGTGTTGTAAGAGAACAGATTTTACGCGCTCTCAATTCTCATCCAATGGGCTTGGATAAGTTCCGGCAGAAAGTTCAGCAACTCACGTATGCTGAAATAACACAGATTTGGCAACAAGAGCGAACTAACAGAGAAGAATGGGAGTCACACGCTCGCCCCATCGTTGAATTAAAAGAACAAATTACACCAGAAATATTGTGTTTAATAAAGCAACAAAGATTAGGTCTTTTGGTGGAAGGGACCAGATTCACAAAGTATTCCATGAGAGGCCAAAGAATTAAAGACAAATTTTGGTTTGTCCGTTTATCACCAAATCATAAAGTACTCCATTACGGAGACTGTGACGAGAAGAGTAATCCAAACATCGAGGAGTTAGGAAGCAAACTAGCAGTGTCGGATATTAAAGGATTAATTGTCGGTAAAGAGTGTCCACACATGAAAGATCTTCGAGGTCGTAAAACAACGCATCAGTTGGCATTTTCCATTACAATTGATAACAGCGATATGACTTCTTTAGATTTCGTCGCTCCAGATGAAAAAGTGTTTGACTATTGGACGGACGGTATTAATGCATTGCTTGGTAATAAAATGGTTAGTAAGATGTGTGAAAATGATTTAGAAACTTTGCTTTCAATGGATATAAAGCTGAGGTTACTGGACGCTGAGGGGATTGATATTCCACAAGAGCCTCCTCCAATCCCACCAGAACCTGATAATTATAATTTCTATTACGATTTAAAATAAAGGGGGCATGTGGTGTCAGGTGTAATAACTAATATCATTTACATTTCACTTTTATTATCTTGCAAATTGCAATACGTACATAGTATCACATACCTAAATATTAACAAATATGTTTATTTTATTAATACAGTAAATAGGAATTAGAAAAAGTGATAAGATTAAGTTATACGTAGTACATATATTTGTTATATTCTTCATTCAATATACATATTTATTATTGAGTTCAGCCTGTTTTTCAATAAACGATGATTGAATTTTATGGAAAGCTTCTAACTGTTGTTTTTCAATTTCTGACTGGAAATCTCCTGTTAATCAGGTAAATGTAAGAATCAGTATTAAATTTATAATAATTAAATATTGTTCTGGGTAGTCAGGAAGCGCCATAGCCATTGCATTATTCTTTTTAAAAATAGAGAAAAACTTAAACCATCATATTACGTTAAATTTTATTTAAAATTTGGTAATTCTCAGTGAAATTTACAACTGATATGTTCTATAAAATAAGATATTTACAAAGGATTAAAAAAGCCCTGAATTATTTTCACTTTAGTAAGAATAAAATGTATTAATAATTTCTACCTTTTTATGTGTAGTTTTTAGTAAAACTTTTGAGTATATTTTTCATACAACCTAGTCGTTTATTTTGTAACCAAAAATGTATACGTAGTTTTATAAATAATGTAATTGTATTAAAATTGTGTTGGTGAACCCAATATTTCCATATTAAATGTATTTATACCCGATTAGAATAAATAAAACTATTTTTACATCAAATATTCATCATTTTATTTTATTTATGTGTTACTAGCTAAGCTACCCGTGCTTCGCTATGGCAAATTTGTGAAGTAGATCGATAGTATGACCCGAACCACATATTCATCTATTCATTAATTCTGACAACTTTCTAGAAGGTTCTGCAATGTTTGCCTTGTTTCCACAGACTTCCAGAAGATTCTAGTAATTCTCTGAGCGCTTGGATTCCTTCGTTCTGATAGTCTCCCACTATGACTTGCCGGATTCAAAATTTGATAATAGATTTGTGTTCCGCTCTTGAAGATCTTTCATGAGACACGAAACACAGTGGTATGCGGTGACCAGATCCTATGGATCACTTAGTGCCCCCCGATGGATTGAGCCGAACAAAATATAACTTGCGATCTGAATTTCTTTCCCAATGCCCTTTCATACGATACCACACCCAACCCTTGCATCATCAAAATATCTCAGAAGGTTCTGGATTTCCAGAAGTTTCTACCACACAGTACTCGTTTCCAGATAGCAAGGTATTTGTATACCAAGTTTGGTCGAAATTGCTTCAGGCGTTCCAGAGTTATGGTGGAACAAACATACATACATCCATTTTTATTATATGTAAGATAATTTATTTACAGCTAAATATAATAGTACCTAAACAACCTTTAGAAAATGAAAGCTACTATAGTATAAACATTTTAGTCTGAAGCCCAGTGTTTAATTAATTATACTTAGTTTTCCAATATAAGGATAATTTAAATTAGTAGTCCTGATGCACCCCTGGGGTCCCCGGAAGCATTCAAGAGGTCCCTGGAAAATTAAAATTGATTTGGGGTTCCATTTTATCAAAAGAAATTGCACTTGCTTTTATACTTTATTTTATAACACAATTATTTTATAATGTATGTACCTACTTTTTCTTTATATTTTACTTAAAAAATCAACCACATCATGACCTTTTTTCTTCAATCAGTTAAAAAAAAAAAACCACCTGCGGTGCTATTTATGTGCTTTTTAAGTTTGCATTTTATGTAGTTTTTTCATTTGGGGATCCCCAGCAAGACTAAAAAAGTTTGGGAACTACTCAAAAGATTACTTCAGAGTCAGAGCTATGATATTACCCTGGGATAATAATGATATTATGTGATTAAATAAAGCATTATTTGGTGATAATGATCCACCTGGCGACCTGACATGATATTATTTTTAAATACAGATAATAATTGTTTTGATAAGGGAGGAAGATTATAGCATTACATTAGGATACATTTAGTAATCATAATCATACAATGTGTATTTCAAAATATATGTTGGTATTGCCATTTTGCACATTTATCAAATTTGGATTTGTAGAAACATTCAGCCCAGACCTAGTGCAGGCGCTGAGAGTAGGGCTGCCACCTCTACGGGTTTCACGCAGAGCCTACGGATTTAAATGGTGTTCTCCGGGTTAGCATCGTATATCTCCGGTTCAGACCGAGTGGTAAGGCAGTGGCTTAACTATCACCGGACAGTCCCCTCCCGACCTATATATTATGAAAATCCGTTTAATCTCATTAAATATTAAACTGTTTCATCAAAAAATTCGCCTGCGGAGCTACCTTTTTGTTGAATCTGGTTTTATTATTTATTTTTATAAAAAATAAATCAGTTCACACCACGACTTTCTTTGCTCAGTCTCACAAAAAATTTCTCTCTGCCACGCTATTTACGAATTATTCTTCCAGATTTGTACTACAATATGAACCACATCTACCCATGTCATATTAGAAATTTTAATTATCTCTGGTAAAAGCTTAAAAAGGATTTAAAAATCAAGCGGGTCCTATCTAGCTGCACTGTTTAAATAGTATTTTAATTTGTAATAATCATTTCATTTAAATGCGGTAAATAAACGATTCCCCAAAAAGTATGTTTTATTGAATTACAAAATCACCTGGTCTACCCTCATTAAAAGGTAGCAGCCCTAGCTGGTGCCGGATTTACACTTTTTGACGGGAGTAGGTCCTGACATTTTCGCCTTCCCCCCCCCTCCGTCGATGAAATTTTTCTAATGCATTTTTTATTTTAGCGCTCAAATTTTTTTAGTTACTAAAAATTTTTTCGCGAAGGATAGGGGAAGGTCCCTAGAAAATGTTACAAAGACAAAGTGTTGACCTTGGGCAAGCAAAAATCGTCCACGCTACAGGGGAGGGGGAGTGTAAACAAATTTCAAGAGAATTCCGTAAAAACAAAAAAGTGCAACGTGGTGGGCCGCTGGATTTTTTTTTTGTTGCTTTAGGCAAGTGAATGCCGCCCATAGTCCCCGGCCTTTTGGCAAATCCGGCTCTGGATAGATCAAAGATTAAGGGATCTGGTTCTTGCCCTTCAATGAACCTACGTTATGACCTAACACAATCTCACAAAAAAATTGTCTGGGGAGCGAATACTTAATTCCATTCTCACCTCATGAGGGAGGGGGGGGGGCGCAAAATCTTTTGTTGTGTACAGGGCCATTGGATGCACCCTAGGGTACACTTATCCGCCATAGAAAATACAGAACTATTGCAGTAGCGCGGCCCCACTTCTTGTGTAAAACTTTTTTTTTCAAAAAAACGCTAAAATAATATTATTTCACTCGGCTCGACTGCGGGTGGGGCCGGACGAGGGCACAGAAAGTCAGAAACCGTTTTTAACGCTTTTTTAAAACAAAATAAGCTTCATTTTGAATGGGGCCGCGCAACTGCAATAGTTCTAGTGAGTAGGTACTATATTTTTCAATTTATTTTGCAAAATACTATTTTATTCCGAAAAAATGTCGGCAACCCTAGTACAGCGGGAAATAAGAACACATACCCAGGTACGTTCATCTTCTATTCTATTCTATTATGGATTGGCTTTTCACCCGGTACCAGAGTGTTTCCGCCAAGAACCGCTGTAGAGTTGACAATTCGTGCCCATCATGGGCGTAGGTAGACGAAAAGGCTAAAATTATAAAACTAGAAAAAGGCACATTATCAATACAAAGAAAATATTTAGTACAACACAATCATTACAAATTAATTCCATTCAATGATAAAAATTTGGTCAGTACTTTGTATACTGGTTTACGGTTAAGCGATAAAAGATACGGGACATTAACTGGGAATTGAATTTCCAACTTACTCAGGTCCAAGAGAAAGTCAGGATATTGGTCGTTGATTGGACATCCGAAAAATACATGATCCATATCCTCCTCAGCCAATTCGCAGTCGCACACCGGGCTCGCCACCACGTGGATCTTAAACAGGTGGGATCTAAGACAGACATGCCCGATACGCATACGACAAATTGATGAGGATTCGAATTTACTTAGTCTCATGCTCGCGAACCATGGTTTTTTAGATAGGTTGGGTTGTAATGCTGCAAAAAATCTACCTTTTACAATTGATGAGTTTTTCCAATGTTGAGACCAATCTCTCCAAAGCCCGTCCTGAGCCACAATTAGCAGATCCGAGACGGGCACAGTAGAATGAGCTCTGCTACCCCTCTCCAGAGCCATCCTCGCAAATCTATCTGCAAGTTCGTTACCCCGAATGCCACAGTGACTAGGAATCCAAGCCAGAGTGACCTCCAGGCCCCTATCTTTACAATCACTTAATAGCTGTACAATTTTGATACCAATACAATCCCCAGGAAAATGATACGGGCCAGACTTGAGCATCTCCAGTGCGCTCAAACTATCACTCAGAACGACACATCTGACACCAGAGGCAGCCTCCAATATGTATTGAAGGGCCTCCAGTATAGCAATGCACTCCGCGGTGAAGACCGAAACCTCACCCGGCAACTGAAACAATTTGAATAATCCGTTACACTCGGAGTAGAAGGCAGCACCAACAAATGGAGAATCAGGAACTTTTGATCCATCAGTATAGAACAAATGGTGTCCCCTCCACTCCGATTCCACATAGGATCGAAACTCTGCAGGGGCAAAGGGGCCTTTATGAATGCCCAAAGACAGCAAAATATTTGGCCGGCAAGAAAGAGCCCGATAATCGACTCGATAAATAGGCAGTTCCCTGCCACAGGGAACCTTAGGGATGACAGACTGATAGTGTCGGAGACTATTGACAAGTAGTGGGATAGATTTGTTTCTCCAGAATCGAGACGAATCGCAAAATGCGTTCAGGATCCGTAGTCTACAGTGCAGAGGATGGTTGATGAACCTACCGCGCCCCAGATAAAATTTGTCAGCAAGAAGTTGCCTACGCAAGGCGAGTGGGGGCTCTCCAGCCTCAACCTGCATAGCGTTAATAGGAGAAGATCTCATAGCGCCCAAAATTATGCGGAGACCCTGCGCATGAATCCGATCCAGTTTTGCGAGATTTTCCTTGGATGTAGGCTCAATGAGAAAACAGGCTAAATCTAAATGACTTCTGACGTATGCGTTGTAGAAGATTCTTTGTACAAAAGGGTGGCAACCCCACCAAACACGGGATACGGCACGCATAGCATTGAGCCCTTTCAAGGATTTGTCACAGATATAATTGACGAATGAATTCCAGGATAATTTAGAGTCCAGGGTTACCCCTAGAACTCTTACTGACGACATGATGGGAAGTGATATATCACCACACAGAATGTTTATTCTTGGTATTTTAGTTTTTTTCGAAAAAACAACCACCTCACACTTGCCAACAGAGATCTCCAAGTCGTTTGAATCAAACCACACGGACAGCCGCCTTAAAGCAGAATTCAAGACTGACTCAGCCTGCAACACTTCACGACATTCCATGTAAATGAAAAAATCATCAGCATACTGTAGTATTTTACACGGATCCGAGATTGACCGATCTAGATCATAGGTGTAAAGGTTGTAGAGGATCGGACTAATCACTGAACCCTGGGGAAGGCCTCTGTGAACCTGACGTGAATCTGGCCCCACGAGAATAGTTCTATCTACCAGCAAGTTAACAATGAAGCCACTCATCCTCGGAGGGACGCCCGTTTCCAGCAATTTTCGCTCTAGAATATCAATCCTTACCCTATCATAGGCAGACTTGATATCCAGAAAAACAGCGACCAACGAATGTTTTCCAGAGAAGGCCACATTAATGTCGGTGATCAAAATGGACAGCACGTCCATAATGCTTCTCATCCTTCTGAAACCAAACTGGGAGTTTGAGAGAATACTGTTGTGCTCAAAAAACCACTCCAATCGCCTTTTGATGAGGTGTTCAACTACCTTGACCAAGGAGGAAGAAATAGCAATTGGCCTATATGAGGAACCCGAGGCAGCGTCACAATTTTTCTTGAGAACAGGGATAACCAGTTGGGTTTTCCACCCAGGAGGGATTTGACCACACTCTAGAGCACAGTTAATCAATGAGAGTAAGTACTCCTTTGCCCCTGTATCACACATCTTAACAAAACTATAAGGGATACTGTCCACCCCTGGTGTTCTGTCCTGAACCGCAACCAGCACCCACTCCAACTCGTCCATGCTGAATGGTGAATCCATCCACCCACGTTCGCTGAAAGAGTAACCAAATGGAATTTCATTCTTGTTCGGCACTGAAGGAGGAGCCAATTTATTTATAAACTCCTCTCTCCAAACTCCGTCATATCTATTGTGCTGGAAAGGAAAGCTTTTAGGGTTATAAAAAAGTTTGATACTTCTCCAAACTGACGATAATGGTACCTCTGGCGACAGCGAGGAGCAGAAACGTCTCCAACCCGCGCGTTTCTTATTTTTTAAAGTTTTCTTGGCGAGTGCGGCCGCATTACGATACCTCAAGTAGTTTTCCATATTCATGCTATTCTTGTAGACTCTACAGGCGTATTTACGTTTTTCGACAACTTCCTGACAATCCTTATCCCACCAAGGGGGTTGAGGAATTGTTTTATTTCGTCGTTTCTTTACCTGAGGTACGTGGGATATTCCGGTGTTTATCATTGCCTCCGAGAATTTAGAGTAGCAGAGTGACAGATTTTCATGTGATGGAGGAGGCAATGATCGGACATCTGATTCGAGGTTATCGGAATAGTTCTCCCAGTCGGCCAAAGAAGTATTAAAGCGAATTCGTTTTTGTTGGCTCCTAGGATAAACGAAAGATCTTTGTTCCTCTATATAGGAACTGATGGAACCATTAATCCGAATAGGGAGGTGGTCACTGCCATGGGTGCAGTCTAGAACCCGCCAATCAAACCCAGCGGCTATATCCGCCGAGACAATACTGAGGTCACTTGCATTCGGTTTACGAAGTGGAGTATCAATTCTTGTAGGAGAGCCATCATTTAGGACACACATATTAAACTCCTCCAAAATATCGACGAGGTCCTTACCTCTTCGATCGTTGCGTACCGAGCCCCAGAGAGAATGATATGCATTAAAATCCCCCAACACCAAGAAGGGGGGAGTCAGGGTAGAGAAAAAGGATCTGAGTGTAGAGTAACTCACTCTACTGCTACCAGGAATGTAGATTGAGAAAACTGACAGCTTACCGATCTTAACACCAATCACATCTAGCCCCTCACGTGCATCCAGCGATAAGGGAATGGTCGGCAGCGACGAGCTGACCAGAAGGGCAACCCCGCCCCAGCCATCCGCCCTGTCTCCCCGGAAACATGAAAATCCACTGATTCCAAAGCGGAACTCAGGGACTATCCACGTCTCCGAGAGGGCCACGATGCTCGCTTGGAACTTATTGATTAGGTATAAGACGTCCGTTTTTTTAGGGAGTAGACTTTGGCAATTCCACTGTATGATTGAGCGTGGATGATACATCGCGAATTGATTCTGTTAGAAGTGAGATAGCTGAGGCAACGTTGGACGGTAGATTAGGTATCAATTGGATTAGAGAAACGAGTAAAGAAGAGATAGTAGTAATTATGACACTTGGGTCGGGATCAGTAGAATTTTCCGGATACGAATGGCCGTTGAAGGCGCAGCCGTTTGCCGGGTCTAGGGGTTGACCATTGCTGTAAGAGAGAAGGGGGGCTATTTGGTTTTTAATGTTAGAAATGGAAGGCTGAGCTCTATGATCCGGGCTTCTACGTGTTGTGAAAACGGTAGCCCGTCGAGATTGAGTGGACTGGGAGATTGAGGGATTGAGAGTATCAGCTACCTTCGCGTAAGTTTTCATCGCTGGAGGCACCCTTTTGGACGCCTCCGCGTACGACACATTCTCTCTTGCCATAGTTGTTTTTACTTCTTTTTCTCTAATGACAACCGGGCATGATAAACTGGTAGCAAAGTGATCTCCAGAGCAATTAATACACTTACCTGAATTTTCCTGATTACATGCGGCTCCAATGTGGCCATCACCCCCACATTTGAAGCATCTGGCCTGAGAACGACAATTTTTCATCTGGTGACCGAATCTTAAGCACTGGAAACATTGTGTTGTTGGGTAGGTATACAGGTCCACGGACAAGGAGTTATGGAAGAGGTAAATGTGATTGGGGAGGATCTGACCTTCGAATGTTAGCACCACTGTCTGAGAGGGAACCCAGGAAGGAGTGCCTGCTGAAACAACCTTTCTATTGAGCCTTCTTGCTTTAATTATTCTTCCGCAACGATCAGGTGCCTGTGCGAATTTAACGATTTCCTCTTCGGAGACATCCGTATCTATACCTCTCACAATGCCCATTTTCGAGGTCTTGTAAGTGGGTACGAATGCCTCCAAGTTGTTTTGTGATGCGAAATTGCCCTTTACAAATGAATTGGCCGCAGTGGCAGAGGAAAAGGTGAGTTGAATTTTATTCCTACCCACCCTCAGCACTCCGCCAGCAGCCAAGCCCTTAATTTTATTTTCTATGAGCAATCGCCCAAAATATAAAGGGTGGAGAGGAGAGTTATTTTTATTAGTGATGTGTACTATATATGGTGCAATTGAAAATTCGGTGTAACAAGCTTTTTGTGCGTTAGTGGATGAGGGGGCTACAGGCCCCATCAAAACAGGAGATGGAGTTGGGACCTCCTTCTGTGAATCCTCATCAGAGGAGACGGTGACCTCTTTCCTGCGTTTTCTTTTTTGCTTATTTGGAACCGTTATGAATTGGCTGGGAGAAGTTGGGGGCTCCAGGTCTGGGACCGAAATCATGGAGCCATCAGTCTCCGATTCGGCGTCATCCGGCGGCCGAGTCATTCCGTCTGGGGGTTTGTCCCCCATCATAAAAAACTGAAAACTTACCTGGTAGGTAACCTAGTATATACACTAACTTACTTTGAACACACTTAACTACTATAAAGATAATGAAAAATATATTGGTAATGATACACTTATAGCGAATCCACTGTGGCTAACGTAATGAACCAATTTTTAACAAAGATAACGATTAATTATAGTAAAAGGATAGAATTTTTTCTTAAAGAACAAAACACACACCACGTGCCGTCTGCTGTCAAAATCAACTCTCCGGTACGTTCATCTTCGTACACCCAAGGTAACGAAACAACTCGCAGGTACCAAGGGTTAATCCATAAGAGATAGCAACAAAAAGTTGGTAGGTAAGAAAGAGATAGAATATTACATATCAATGTGTGCCGCAATAGAACAAACTTTAAACAGCGGTCGTGCCCACTCTCGTTAGAGAGTATATGTGTTCTGTGTGCCCACTCTTACATTTCAAACGAACTGTCAGTTTGTAAATTTGTCATTTGGTGCGTTTTTCTGTTTTTATACAATTTAATTTATTTAAAAATGGCGTGAATTGCAAAAAAAGTGTAATGTGAGTGGATGTAACAAGAGTACAAATGTTTTGTGATGTCATACTGCCGAATATACTGGATTCCATCCCTTTTTTCATCTTCGACGCGCAAGGTTGCACTTTTTCAATGGACTTGTTTGCACTATATTTTGTTGTGTTATCGTTATTTAGAAGCCTAGTTTCCTATTTGTTACTGTTTTTACATTTTTAATAAACGTTTAAAAGCATATATTATTTGTATTCATTTGCCAAATCCAAAACAAAGGATATTATGGGAGCGTTTAGGGGGGGAGGTAAGAGGAGTGCTCATAACTGGTGCCGGTGCGGGGGGGAAGGGAAGCACGCAATAGCGCATAAGACTCTCTCTTTCTCACGTATGTAGGGCGCATATGTCTATCAGCTCTGTCTAGCCCCCTAGTATATCTATCCATACAAGTGTATGTACGTATCTATAGATGTTTCGCCAGAAAACCACTATGAAGTTGCTCATCTTAGTATAGTATAATCTTTGCACATACCTATAGAAATGAAAAACTAACCCGTAGCGGCGAGTAGACGCTGTCTTGTCGGCCTTTTATTCTTGGTCTATTGGCCGCGTCGGCTATTTGTCGCTGTGACGCTGTCGGCTTTTTGTCTCGATTCGCTGTCTACCAGAAATGAAAATTATATGGCAACACTCGTTATAAATGTCAAAACAAGTCATAGACAATGAGCAGCTGTCAGTGATATGTCATCGTCTTGTTGATAAGGTGTTTGTAATTCACTTGTAATTTGATTAGTTTTAACGTAAACGTTTAGTTTATGTGTGTTTTCGTGTAGGTATATCGTAGTACCGAAACAACATACGCATAAATTAAAAAGACGAAGCTAGTTTTGAACGTATTTATTTGTGTTATGCGATTATACGTTCACTTTCATTGTAGTGTTGAATATCAAGTCATGTTTGGCTACATTTGATTTTTCGTTTAAATTTGAACAAATGAAATAACATATTTAAGTATATAAAATATTTTACCATAATTCTACTTCGCATTATCTGCATTAAGCGTTAAGGTAAGTGTATTTTATTTAATGCGTTGGTTTGTGAATTACTTTTTTGTCGTTCTTTGTTGTGTTGGAAAACAACATTAGTCATGTACTGAATACACTTTGGGTAAACATTGCCAAATGAAATGTGGAGACACGACAAAGTCTTAATTTTCAGCGATAATTTAATTTAGGAAATTGCTATCCTCATTAATTAAATTAATACAACGCTAGATTATTATTAATAACTATTAACTAGATTATTTAAAAGAAAAAACTTACAAAACATAATAAATTGTTATTCTCGGTATCTGAGTTAGCAATTTCCTAGATGGTATTTGGGTCACATCGATAATTTTAGTATATGGGGACTGTGTGATAAGTAAATAAATGCTTAAAGACTGCTGACTCAAAATCAACATATTACCATAGTTTAAAATGCCATTTAATTCTTCTCTTTTGGTGCCATGTTAGGTCCCTGCTGGGCATCCCGAAATAGTTATTCAACGCTTCTTATTCCAAGCTAGGAAATTAGTCTCCTTCCAACATATCTTCCACCCTCTGTTTTACCCATGATGATTGGGTGGAAAAATTCATTCTTTTCTCCTTTTAGCTCATGACCCAAATAGGATACTGTATGAATTTTGATAATTAGCCAGCACCTCTCTGTTCACTGTGGCTCTTAAAAAAAGCTCTTGTGTTGCTGGCCTGACTGCCAGACATCTATAGTATAGTAGCTGACCATATGTTGCCATCTGATTAATTGAATGCAATTTTGTCAGACTACCTAATTTATTAATTTAAATTTCAAGTGAACAATACAAAATGTTACAATAATATAATAAGGATAAGCGCACACTAAGATAAATCATACAAACCTTTTCACTAGGGTGAGCTTATCCCAATGTTATGATTTTTTCCAGTTAACCCATAAGTTTTTGCTTTTATATATATGCAGAGTAGAAAAGGAATCGTAGATTTAACTACATTAAGTTGTTTTATATATATTTATTTTGAATATATATTTTTTTATAAACCATCATTACTGTGGAACCAGTATTCGGTTAGATAATTTCGTTTAAAGAAAGATACAAAATTGGGTGGGAGGTGTAAAAAGATTGACTACCCCTGATTTAACCCATTAACCTGTTGCTGTTATTATTTAGTTATTACATTACGGTGACCATGAAGGATAGTGTGTTTGGATTACGGTCACATTAAAAAAAAACAATTAAGAAAAAATAAATCTATAATGTAATTAGTAAGAATAATTTGTATGAGTGAATGTGTAAATACGTTTTGTCAGATTTTCATTAAATAAAGGAAGAATATCAGTGTCTCTAAAATGTTGACATTATTATGGATTAACAATTTTTGTATTGTGCATTTGATGATTCATATCATATAATTTATCCTTTTACTGAAGAAGCAAGTAATAGATTTGCTTTGGACTCTGTACACTGAGTCAAGTAATGTTATTATATTAATATCTACATGAGTCATTTATCTCATTATTGTAATAGGAAAATAATATTACACATATATTTTATTTTGTTCATTCAGTTTTTACTGCTTGTGATTGTTTAACCTAATTTGATAGTCATCGTATTTTGTTCATGCCAGAAAGATAAACTTAACATACCCAATCATTTGTACTTTATGTACTGTGTGACTCTATAATCATTTATCTAGGCATTAATATTAGGTATTCATATTTTATTAATGTTTATATTAATCAGCTTCGCCAGGCGCGATTACAATAATAATTTGGTTCCTACTATATGTATTTGTTATTGTATTATATTATGTAAGATATATTTTATTCTGAAAATTAATAAAAAAAAATGATCTGCTATTTGATAATCTAATTTGTAATAACTGACGAGTCCAAGTGCCCAACTGGGCCTAGAGATGATGGAAGAAGTAGAAATACTAGCTTTTTGTCCCCAGCGGGCTGTGCCTAGATTTAAGATACGATGTACCTAACCACGTTGTTTTGTAATTAAAGTCATTTTTCGTATTAACCATAACAGGTATTTGATTCGGCTCCATCGTTACTGAAAATATGTAGTTTGAGAGTTCTCCGCGTTGCGATCTTTCGTGCAAAGTGTCGTGCCTATTTAGAAACTAGTTATTACCATAGTTTAGTGACGTGACACCCTGTGTGAAAGACTGGATGAGTGCAATGTGACGTCTGAAACTTTGTTTATTAATTGTAGAATTATTATAATGTTATTTTTATGTTATGAATTATAATGTATAAATAAATAAAACAGATTCCCAGACATAGGCAATTTAGTAGCAATGCAACCTCACTAAAATATTATGATGATTCACTCGCATACCTAAGCAATATATTTTTATACTTATCGTTAAAACGATTACAAGCGCACAAACATTTCATAATGATTGAATTTATGGATTTCATTAAATAATGTAGGTAGGTAATATAAATTATTGCATGTAGGTGTTTTTGTAATCACCTAGATTGGAAGTTGGTATGGTTTCTGTATATATGTAAAATTCCTTCAGTCATTTAGAATTCGTTGTGACTTTGAGCAGGTCTTGTATTATTTTATGTTTTAGGGTTTTTGTAGTACCGCAGTGCGGTACATAATATTATAATAATTACCTAAGTATTTTTATCTATTTCATTTCAGTAGTCAGACAAAATAATCAATAATCATCTTGTTTTTTCACATCTTATATAATTAATCTTGCGAATTAATTATAACATAAGGTGTATTATGATAGTAGTACAGTGGTCCCTTGGTAATCTGGCAGATATAGGACTAGTGCTCTATAGAAATCACTAATAATTTAAATGGCAGAAGTTATGTTTGATTGTGTACATGTATGTTATATACCAAGCTATGAACTTGGTACCTACTTGTATTAATATGCCAGATTACTGGCAGAGCTGGGGAAGCGAAGCGTTGGATTATTGAGCGAGTACTGTATATCACATGTGTAATCTTCTTATCATTTCTATTTTATTTCATAATCAGTTTACCTACATCTGTATCAGGAGTAGAGAAACTTTGACCCCTATTGAAAAAAAAAAACTTTATTTATCCCACCGCATTATTAAACGTACTCTCTCTTCTTTTTCTTCTCTCAGTCGGCCCCTCCGTTGTGAGGATGGTGATCGCCATGTTCCCAGGCAGGTCTCCTCCATTTCTCTCAATGCTCTGCCATTCTTGTAGTATGGTACCTGTGGGCTGTGACTCTCCTGACTAAATCCGTCCACCTCATTTGTAGGAGACCTCTTCCTTTTCCCAGCATGATCTATCATTCCCTGTCGTTCTCACAATGTACTATCCAACTCCAATAAACTCATCCATTATTTGGGTTATTATGTTTACATTACACCAGTTCATTATCAAGAGTACTTTGATTATCTGATACACAAACACGTGTGTATTTAATAAGGTTTATAGTTGTTATTCGTCATAATATTTACATATGTATGTTTTAATCCCACATTCTGATAATGTTGTAATTAATGAGTTTGTTAATATGGTAATTATTCTTTCAGTATTGTGTCCTAATAACCATGAGGTGTTGCACACGTAATCACTGTCTTCTAACACAAGGAATTATAGGTGCTCTGTTAGCATTAGCATCTATTGTGCTGGTGATTGTGTGGCCAGATATATACAGAAACATATTTGACAAAGTAAGTGATTTGTCATATACGTTTAAAGTATAACTATTGTACTTATTTTTTTCCTTAAATTAAAAATTGTATTATATTCTACACTTGTACGTTCTTCCCAGGGAGTTGAAATCACTGGATGATACGGCCTTCCGCGGAGGGGTGAAGAAGTACCTCGTTGACAAAGAATTTTATTCCGTTGACGATATGTTGAAAAATTGATTTTATGTATGACGAAATGTCAATCAGAGCCCTTTACACTCTGATTGGCATTGATCTGATAATGATATTGTTTACGATACTTTGTTTAATGATATGCTATGAAATGATATTGTAAAAATTGACGAGTCCAGGTGCCCGAATGGGCCTACGGACGATAGAGAACAATAAAACAATAAATAAAAATGTCCCAAAAGTAGTAGGTCTCAAAAATTGGAATCTTAGAATATAAAAATTTGTAGCTGTAGTACTCAGAAAACTGATGTAAAATGTTGATTTTCACGAGATGATTTGGGATTGACTTTTGGGACAGCCTATCTGTTATGATAATGTATTTTAAACTTTTCCAGTCTGTTATTTTGACAAGCACATCCTACAGTTATGGATTGTGGAAGGAGACTCCACTACCGATGTATTTGGAATTGTATTTATTTAATTTTACAAATAGTGAAGATGTATTAAAGAACCCAGGCTCTGTAAAACCTCACTTTGTGGAATGTGGACCGTATGTGTTCACAGAACATCATATTAAAGTAAGTGTGTACACTTATTCACAAATTTTGATTATGTTACACTTTATATTTTTTTAAAACAAGTATTCATTGTGCGATTCATCCTCATTCTTAATGAAGTGGTTATGGATCGATCTACCCCTCGTGACTACATGGTTCATGGTTCACTTTTACGGAATGATTCTCCAATCAAAAGTGAAATCATCCAATGGTGAACCATCTGAACACAAAAGTGATGCCATATGAATTATCATACACGTATCTAGGGGTGGAGGAATTCCCCCATTCATAATAGCAGTGATCCATGCAAAAGTGAAGCGTGTAATATTACCATTACATATAAATTTATAGCACTCCATGTCGTGTCACATGTGAGTTGAAATTAAAACAGTTTAGTTACAATATGTGATTATTATTTTACAGAATAACATCACATGGCACGACAATGGAACTGTATCATTTTATCAAAGACGCATTTGGCAGTTTGATGAGGAGAAGTCTGTGGGGAGTTTAGATGATGAAATAACAAATATTAATATTATTGCTGTGGTGAGTACTTTTATTCATATTATATTTTATTTTATTAAATTCAAAGGTAGCGGAAATTCAGAAACGGGGTGTAAAATACCTTTTCTACTTCTGCCTTGTTATAGGTAGGTACTGAATGTCAGAATTTATTTTTGTGAAAACATCAGGTATACAAGCTTGATGGAAATTCCATCCTTTACTGTATATCTGTTGAGAAAATCACTTTGAAATATTTTGTTGAATGTGGGAGTGCAATAGATTGATAGCATGATGGAAATTAGCTCTCTGGCTTAGTAGTCCAAAATAATAATTATTATTTGCTTACACTTCACCTTGAATAATTTTAATATTGTGTGATAATGAGTGACGTAGATATTGTTGTGATTAATCCATAATGGATGGGAATTTGGACAATAAAGTAGATAAAAATATAAATAATACCAAAGTAGATTATATACGATGGCAATAAATCATTATGAATGTTATTAATGTTAAAACATTGTAAGTAGATAGATTGTATTTCCACAATTTCTACAAATACTTCTGTATAATGGATATTGCCTTATGATTATTTTATTACAGTTGTAATGTGATTGATTATGTGAATTCTGTTATATTCTATTAACCTAATTCCATTAATTTGGTATCATTTAAAACTAATTAGATTTAGTTCCTATCCTTCCCTGTGTGGTTAAATTCAATTTACTTAATTGATAGTTTTTTTTTTTTTTACTGTAGGTGTGAGTAATTTCATCTACAATTAAATAATAGAAATACATACCCCCGTTTTCACCAACTTTTACCTAAGAAGGAAACCCCTAAGAAATTTCCATACAAAAACAGAGATAATATTCTATTTTTTGACACGCAGGCCTACCAACCACACCCTAATTCCATACAAAATGCAACACGCAACTCACCTACGTTAGGTGCCCAAATATCTCTGCCCAGGCTAGGTGAGTTGCGTGTTGCATTTTGTATGGAATTAGGGTGTGGTTGGTAGGCCTGCGTGTCAAAAAATAGAATATTATCTCTGTTTTTGTATGGAAATTTCTTAGGGGTCTCCTTCTTAGGTAAAAGTTGGTGAAAACGGGGGATAGAGTAGTAAGTAAAAAGTAAGTAAACTAATCCTCGTAAGTCTAAAGAGCAAGTTTGTGTAAAATATGTCGTCTACTTGTACCCAATTTATTTTAAAACAAAACAGATTTAAACTACATTGTTTTTATCTTGGATTACGTACAAAGTATAGATGCATTGTTGCATCAAGATTAATGTACTTAGTATACTTATCAATAGCAGATTAGGAAATATTATCACAATGTCTTATTGATGATTATATGTGCACCTGTCTGAGTGGCATGGCGGCAGCCCTGCAGAAAGATTTCTGGCTTTGGTTTTCAGTTGAATTAACCCGAAGCTACACTGTCTATATCTCCTACCTCTCACAAAATATCTTATGGAGTCAAAAGACTAGTATAACACGCCGAGGTGTCGTTCTAACCAATTGAACCATCACTATTAATCTTTGTACATTATTTATTTACAGACGGCTGCATACTTTGTTAGAGACAAGTCAAAAATAATTAGACTAGCCGTGAACTCAGCTCTTAGAGTGTTTGGTGAACATGTACTTGTAACAAGAACAGCTCGAGAACTTCTATTTGAAGGTTACAAAGATGAACTTCTAAAAGTTGTAAATACTCTACACATTCCAGGACTAACATTACCTTTCGACAAATTTGGGTGGTTTTATGGAGTGAGTATTGCTTTTATTTTGTCCAGTTTTTGAACACAACACATTTTTGACAATACTATTTGATGCTAATCAAAGTGGGTATTCTGTTTATAGAGAAATGAATCAGATGTATATGATGGATATTGGACGATACATACTGGTACAGAAGACATAAATAAATTAGGTGATATGGACATGTGGAATTTAAACAGAAAGACAGATTTTTATGATGGTGAATGTGCCGCTGTTAAAGGAACTACCGGAGAACTATTTCCTCCAAGAACTAATCCCGATCAAATTACTGTGTTTGCTTCTGATATTTGCTCGTGAGTATATTAAACATAGTGTATGTGATATTTGTAGTGCAGCTAAACATAAGAGCAGGTACTTATTTAATATGTTATCATTTTAGATACATGAGTCTTACATCCAGTGGTAATGTAGAAGTGGAAGGTCTAACTGGTAGATCTTTTAAAGGAGATCAACTTCAATTTGACAATGGATGGAATTACCCGAATACGAGTTGTTTCTGCCGCAAAGGAGATGTCTGTGCTCCGGCTGGTGCAAGGAATGTGTCACTTTGTAAATTTGGAGCTCCAGCATTTGTATCTTATCCTCATTTCTATTTAGCAGATCCTTCATACGTAGACAACATTACAGGTGTTACACCAAACCCGTAAGTCATAATTAACCTACATTGTGTAATTTGTCTTCCCAAGAAACCATTTCGGTCGCAATTTGGTCGCCGTTCGCACACATTCGCACACTACTGTGTGCACACTAATCGGAAATTCGGTCGCTGTTCGGACACAGTTCCGAAACCGCAACCAAAAGTGGGAACATTTGTGACTAAATCTGGTCGCATTCGGTCACATTTTGGATACAAATGCGACCAAATCTGGTCGCATTCGGTCGCATTTGTAACCAAAATGTGAACACTTGAATGGCCCGCCGGTGCTGGCGCGTACGTATTTGAGGTTTCCCGCAAAAATAAATATATATAGTTATAATTTTAACATGGATGCACAACAAAATTCTTAACACCAAAATACTTTACAGCCATGATATAATATAATGAAAATAAGAACGGACGGGTGTAGCTAAATAATATCCGAATTTCATTGCGAAACAAAATTTATCGTGTAATCTAGTGAAGTAGGTGGCTTATTTTTAACGCGCCTTTTTAATTATTAATTTCAACAACAAATAATAAATTAATGTGATAGTCATATTTATTTATATTAAATTCTATACAACTTCCAATAAGTCCATTGTTTCGCAGAAACCTTAATTTTGACCTATTACGCTATAATCAAAACAAATTTCATCCTGTAAAACGATTAAACATGCATTTTAATGAACATAATTATTATAATTTCGTAGAATATGGAGTAGTCGCAAATGTGACCACTTATGACCACTTGTAACCAGTTGTGACCGCTTTGTGACCGAATGTAACCAAAAGCGGTCACAATGCTTTTCATTAGCTAGCCGCCATAGTTCTTGATCTACTATTCTCAAACAGTTTCCGCTCCTCGTGTCAGAACGTCTTCAGTCTTTGTACAAAATGCCGTATACGCTCGTCCCAACAAAGGAAAATTCGGCAGTTGTGATTTCTGCTGTTCCTAGTGGTTGGATGAAGGAGGGTCTTTTGTATTGGCCAAAATTTATACGGAAAACTATATTGGAAGAGGCCAGGAGAAACGAGAACAGTGTGCCTGAAAGTGGTTGGAAGCGCATAAAATGCCGAATAAAAGTTATATTCCAACATATGAAAAAGCCATGGATTCTATTCGCTTCAACACTACAAACACGACTGAACAAGAAACAGATTGAGAACTACTTAACCAAATTTGTTCAGACACATTCACCACACAGTGTGTACACTCTGTGACCAAATCTGGTCGCAAAGCGTACACAATGTGTGCGCTTTGTGACCGAGGTCTGTTCGGACACATTCACCACACAGTGTGTACACTCTGCGACCAAATCTGGTCGCAAAGCGTACACAATGTGTGCGCTTTGTGACCGAGTTCTGTTCGGACACATTCACCACACAGTGTGTACACTCTGCGACCAAATCTGGTCGCAAAGCGTACACAATGTGTGTGTTTTGTGACCGGGTTTTTGTGTGACACGGCAACCACATGTGACCACTTGTGACCGATTTGCAAATTTCGCGACCGAATTTGGTTCCTTGGGTTGCCCATGTAAATTGTTTTAATAATATATTATAGTTATTATTATTGTCAAATTAATTCTTGTTTTTAGAAATGAAGACAGTTTTGAGATGGGATTAGAATTAACTTCTGGAATACCTCTGTTTGTGAAAGCTCAACTTCAAATTAATATCCTTGTACAAAGGATACCTCTTATTAGGTAATTCTACATTTTATATACACATAGCTTGAGTACACTACTGTTTAGTGGGCGAAATACTTGTATGTAATCATAATTTCATCCTCAATGCATTTGCATTATATTATGTTGTTAACTAAAGTACTACATATTTTGTTACTAACTTCTCAATGTTTTTTATTTGTTTCAGTTTTTTCGACAATTTACCTGACAAGTTATACATGCCAGTCCTTAGATTCAAGCAGGAAGTAAGAATTACAGAAGAGTTAGCCAAACAAGCTCGTCTTGCCCTTTCCATAGAGAGGATCATATCCATTGTGTTGTATTGCCTTATTGGTCTGGGAGTTTTCTTAATTGTTTTAGGAATATTCATTGTACAAAAGTATCCAATAAGAAGATCTGATTCACAAAGTACATTAATAGATGAATAAATACCAAATATTGTGATACTATTATATGATACTTAAGAATGTGTGTGTTTTGTACATATGTTTGAAAGTAGTTAATAAAATAAATCAATTAATTTTACTTTTTATAAAATGAAGACTTGGTTTGGGAATGGTTAGTTAGTTGTTAATAGTCAATCGCTAGCATCTTGCCATTAGTTTTTCATGTGCATCAGACAGTGTTACTCTGTCAGTGTCGTATTGACTCGTCCATATACATCTTGAAAAATATTTCACCCAAAATGACAGCCACTGACTGATAGGAGAGAGCTGTGATAATCATCACACCTCCCATATTATTATTAACTTTTATCAGACAGGCAGCTACGCTGATTCATCTAAATTCACTCACTCAGTCTGTCAAGTCCATTTTCAAATATGTTCACACTTTGTATAACAAGCTCCAGTGGCAGACCATTCCATGCGTCTACGACTTTTTTTGGATAAGAAATGCTTCCAGGGATCCTGCTTTAAACTGTGTTTGTTTATCTTCAAATCAAATATTGATAGACAAATTCGATATAGATCCCACTGTAAATATTTAACTGAATATAGCTGCATTTTATATATAATGAGATTATGTTAGTATATTTACCTAATTATAGTTTTCTCTGCAATATTTTCCTTTATTGCCACACAACTTTTATAACCTTTTGTACATAAGTCAATTGAACATAATGTAAGTGTTCCAATGTTACCAGTAATATAATAAACCTTTATTAGTCAAAAAATGTTCATAAGGTAGAAAACAAGACAATAGAAGTGTGCTAAAGGGCGGACTTATTGCAAAGGCAATATCTTCCTGTCAACCTGATAATAACAGTACCTACATAATGTATACCTTTCTATTCCTATTGGATTATGGCAATAATGTAGGATGTATACCAGGAAGATTCAAGGTTTTCCCATTGTTTTCAACATTTTTTTTAGATAATTTTATTTTTATACGACTATGAGTTTATTAGTCAACATTAAAATTAATTAACATTTGTATAGGCACATAAGTGCACTTGTAGATGATGTGTATCATTTTATAGTATGTAACTATATAAGGTGCCTTGGTTTTCGAGTCATCAATTATTTATTGTTGTTAAAATATATTTATAAGATCAAATAAAAATAAATTTGGTGATGAGATATTTTATTTTTGTACTCAGAACTCAAGTGACAGGAGCAAAGAAGGTGTGTAAGGATAAGGCAGTGTGTTTTGTCCTCTCTGCCTACCTCGCAGGAGATGTGACGTGAAGGGTTAGATAGATTTATTTCACTCTTTGGGTGAACATCCAGTTGTGATAAATTATGAATATTGCAATTAAATATTGTTTCAGTGTTCAGAGTTTGTAAGCCGTGGTCAGACAGCATTGTACAAGCCTTGAAAACTCTAAAACAATATTGATGACACCTGCTATGAAGCCCTCTGTAAATTTATCATTCTAGTAATTAAATTCATTAGGCAGAAAAAGAAACCTATTGCGTTCAAAGCTCTTCCAATTAAGCTAGAAAAGTTTTCATCCTCTAGTTCAGGGATTCTTTACCTTTTTGACTGGTGACCCAAAATAAAAATATATTTGACGCCCGTGATCCTACAGTTTTATCTTATTTTCGAGTGAAAATGAAATTATCAGATTATAGCAGTGCCAGATTTACACTTGCTGTAGGTATAGGCAGTGACTTTTTGCTGCCCCTCACTCCCTCCTTGTAAATAATGCACCACAAAGTATTGCCTTTTTCTCGAATTTTTTTACATAAGCATGTACTTTATTAAAAATATAGGTATAGAAAAATGTATTTTCACCTCTTTTTTAAAGTCGTTTGGGGATTTCCCGCGACCCTTCCCTATTCCTCCTGCGACCCGAGGTTAAGCATCGCTGATCTAGTTGTTTGATGGTAAAGCATTACTCATAATATAAGAGTGCCAGAACAATGTAGACATTTTACTAAAAGGGTATTTTCATTTGAGAGTCAGCTGTTAAATAATAATATAAATATAACAACAATTTTTGTAAAATTTTGTGGAATAATGACATTGATTTAGTGTCGTGGAAGTCATCTCTGAAAGGGAGTTTACTTATAATCAATACTTGGGATTGAAGGTATTATAGAATAAAAATCTGAATAAAATATCACATATAAATATATATTGTATAAAATATAATTCTCAATAACTACCACATAATTTAACAAATAAAATAAATAAATTATTACAACTCATGTATGTACTTCTTATTATAACAAAGTTAAAAACTATAATCAACAAATATTGAAAACCTCTGTTGCTAATTACTACTTAAAATAATGTAAAATACACATTAAAAAATATCTTAATTTTTTAGAATTACATCAATTTCCTATTTCTTGCAAAAATCTTAATCATCATTTAAATAAAATTCTGTGTTTGTAATAAAGCCTTATTTCTGCAAAACTTTTTTCAATAGGCCAAATTACCCTCAAAAAATGTGAAAAATCTAATATTTGATCATGCGATTGTGGATGTGATTTCGAACCTTAACGATGCGGGACGTTTTGTTTTCGGGATATTCTTCCCCTTGATAATAATTTTTGCTCCTCAGTTTGATGCTTACTTTACATCATTCGGGATGTTCGCCCTATAATTTTATTTTAAACAACTGTTTGCTTTTACAGAATATAATTCATCAGTAGTTCACTAAATTAAATATTTTTATTTTTTTTTAACAACAATATAATGTAAAGGCCCTATGTTTGTTTTCTCCAAAAAATCTTAATACATATCTAATAAATTACTTATTTAATATTTTGTAACATTCGTCTGTAGCCTGTAGTCGTAATCTAAGTCCATTAATCAAAAAATCATTGATGTCTTCCCGAAGGTCCGTCATCCATGTTCCTCCAAACAACATTACACATCTCCCGTACAAGTGCCTTCTCAGATTCGTCCATGTCAGCAGAACTATTATCATCTTGTGTCGTGTGAACCCCCATGGTGAGAGGCTCACTGGGTCCATGTAACGTGTCCTGCACTTCTAACACCTGCAATGCTCTGACGACAGCCTCGGGTCTTCCACTCAACATGGGATTATATTCCATCCCTTCCCCGTTGGTGCCCTGTGTTAACTTATTCTGCAACTGTCTCTTTTCCTCTTCTAGTTGTTTTATCTTAATTTCTAAGTTCCTCACATACTGCATGGTTTGATCGGTAAATGTGCTTCTTTGTCTGGAGAGATTCTCGTGTAATATCCTCTCTCTGCTGGCTGATCTCCTAGGTCCATTGCTGGTGTTTTCTGTGAACTGGGTGGGTACTCTTGGCTCATCAGCATTAGTACTGGAGCTACTTCCATCTCCGTCATCCCTCAGCCCGCCTCCTGTATTATTCCCACATGAAGAACATATTGCATTGCTGCCTCTTTCTTCATCTAGATACAAACACAGCTCTTTAAGTTCCAGGTTATCTTTTATAAGTTCCTGTTGCTTATTATCCAATTCTCTTAATTTACTTTGATAAGCAGACACTTCCTGTCTCATAACACTGGCGGTGTAACGACCAAACCTTTGCCACTCTCTGGCTAGTTTGCGTCCCTTCTGTCTGTCATCATCGAGAAAGCAACATAAATCTCTAAGTTCTTGGTTGTCACTGCTGAGCCTCTGATTTGATTCATTAAGGGCTCTTAATTCGACAATCAGCCTTTGAATTTGCTTGCTCTCTTCAGTTGGGCCACGACCTCCCATGCGTAATAGTTCTTCCTCTGATACGATAGGCTTCGCTGGCATGTGTGAGGTAAATTTTAATTGATCTTCTTCCGGTATCTTCAGCATCGGTTGTGGAGCCACTTTTGTACCGCCAACATTTTCATCATTGTGCCTAGACGGTCCAGGTGGTGGAACTCCGACATAGGGAACCTGTTGTCTATATAGTGGATAAAGTTTTAAATTGGGGACAGCTGTTGCTGCATGGGTAGGATAAGGCTGCTGAGGATATGGTAGCTGTTTGACATTATTCACTTCCACTGGAACTTTATTATCTTTGTTAACTATGCCATTGAAAGGTTTTAATATCCCATGACCTGATGCAGGAGGCTGTGGAGGCGGTTGATATCTCGGTGGCGCTAAGCCAACTTCTATGGGTTGTCCTGCTTTAGGGGCATACTGCACATGCTTCTGTTTGCTTGACATCCTGGCCTCAATAGATGATCACACAAAGTTATCACTTAAACTTTCACAAAATGAACTTATAACCTTGGATCCAATACAAAATACTATTTAACTTTCTGAGAACATACAAAGTACTTGACCACTTGTGATGGAACCTACATAATATTTTGAGTGTACATTGAATGCAAAACGTAGATCCATATTCTAGCTAAGTTTCAAAAGTGTTACGCGACATCACAGTTTGGGAATATGTAACCAAAAAACAGTATGTGGTTTAAACTACCTGGATTATATTATTACACATATTTGAATGAACACAAAATGATATTTATTGTATCGAGGACCCCACGAAACTGTTTAGAAAGCAAAAATAAAAAATGGTTGAAACTTTTTAACTTTTGAGTAGGAGTACTATAAAACTTGAGGTTTATTCGGGTGTCCTTTTTTAAACAAAAACGATGAAGTCACAAGCAAAGATGTAAAAAATTCACAAAAGTTAATATTTGCCATTCGCATTGATAAAAATAAATAATATTGCGCTATGTTACAAGCAATTCAATGGTCCGACACAAAAAACACGAAGCGAACACGACGCGTATCTCGCACGTAAATATGTACCTACTACAATTATTTACTACCAACTACAGGTACATATATGTACCTAGGTATGTATACATTCTTATGTAAATTCTTGGGTGAAAAGAGACAGAAAAACCATTGATTTCATATTTTGAGGCCCAAAAATACCCAACACCTTCATAAATTTGTAGGTAGGTAGTGTACGTACATACTTAACGTAAATAATAATGATGAATGAACCTATAGATATAGGTATAAATAGTAAAGTAAAGATCTCTGTAGGTGCTCTGTAGGCACAATAAGCAAAGGTGAAAAATTGTTTTAAAAAATACGTAGACGTAAAAAATGAAAAGCTCCACGTAATATTTGGTACCTACCTGGCACGTAATGTATAGGTATGAAGGTTTTGTAGTAGGTTCTACATTCTGTATTGTGGATAATAGAAAACAATAAACTGTAATGTGTAATAATAATATGTTGTTGGTAATAAGCAATCGGCGAATCAAAAAATGATAATTGTTATTTGTATGGATGTGGGTTTCTGTCTTACCCAACGTTTTTTTATCAAGCCCTAAATACAGATAATGCGTACCTACTACCACCTACTACTAATCTTACTACCTCTACGTTGAATATTTTAAACTCATTTTAAATTTAGCCAATAAAATACGTATTAAATAAACACAAATTGCAGGAAATTTTTACGAAGTACTTTGAAGTCTGGATAAATTTTTCAGATGAATAACCGAGGTCGTTATGACTGAAAATATTTTAGTTAGCTGTTACTACAGTCGATGAAGCAATTTTGCCAACATTAAATCAGGTAGTCGTGAATTTTTGGTATGTTATGTAGGATAATGAGGTAGTTAAGAATCCAAATTTGCACAATTTTTCTCCCTCCGCCCCCTTCGCCACCTTGATAAAACCTTAAAAAATCGCAACTTTTTATATATTATGCACTATAACTTAGTTATTTCGCGTTTTAGGTCAAAATGAGTTATTTCCTAAATTATACATTATAAAATTTCCTACAACTTTTGTTTATAACATTTGGTTACCCAACGATTTAGTTACTTTGGCCCTGGAAAACGCAAGGGAAACGCTGTTGGTAAGTTCTACCTAAGTACCTAACTATGAATGCATTATATGCCAAAGAGATTACATAGGTACTTAGTACTTAATATATTATGTCGCTGCATTATGCAATGCAATCACCTTTTATTACAGATGTGTAAAATTTAATTTTCCAACCTTACTTTTTAGTTCATGGCCACTTCATGGCACTTGACTGACTTCTGCCCATCTTCATCCTTGTTCACCAGAAGCAAAATTTTTTAATGTTACATTTCGATAATAGCAACACATTGTTTTCGACACTGGCAACGTCGTCTTTTGGTTTTTGACATATTACCTGTCATTATTCTTGAATCTCGTTTCGTTTCGCCTCCGCTCATTTGCATTTAATTTTCATTTTATTTTGTATAATCGTATGCCTACATTTTGGTGCGATTGGAGTTGATTACGATTAGAGTACTGACAAATTTGCGATCAAGGTTCTTCTTTTATGTTTCGCATGGGCAATTTTTGTTTCGATCAATATTTCGTATGCGACTTAATGGTTTAATCCAGTGTATTTATTTACTGTGACAATGGAGTGGCGTTACATATTATTTTTGTTATTGATGTGTCTGTCTGAATTTGTCGTCTTGTCTTTTGGTAAAATTAGTGCATCTGCAGTATGTTTAGATTCATCCAATGATGATCGTCAATGTAACTTTGTGTATAATCATACGAGTTTCCACTATACTTTGATTGATAAGGAGACAGCAGATTACTCTGTAGAGTTTATTTCATTAAAGAATGCTTGTGGATTTCATAAATATGTAATCAATGTTGAACTTTTGCAATATGCAAAGACTTATGAGGAGTGTGTATTTAAGAATTATGCCCCCCTTGATGATGTAACAAATGTACAGGATATTGTATTATTATTAGAAGATAGTCAAAGTGACTGTTCCAAGGTATAAATTATTATTTCTCATATATTATGTGTTAATTTACATTGAGCGCACATATTTAAATTATCATTTAAAATGTTAGGTTCGTGTGTGGATTATAAAATGATTTTGTTTCAGCTAAAACTGGAGTTTTCTATGAAGTATTGGTTTAGTGGATGTTATTCTTTCACTATCAATCCATACACGGACACTAATTCACATAGACCAGTCACATATTACATTTGGATGAAGAATAATTATACTCTGGATGACTTCTCTATTAAACCGCCCGTCTTTAAACCCATTGCTTTGAAGTAAGTCTTTTGTTATAGTAGTATCGCGAGCTTAACAGCCTTTTTTGTAGTGTGAGACAGTGTAACTACACCCAAGTCCGTACATGGAGTTATAGTAGTATTAGTGAGCGCACAATGAACAAGAATGCACACAGATGCGTTAGGCAGGTATGCCCGTCCTTTCACGAACACTACAAAAAAGGCCGTTAAACTCGTGATACTACTTTACCATCACTTACTTAAATACAGGTTTAGTGGACTTATTTTTTTTTAATTAACCAGTACAAGGCGCAAGCCAAGCTTACATTATTAAATACATGTATATTATATTCAAAGTATTATTTACACCTAGGTATAAGAATTATCAGTATTAGCTCTGGTTTATTGCAGGTGATGAGATCTTTGGTTATAGGATTTTTAATATATTGTCGTTACCTTTACAACTTATTTTTAATGTTATTGTGTTTTAATGTTATTGCTACAGCAATTCTAATAACATGAGTGGTCGACACTGGTCGTGCATCCTTTAATAATGTATTGCATATCTGCACTATCCCGCATTGTGGATGTATGGAATTTATCCAATTGCTTTTGTTTAAACTAGAATTGTGTAGAGTTGTCGCTATAAAAATATTCAGTTTAATAAATTTCATTAAACCTCATAATTTATTAGGTATTAAACTATTCTTGAATACATGAGCTAATTATTTACTTATTTTTTTATTCCAGTCCTATTGAAGTTTCGTGGAATTTCAAACCTAAGACGTTCATAGACGAAGATTCAAGTTACAGAGTAAAATTAAAATATGTAAGTTTCATTTTACAATCTTTTATATATCTCCAAACTTTCCTCTAATATGTCTGATTGAAATTTTTGTAGTTATCTATTTGGTTTCCATTTAAATCATTAATTATTTACAATAATCAATATATATATTTCTCAGTATATTTTCCTCATCTTTATGGTGAGGTTATCAAGATGAACCAAGTATTGGAATGCTTAGATTAACCTATGTTTTTGGTTATATAAATGTTTTAGTTTAAATATTAAATTAACCTTTAGGTGACGTCCTTCCTTATCTATGATTTAACCACCTTGGTGACAATTTTTTTAAATGATTAAATTAAATTACTATGTATTTTATTTCTAGAATAACGAAAACTATACAGTTGTCACAAATAGCTGTTCATTGTTTGAGCAAACTGTTACATGCCAGTTTCATAATCTAACTGATGGGAAATACACATTGTACTTCAATTTGTATGATCCTTGGAGGTGTTTCTCTGCTGATCTGTTTGGGGCTTGTTCTTGGCCTACAACTCTCCGTAAGTTTTCAACAATTAGAAATTAATTACAATATATTATATATTTCATAATAGCAATTCAAGGAAAAATATTATTTTCTTTCAGCCAAATACAAAGCTTCGACAGTTTCATCGGAATATAAATTTGAGATACCTGTAGGTCCCCAACTGAAGTATTTAGATTGGATATTAGTTGGTGCCTTGATAGTGGTATTCATTCTCATTATAATAGCTGTGCTTTGGTATAGAAGATACAAACCTAAGGCCAACCTAAATTTACCCATAGAAATTTATTCTAAACATGAGTCCAAAAAGCATGTTCGAGGAATACTACTCTTATACGCACGGGATTGTAATCAGTTTATGGATACTATGGTAGAGTTAAAAAAATATTTGGCGTCTCGGACAAAATCCAAAGTAGGTATTTTTTTTTTACATGTATTCAATTTATGAACTACAATTGTATTTACTATGATAGACTCAGACAGAAATGTGTTTGTACCAAAGTGATTCACCCAACTCTGTGTCCACATGGTATTTCCATTTCACTTTTGTCACTTTATAAAATAATTATTGATTTATTGTCAATTATTATAAGTAATTTTGTTACAGGTGTATGATATATTCGACCCTAATCTTTTTGATGATATAGCGACATCACCACACGAGTTTATTGAAGCCATACTTCAAGATCCCCATATAAATGTGATTGTTATATCCACAGAGTGCTTTGAGCAACTCTACCAATCAATGCTACAATACTTCTCTAATCAACCAAATCATGGTTAGTATATATTCACTATTATTTTATCAACACACTTAAATTTTCCATAGCCTGTGTGACTGAATTAAACTAGAGTTGAGTAATCTCTATTAGTATGAAATATGAATGACTCACCGTAGGGTTTTGTATCAGTGACAATTATATTTGCTTAACCTTTAACCGTAGCTGACGTCCTGCCTTATCTATGATTTAAGCACCGTGGTGACGTCTTGGAGATCTGTAATTTTAATTAGGTATAAAAGGTACTGGATATTAATATTTTAGTTAAATATTAATTAATCATGACCTACCCTAAAAGTAAAAAAGTAGCAAAAATTAAAATTAAAAGTGTATACTTACTTACAATTTTATAATAAAGATTTATTATGAGGTCTGAAAAACACACATACATATTATATAGACACAGTATGACGAAAAAATATTTGATTAAGTACTTCAATAATCAAAGTATAGACACCACTCTTATAACTAAGGAAAAAAATATTGAGATCTCTTCATACTAAATACGTAATTGTAATTAAAATATCTTCTGTCTTAATCAATCTAAATAATGATTTGATTAAAAAAATAGAATTAGTACAAAAAATAGTACATGCTTTTGTCACTGTTGAGACGTTGGTAAAATACTAGAGCAGACAGAGTTTGAATTATGGTGTGACTATTAGACATACTGAGGAAGTCACATATACAAATACTGGTGAGACGCCTCCAATGCACCTCCAGAACATGGCAAACTGTGCGCGAACGCAATGATCACTGATAGGTATATGAATTAGGAAGGTACTGTGACAGGCAGTTGAGAGTGCGGGTGGGAAATTACAATAATTTTAATAAATTAAAACACAGCGTCTGTGAGACGTATAAGACGGCGGTTAAAGGTTGTTACAATGTATAGAAGTTATACATTGTTGATTGCTCTTATTAATTGTATGTTGTATTTGTAACAGAAAAAGAAGTGTCCCACTTGTCTCAGTTGTACAGAAGACCACATTGGTTAGACAATTTGGTTTTACATGCATTAAAGTTGATATCTTACGATACTTCGGCTGCATCGTATAAGAAATTCTTTGTTGTCAGGTACGTACTTATAAATACTTTTCACTTACATAGTGTCAGCGGGTTGTTCAGTCTGTTACTTATAATTGTATTAATTTTCAGGTTACCAAAGTTCAATGGATTAGGGAATTACTTGAATCACATAAATCCATGCACTAGGTTTGATCTGCCTGGAGGATTAGATACACTCATTGAGAAAGTCTCATCTCCCGTACATGAAAATGGACTGATGAATTCCATAGAGAATAGAGAAAGTTTACATCGAACATTATATAATTTAAATACATTTATTTTGAATAAGCCTCAATATTTATACACAGATGTTTTAAAATGTAAAATGGAGAGTGAATGTGAGAGTTGAGGAATATTGACCACCATATTGTGTGAGGAATGTTAGATTTTTATTGAATTATAATCGAGTCAACACAATAGATTTTTTAAGGTAATAATTACGAGAAACTTATACCTACCTCCTTAATCCTTGTGCCACGTGCCATAATACTTAAGGAACTCAGGTGTTTTAATAATTTATAAATGCCAATTTTATGTGTCGTGATATTCACAATACATTTTAAGTTCACTATAACTTGATATCCCAATTTTTCATTACGTGTCTGTAAGAAGTTCGTTGAGTGGAAACATGTGGCAAATATTTGGCATTGCACAAGTCCAGTGATATTGTTTAAGCACCTGGGTCAATACACATTATAATAATTTGCATTATCCATATTTGTCATTGGAATTTACAGCCTCAGTCTATTAAAAGACTCATGTTTTAATGTTTACAATTACGATTAATATTCTCATTCACTTTTCCTTCCCTCGGTAAATGTGTTCATAAGTCAAAATAATTATTGTAAATATAATACCGTAAATATTTTGAGTAAATTTTAATTTAGCTGTAATTAAAACTAAAGTTGTTCCGAAATGTGACAACATTGTTTTGTTGTAATCTCTCTGTTCCTAATATGGAAGACATGAAATATACTATGTAATTATGTGTAAGACACTTTAAGTAGGTAGATTGTATATTATGTATGTGATATAAGCTTGGCTTTCCCTTGGATAGATAAATAGCCTTTATTATATTAGTAGTCAAATGGACATTGGAAAAAAAAGTAGTATACTTGTAAATTTTCCAGATTGTATTTATTTTTCTACACATTTCACTAAACATTGTCTGCGGTGTGCAGAATACATTGAGAGATTAGACAATGCAGAGTATCATATGAAATATTGGGTGAATTAAGAGTGTGGAGATCAAACCATTATAGTAACTTAAGCTCAGGCCATTAGTGCAATTAGGAATGAGTTAATGTGATACATTTTGTAATATTGTGTAATATCAATTATAATATGACAAGAAATGTATAATGGTATTTTCTATGTATTATCTTGAATCTTTTTTGTCATACATGGATTTTATATGGAGGGAAGTGTTGTAAATATGATGTCAATAATTCACCGTTTTGGAATTCTGATCTTTCAAAAATACTAGTTTTAGAATAATCATTTTGGTGATATAATCTAAAACTACACCAAATCAATTTCTAAAAATCACAGGGAAAGATATAGGAAGCAAGTTATACCTAGTTTGGATCAATGTTTATAGTCCAAGAGCCCATCGTTGAAATCATGACGGATGTATTTTTTGATCGAAATGTGGTTTAAAAGAATGTTTAGACATAATATAATACATTGCCATAGGGTTGCCTAGCAAAATCTTGCCGCGAGTACCTTTACCATGATGATTATTGACACCAATTTTGAAGCGAATTGCACCCATCTGTTTTTTAAGTAAAATTAGCACCATGGGAAAGAGGACGATTTGAAGATATAGAAAAACATGGGTTGCCTGTCCTCAGTCTGCCGCAACCCTAGGCAACCCAGGCTCAAAGATGCCATTTTTCGAAGTAAAATGCACCCATCTGTTTTTTACACGAGTGACACATCAAATTGAAGCTACTGTCTTCCTCGATACGATGGAATAGGGTTGCCTCCCTAAAACCTGCCGAAAATTAGGGTTGCCTGCATTTGAATGGTGATATTTGAATGAAATTGACCTGGTTAAAATGTGGTGGCATATCCAGGAAAATACTATATTTGCTTTTCTTTTAATCATTTTTTATGTTTTTTGGGGTGCTGAATCCAAATTTCAACTTTTTGAGCTCCTAACTATGATGGTTTTCGCGAAAAATGCAAAAAACAGAGAGAAAAGTGTTTTTCTTCGAGACTTTTTTTATAACTCGAAAAGGATGCACTTTAGAGAAATGAATGTTAGGAGAAAAATAATCTGGGTTAAATTTTCTATAAATTATTATACGTTGTATTTTTTTGTCAGACGAATGGTTTTGGAGCTAGAGCGCTTTAAAAGTTGAAAAAAATCTTAAAATTGTTCCAATCTTGTAGTTTCTTCAGTTTTCTGCGTACAGTTAAAAATATTTTAATCTTTAAATAATAAAATGTAAAAGAAAAATTAATTTTCTACGATTATGTCTTTGGGTTCATTTCGCTCAGATGCACCATTTAAGAGATAAAGGGCATCGAATTTGGATATTATTTAATGAAAATGAGATTTCATAATGTATAAAGTTGTATTGGTGTTATCTGTATATGACATCGCTACTCATACATACATACTAATACAGACGCATTCGTGTTATCACAATGATCTTCAGTCAGTAAAATAGCAAATAATGTGAAGACTGAAGACACTATGTTAAAAATGTATTATCATTTGAGAGTCATTTGTTAAATTATGATGAAAATAAAATAACCCTTTTAAAAACAATCGTGAAATAATAGCGTTTGTTTCAATTCACGTGTAATAATTGTATCCCGAGCGTATTTATTATACAGGGTCATCGAAAAAGAATGCCCCTATTTTAAAATGGAATAGCTTTGGAACCAATTACGATAAATTAATAATTCTTTCACTGTATGATAACTAATGATTGTCGCACGATAGAGCGCATGCGCAGAATAGCTTTAAAGTTTTAAGTTTTAAAGTTAATAACATTTTTCACCTGCAGCCGAGTGAAAAAAAAAGTTTTAATGTTAATAACATTTTTCACTCGGCTGCGGGTGGTGCCAAGTACCTATAGTAAATATTACCGAGTTATTTAAAGAGTTTTTCTAGTTTGACAGGCCACTGTCATTTTACTATAACTTTTTTCACTCGGCTGCGGGTGATGCCAAGTACCTATAGTAAATATAACCACCAAAGTTGCTACGTGGGTACTGGAAGAATAGCTAAAAATAGACAAGCGCAAAAATATGCATATCGCGCACGGCTCCACCCGCAGCCGAGCCGAGTAAAATTCTAACAGTAGGTACTTGGCATCACCCGCAGCCGAGTGAAAAAAGTTATAGCAAAATGACAGTGGCCTGTCAAACTAGAAAAACTCTTTAAATAACTCGGTAATATTAACTGTAGGTACTTGGCACCACCCGCAGCCGAGTGAAAAATGTTATTAACTTTAAAACTTTTTTTTTCACTCGGCTGCAGGTGAAAAATGTTATTAACTTTAAAACTTAAAACTTTAAAGCTATTCTGCGCATGCGCTCTATCGGGCTTTAAACAAAAAAATACAATCATTAGTTATATCATACAGTGAAAGAATTATTAATTTATCGTAATTGGTTCCAAAGATATTCCATTTTAAAATAGGGGCATTCTTTTTCGATGACCCTGTATAATAAATACGCTCGGGATACAATTATTACACGTGAATTGAAACAAACGCTATTATTTCACGATTGTTTTTAAAAGGGTTATTTTATTTTCATCATAATTTAACAAATGACTCTCAAATGATAATACATTTTTAACATAGTGTCTTCAGTCTTCACATTATTTGCTATTTTACTGACTGAAGATCATTGTGATAACACGAATGCGTCTGTATTAGTATGTATGTATGAGTAGCGATGTCATATACAGATAACACCAATACAACTTTATACATTATGAAATCTCATTTTCATTAAATAATATCCAAATTCGATGCCCTTTATCTCTTAAATGGTGCATCTGAGCGAAATGAACCCAAAGACATAATCGTAGAAAATTAATTTTTCTTTTACATTTTATTATTTAAAGATTAAAATATTTTTAACTGTACGCAGAAAACTGAAGAAACTACAAGATTGGAACAATTTTAAGATTTTTTTCAACTTTTAAAGCGCTCTAGCTCCAAAACCATTCGTCTGACAAAAAAATACAACGTATAATAATTTATAGAAAATTTAACCCAGATTATTTTTCTCCTAACATTCATTTCTCTAAAGTGCATCCTTTTCGAGTTATAAAAAAAGTCTCGAAGAAAAACACTTTTCTCTCTGTTTTTTGCATTTTTCGCGAAAACCATCATAGTTAGGAGCTCAAAAAGTTGAAATTTGGATTCAGCACCCCAAAAAACATAAAAAATGATTAAAAGAAAAGCAAATATAGTATTTTCCTGGATATGCCACCACATTTTAACCAGGTCAATTTCATTCAAATATCACCATTCAAATGCAGGCAACCCTAATTTTCGGCAGGTTTTAGGGAGGCAACCCTATTCCATCGTATCGAGGAAGACAGTAGCTTCAATTTGATGTGTCACTCGTGTAAAAAACAGATGGGTGCATTTTACTTCGAAAAATGGCATCTTTGAGCCTGGGTTGCCTAGGGTTGCGGCAGACTGAGGACAGGCAACCCATGTTTTTCTATATCTTCAAATTGTCCTCTTTCCGATGGTGCTAATTTTACTTAAAAAACAGATGGGTGCAATTCGCTTCAAAATTGGTGTCAATAATCATCATGGTAAAGGTACTCGCGGCAAGATTTTGCTAGGCAACCCTATGGCAATGTATTATATTATGTCTAAACATTCTTTTAAACCACATTTCGATCAAAAAATACATCCGTCATGATTTCAACGATGGGCTCTTGGACTATTAGGTTTTGTGTTTGGGGTCCAGTTAAAAATTGTAGAAATTGTTATTTGCAGGAAGTACATTATAAATTTCTATGAGAATCTCGAGCATTTCTACATTGCACTCTAGCACAAAACATTCATAACTAAAACGGTTGACGTTTGGCCATAATATGTTTCTAAATTTACTTGTTTTACCATACTCTAAAATTCCTATCGGAAGCCAACACCTGTATATGTTTGTAATTACTATTTTATTTGTATCTAAATTGTTGTTTCTTGTTTGCAAAGCTTCTTTGCACCAGGATTTCATACATAATGTATATACGTATTACTGTTTGTATATTATACTTTCACATTGTTGTACCTGTCTGTTGTTTGTTGTAATTATTATATAATTATTTTTTATTGTTAATTGTGTTTCAAATTTTATAAAGTATCTCAATAGAAAGTGATGAAATCACAATAATTATTAGGTATTTATAATATTATATCATAATACAAATGTGCATTTAGTATGTATCTCCTCTTTGTTTATCTCGGAAGGAGTGTATGGTGATGGGACCAAACCTATAAAACCAGTGCTTTATGTTTGGGTGGGATGTTTATACTTATTTGTTTTTTAGTCTTTTATATTTTTATACAACTGATAGTTTTAATGCTGATAGCCTTAGTAATTTTGATGATATATTTTTTAATATAATGTGTTTTTTGCATTATAACAGGATTGCCTTGCATTTTTATTCTTCGTTTGATTTAATCATAGAAGCGAAAACATGCTTATATTGTCACAACATTCAAATAATTATCAATAGTATCAAGTCATTGATTTGTAGGAAAGCAAAACTCAAAATCTCATACTGTTTCTAGTGAAATCTATTGATGCCATGTGTTATTTTTCTTCAAAGTAACAGTTTTAATATGTATAATGTAATATAGGTATCTTTATTTCTTAATGTATGTGACGAGTATTTTAATAAATAAAAATTATTTTATTATACTTTTTTATATTTTTCCTGGTTCCGACATGGATGTATGCTAGCGAGACATGGCTGAAGAAGGATGAATCAAGGGAGAATGCCATCAAGATGGTAGGGAGAGATAAGGAATGAAGTGATTGAAGAAGGATGAAGCAATGAACCTGGTTTTATTTCTATAGAAGGTACCTATACATTCAATGGTTATATTTTATGGGGTGAAGGAGCATGTGAGTAGCTCCGCAGGTGAAACTTTTGTCATAAGACATAAGCGTGCATTTTTTTAGTAATCGACTGGGACAAATGACTAGTGTACTGGGACCAGTGACATAATATATTATCACAGAGCTCAAAACCGGGACATGTCCCGGTATATGGCAACCCTAAACTAGAATGAAAGTGAGATGACTGGGAAGGGGTGGGACATGAATAATGAAAATATGGGTGAAAGAATGGTGTAAGGAAATGTGACCACTGGCCATTCAATCATCACTATGTCCACCAGATGCTCAAAAACAAGTTTTTTTTTAATAAAATGGATCTTACAGTGTGTAATGTGTATGTGAAGATTGCATCTGCATGAATGTGTGTAATTAAGGGTAGTAGAGACTCTGCTCTCTGTCTACCCTACATTTTCGGTCGATGCTGTTGCGAATTAGTAAAAAGCTAGGTACCTACCCTTGGTACCTACCTATATGGTTCTTCAAATTCGACCCAGTGGTGTACCTACCTACGTACATATTTTTAAAAATTATTATCATTCCAGTGACTAAAAAATATTTGATTAAGTACTTCAATAATCAAAGATTCCAGTGGTGTAGGTCATTGTAGGTACACTTTGAGGAGCCTAATCCCACAAATACCAAAGATGTTTAAACTGAAGTTTCGTGGTTTTGCAATTTTCAGATTTGCCCATATTCCCATATAGATACATCTAGGTAGTTATGTACCTACTCAAATACGCATTATTTCATGATCTATTCCGTCGTGCGGCTGAATTCAGCTGGGCAGGATTGTACCACTATCGTCCTACCTACTGTACCCTCTAAGATTGAATGTAGATACTTACTATGCACTGCAATAGTTTCGGGTAAGTACAATAACTTGGTAAGTCGCTGGTGGAACTGTGGATAGGTACCTATACTATAATTATATGAACATACAAACATAATAGTGCAAGCAGAAAGCTACACATGGTACTATAGTATTGTACATAGCTACTACAAATTTCAGCCAATCGTATGAAGTCTCGTGCGTTCGGTCCTTTGTCATCAATGGATTATGGAGCAGTTCATTGTTTTTCCTAAAAGAAAACTTCTTTCACTAAGTTTTTCCACGACATTTTCTGTGCTGAAAATTTTTTGTTTTAGTAATGTTTATATGTGAAGTTATTATTGCGGAAAAATAGCAACATATAATCCATAATGTAACAAAAGTTTGTATTTCCGCGCACACCTTTGTAGTAATAATGGACTGTTCCCACTTCAGCTGACTGTGTTGTACCTAAGTACCTACCCATGTACCGTACCCCGTTGCCCCCGCGGGCCGCAAGCCTCCCCCCACATCGCATACTACCGAATACATAAGTACATGCCCGTGGCTCGCACCCGTACGCAAGGCTACTATTGCTTGCTATTTAGTACCAATATCAACCATACCGTCTACCAAACCAATACTTTCAGTATCAGTACCTACCAAACCGAATTCAGTTGTAAATTGGTGTTTGCCCGGTTCGGGTTGTGCGGCGGCTGGTGAAATTTGTCTTGGGATTGTCATTTTTCAATGAAAATTAAGATTTCTGAAACAGTATGATTACGCTAGTTCCGATTTTAAATAAAATTGTTGGGAAACGCTTTAATTATCATAGACATTCCATATTATCTGAATAATTTGACGTTTAGTTATCGCTTCTCGGCGTTCTGTCAAGTATCATAGTAAGTCGGGGGTGACAGCCGGTTTTAATCTTGAAATATGCTTAAATTTTTAACTCACAAACTTCGTACTCACTCTCTGAACGAAGATATTCCTCAAAAGGTACGTAATAGATTTCTGCAATATTTTCAGGTATTTTAGTGCCGGGTCAAATGTTTTATGAAGGTCACAAGCTTCCTAGAAAATGGCTGCCCGAAGGCTTGAAGAGAACAAAGGATTGGATTATTTACCATCTGAAAATCCATATCCTGACTGAAAGCGGAAATTATTATCATGAATTAATTATTCTGGACATCGAAGCAATCCCTCTAGCCCCGATTTTACGTAAAATATGGCGTATTAGGACTTCCTTTATGATATTTTCCGCGTTAAATATGGCTGACTGGAATAATGAAAAAATGGTTTACTATTTCATTGGGTAAATGTATTACTACGTTTTTTCCAGGTTGATAGCTACGACTCTGGAACTGAATCAGACGACGAGATAGATCGTACAGATTCAAGTAAGTCTTATGTCATTCAATAATCTTTTCACTTTCGATTTCTTTATCCACTGTCATTTTAAACGTCTTCCGAATTTTTCCAATGAAATAATTGTCTTATCACCATTACATATAACTTGTTTTAATGTTTTATAATATTATTATGTTTTAACTATACCAATGAAATGTTTTCATGAAGAGTTAGGGGCGATAGAGTAGTTAGGTTCAACAATTGAATAATATAATTTGAGTGTTGAATGATGTGGATATGGGCTTATTGTTTTAAGTATTTATGTAGTAAAGTACACTGCTATAATAATAATATGATCTAACAGTGGAATATATGTATTGTGTTTATGTACAAGAACATAATACCCAACTAAAACTAAAGTTGTGTGGTTCCAGCCCACTATCAAAAGGTGGGTCTAATTTTTTTTCAATATTTTTCTCTTTGGATCTTTGCATAAAGTGAAGAAAAAACAGTAGCAAGTGTTTTTGTAGCCACTACCCATATAATGTACCTTCCTGCCTACTAATGTTTCACCCTATAAGAAAACAATTTTTCACTCAAATGTGCTATGGGAGAGTCTAATTAGAAATAGTATTTTTTCTTTAACAACATTTTGTCATTCTGTGTAAGATTTGATTTTGAAGAATTTCCAGAATCCGCATTATTTTGAACCCCAACTAAATAAATATACTTATAAATATTTTATTAGTTAAAAAAGTTCTCAAGTTATAAAACAGGACAATGGGAGTGTGGTAGAGAGAGACTTATTGCAAAAGCAATATCAATGCCTAATATCATCCAGTCAATCCGGGATTTAAATAAATAGGTAATACTTGAATAAATAGAAGAGAAAGAAAACATATTATACATAATACAAAACACGTAAATAACTACACACGTAGGTATATAGTATGTACGTACATTGCTCACTATAAACACTGATAAAAATACATACATATGTATTTAAAATTATATATGTACTTTATATGGTATAATACATAATATGACGAAGGGAATAATAGGGAAGGACTGGCGAGGGTGGGGGGAAGGGCGTAGGAAAGAAGAAAACTAATTTATTACACAACTAAATTCTGTAATTTAAGGTGTATAGATATTTGGATAGCTCTTTGATTATTGAAGTACTTAATCAAATATATTTTGGGATAGCTGATAGAAAGGTATCTTCTCTAAAGGAGACCTCCCTAGTAAATTCTACATAAACCTAACTATTCATTCATATGAAAATGTTTGTGAATGTTTAGAAATCAATACGTAGGTACCTAATCAGTAATCAATTGCCGCACATCACTATGCAAAATGATTGTCTAGAACAGTGGCTTCCAAACTTACCTTGCATACATAGCACCTCTTTTCGAAAACAGTGGGGTGCTCTTTTGCCCAATCCCACCAACTTCCACCTAGGCAGGCGACCCCTAAATAATTTCCATACAAAAACAGAGATAATATTATTTATTTAATAAAGAGCAAGAGTAGCAGCACCCAGAAGAGGCTAAATTCATATGAAATTCTACATGCGACTCTCCTAAGGTAGGGGAGATTCTGGGCGGAGATATTTGGGCGGAAAATTCAAATAGTAATGTCAAATTTTTCCACGGACCGCCGAAAATCCTAATCACGACCGCCGTGTTTAGTATACATGTTATATGTATTTAAATTTGATATGATAGGCATGCATTTGTATTAATTGTGAACCTGAACTCTCGAATTCTAAGTCGACTTGTCTAACACATATTGTACTGTGTACACCTACACACATCGCTTCATTAGTTCAAAAGTAGGACATCTTGAACACACTATGTTTTGAGATAAATGACATTTAAGTTTTTGGCAATACATAATCATAAACCAAACTGTAATTATCATATATTTTTTCTTCGTATAATATTTTTCTGGTATAAAATTGGGTGTTTTATCAGATTTTAAAGAAAAAAATATTAAAAACTTTTTTTTATACTTTAAATTTTAACATGTCCTTGTTTTGTACCAGGATTTCTCCTATTGTTTTCTATAGTGAAATCATACTTTTAATTAATTAAATTAATTAAAGCACAGCTTTTGATATAGAAACAGTTCATCTAATGATTTATAACCAAATGAGTCCATTTGATTTATGAAAACATTTTTTTTTAAATTTTTTTTAAGATGTCTGAATTTTGATCCAGCTCAGGTAATGGATTTACTATGTGGATCTATTTTCATACTACTGAAAAAGTAATGTAATTTTTTTATATACCAAATTATCTGTAATTTTATTTCAGTTAACTAATCTGGAAGGCACTAGCTATGATTATAATATTTTAATTATAAACTATAGATTGAATTCCATGGGAATAAAATGTATTTCAGTGACGTCACTAAGACATTTTAACATGTCTGAGTTTTGAAGTGAGTTTGTTGACACATTTGGTTCAGAGTCATACTAGGATATTTTTTTTAAAGCATTAAAAAAACTGAATTTTGAAAATCCAAAAATTACGAAAGATAGAGCTTTAAAAATCCTATCGAACCTCATATTTAACTCATTTTCACTTTTTTTTAAGATGTCCTAGTTTTGAATTGGGGGAGCGACATGTAGGTATCTGGTATAATATGTTACGTTTTATTTTCATTGTCGAGATGTAACGTCTACCAATATTGATGTATATAATGTACCTAGCATTAAAATGCATTTCCTTGCCAATAATGTATACATGTGTGATCTGATCATTACCATCATTCATTATATGAACGTCTAGGTAAGCACCAAGCAAGCGCTAGTACTAGATATTGTGTGAGAATCATACTGAAGGAAACAGTACGTCACGTTATTGATAGATTCTCTGTACATGCAAATCCCACAGCTCTTATATATTATTATCTCATATTCTGTATCAAACAGTAATTTCATTGATTGTCTAATTAATTGGATCCATTCGGCGATATCAAACAACATTCAAACTGACCTGGCTTACTCTAGTTAGTCAGCACATTATTTTTTAGTATATACAGTAGGTATACCGCACACACCTATATAAACAAAAATCTGGTTAGCCCAAATATGTACGATCTCTATCTACCTTTTGTATTTTAGCCTGGGCTAAGCTCGGCTCAAAGGCTATAGAATAATAGTATTGGGTATATATTACTATTACTACTTATTAGGTATGCATTTACATAAAACTTAAAAGTAGACACGCAGGCTGTATCGCATCTATAGATAATAATTAGTAATTAATAGGATTCAGCATGTCTACAATTTATTTATCGCGATGAAGTATATAAAATGAATTAACTACCTGTGTATGATTCGGCGTGGATTCACAAAACCAGTCTTCAATTCTCTACTTCTACTAGACTATATACTCACTACACATAGTCCGAGAGCCCGCTGCTTAATTTATGACGTATCTGTTTTTTGATCGAAATGTGGTACAAATGATAGCTTACCAATAGGGTTTTACATCGCACTAGGGTTGCCTATCAAAATCTTGCCGCAACCCCCCCTGCCCCCCCCGAAAAGGTCCCTCTTCGCGGTTTTTCGCATTTTGTAGGAATATGGTAAGAGATAGAAGAAAGTAGTCAATGACAAACATAATCCTTGCTAAATTCTCTACAAAAAATGTTAAGTCAATTTTTTCATAGGACTAGTAGTTTACCCGTAATGGCCCGTCGAAAAACAGGATATTTTTTGAAAAAAATAAATTTTTTTTTGATTTTTTTTTTCTTTAACTTTCTTCCACCCATTATCGCTAACATTTTATGGAAAAAAATATTTGGCCTGCGGCGCTATATCGCTGGTTATTTTATGAAAAACTAAATTTTAAGAATTTTTGTCTACTACTACTACTACTATACCCTCACGCCACGTCCCTTGCGTCCAGAGAGGACAGAGCGCCAGACATCCCTATCCTTACACACACTCTTAGCTTCCGTCACACTCATACAGTTTGTCATACACGCTCTCCGATTCCTTTTACTCAAAACGCGCCCATCCTTGAGGATCTGGTCGACATGATCGGTCCAGTCCAGTCTGGGGCGGCCGCGTTTCCTCACACCTCCTCGTTCACTCAGATATATCTTTTTTGTCATCCTGTCATCCTTCATTCTCTCAACATGCCCAAACCATCTCAGTTTGTTCACTTTCATTCTAGTTACAACACCAGTCTTGCAGTCACTCATTTCCCTAATAACCTCATTCCTTATCCTATCTCTCAGCGTTTTCCCACACATTCTTCTTAGCGACCTCATTTCCACTGCATTCAGCCCGGATTCATCCTTCTTCAGCCATGTCCAAGTCTCGCTTGCATACATTAGGGTCGGCACCAAGACAGCATTGTGCACTAGCACTTTTGCTTTCATAGACACATTGCTACTACCAACAATCGGACCGAGTGCACCATTCGTCCTAGTTCCGGCCAGCTTCCTTCTTTCAATGTCTCCATCACAGCGTCCATCTCTAGTAAATAAGCTTCCCAAATATACATACTCATTCACTTGCTCCAGACAGTCATTACCAACTTTTATCATACAATTTGTCCTTACTTCCTCTCTTTCAAACACTAATACTTTCGTTTTATTTACATTCATTTTCATACCATTCATATCGCAGCTTTCATACACACAGGATACTACCCGTTGTAACTCGTATTCATCATCCGCCATCAACACTAAATCATCTGCAAACATTAGCGCACATACTTTCACTCCATTTAGATCCACACCAACATTCAGCTCATTTAGAGGACGCATGCAGTAGTCGAAAAACAGGTTGAACAACCAAGGTGACATGACGCAACCCTGCTTTACCCCTTTTGTGAGCGTGAACCACTGCGAAAACGCAGCATTCACCCTGACACAAGCAGAACTCTCCGCATATAGGGAAGCAATGGCGCGAATCAACTGGTCGCTCACCCCATATTCCGACAGCACACGCCACAGTCTTTCTCGATCCACACGATCGTATGCCTTCTCTAGATCCACGAACGCGCAGAAGAGCCTCTGGTGCTTAGCCAGAAGCTTTTCCACTACCATCCGTAGGGAGAAGATCTGATCGGTGCACCCCCTGCCACTCATGAAGGCACCCTGGACATCCCATATTTTACTTTCAGTCACTTTTCTTGCTCTTTCAATCAGTACTTTTCCATACAGTTTACCTACAGAGCTCAGCAGAATTTTTGTCACTGAGTTTTATTGCAATAACTCCTAAATTAATTGATGTATGAAAATAAGTTATAGCTCGTTTTGTAGCTAAGACTATGGTAATTAATTCGTTCTTTGACTATTTTCCTGTAGCTCTTATCAATTTTCAACCAATTTAGTTTAAGTTCATTTTTTTAGTTTTTTAAATGAATTTCGGTTTTGGACCGGCTATTGCGGGTAAACTGCTAGTTATACGAAAAAATTGACATAACATTTTTGTAGAGAATTTAGTAAGGATTATTTTTGTCATAGACTACTTTCTTCTATCTTTTACCATATTCCTACAAAAGTCGAAAAACCGCGAAGAGGGACCTTTTCGGGGGGAGCAGGGGGGGTTGCGGCAAGATTTTGATAGGCAACCCTAGTGCGATGTAAAACCCTATTGGTAAGCTATCATTTGTACCACATTTCGATCAAAAAACAGATACGTCATAAATTAAGCAGCGGGCTCTTGGACTAACAGTAATATAGCCCAGGAAATTTAGCTTTGTAGCGTAGATAATTGTCGGAAAGCTGGAAACTATTTTAATCTCTTCATTAACAAGCAAAGAAGGTTTCTTGAAGTTTGCACCAATTTTCCGCTTGTGCTAAGTACAGGGTGTCCCAAAAACGAAAAAAAAATTGAACTTTTTTCAGTTTTTCATTAATAACTTTTAAAGGAAACATTTTAGACAAATTGTGTTCTCCTGTAAATTAAAGTAGATAAAATTCTTCGTCTACTGAGCATAAATACTACTCTCTACTTTGAAAAATAACAGAGAAACAGCGATTTACAATTGTAATGTTTTTCTCAACAAATGACAAATTTCTTAATTTTCTTGAATCGTTGTTGAATATCTTCTAATCTAAGCTACTTACAGCAAATTTTAGTACATATGATTCAATGGCCGGTTATTTTTCTATAAAATGGCATTAAAATTTTTCCTGTATATTAAATGGTTTAGGATGTAGAGGTATTTAAAGACAGACGAGTGAAATAGAGAATTTTTATAAATGATAGATTTCGGTATGTGGAAGATAATATAGACTTAATTTTGCGGCTTTTTCTTAATAACGTACAATTTTTTTAGTTAAAAACCGAAATTCCGCTATTGATACGCCACTGCGTAACAACTTATATCGAGAAGACTATTTTTTTTACCTTCATCAGTTTTATTAATATAACTCCTGAACGGTTGATGTTAGCGAAAAAATATTTTCTTATAATTTATCTAAAACTAATTCACTATAACTTGATTTCAAAATTAACTCTGTAACTTAAATAATAACTGAGTTACAGTGTTTGAAAAAAAGCATTACTAAAAAAATTAAATTGCCTCGGCTATTTTTGTTGAATAACTCCTGAACCGTGATATAGTGAAAACGTTCAAGAGATTTAAATTTAAGGTAAATATATTTTCTATAACACAAGCGTAATAAAATAACTTTAAAAGTTATAGTAAGAAAGTTATGGATGATCAAAGTCAATATTTTGTGTAACCATTCGACGTTTGCTTATGAATTATATTTGCCTAGTAAGCACCTCCGAGCCGGTGTAGTATGAAAATAAAGTACCTGCTCGCCATATAGTATGAAATATATCTAAACAAGCGTCGAATGGCTACACAAAATATTGACTTTGATCATCCATAACATTCTTACTATAACTTTTAAAGTTATTTTATTACGCTTGTGTTATAGAAAATTTATTTACCTTATATTTAAATCTCTTGAACTTTTTCTCTATATCACGGTTCAGGAGTTATTCAACAAAAATAGCCGAGGCAATTTATTTTTTTTAGTAATGCTTTTTTTCAAACACTGTAACTCAGTTATTATTTAAGTTACAGAGTTAATTTTGAAATAAAGTTATAGTAAATTAATTTTAGTTATATTTTGAGTAAAATATCTTTTCCCTAACATCAACCGTTCAGGAGTTATATTAGTAAAACTGATGAAGGTAAAAAAAATAGTCTTTTCGATATAAGTTGTTACACAGTGGCGTATCTATAGCGAAATTTAGGTTTTTAACTAAAAAAAATGTACGTTAATAAGAGAGAGCCGCAAAATTAAGTCTTCCTTACCTTTCACATATTGTAATCTATCATTTTATAAATTTCTCTATTTCACTCGTCTCTCTTTAAATACCTCTACATCCTAAACAATTTAATATAGAGGTAAAATTTTAATGCCAGTTTATAGAGAATTTACCGGCCATTGAATCATATGTACTAAAATTTGCTGTAAGTAGCTTGGATTAGAAGATATTCAACAACGATTCAAGAAAAATAAGAAAATTGTCATATGTTGAGAAAAACATTACAATTTTAAATCGCTGTTTCTCAGTTAATTTTCAAAGAAGAGAGTAGTATTTATGCTCAGTAGACGAATAATTTCATTTACTTTAATTCACAGGAGAACACAATTTGTCTAGAATGCTTCCTTTAGGAGTTATTAATGAAAAACTGAAAAAAGTTCAACTTTTTTTTTGTTTTTGGGACACCCTGTACTTAGCACAAGCGTAAAATTGGTGCAAACTTCAGGAAACCTTCTTTGCTTGTTAATGAAGAGATTAAAACAGTTTCCAGCTTTCCGACAATTATCTACGCTATACCCCCTTTTTTAACGTTAAAACACCGGTCTAATATAGATATTATATAATACTAATGTGGGTCTGTAAAATATCTAATGTTTTGTTTAGGTTTCTCAAGGTCGCTCGTTTAGAGATACAAGTCGTCTTCGGAACATTAATTTCAGCAATTGAAATATCTAGTAAAATGTTACTCTCGCCCTTTTATAGTAAGTAGTAAAACTAGTAACTTTGGAATCTTCTTCTTCTTCAGCCCGTAGCCATCCACTCCTGGACGTAGGCCTCCTCCATCCCTTTCCATGTCAAACGATCTTGGGCCACTTGCATCCATGTTGCACCGGCACACTTCACGATGTCGTCTCTCCATCGGAGCTGTGGTCGTCCGGGGTTTCTTGTGGTAGTCTTAAGACGCCAGCACAGGAGGCGTTTGTCCATCTATTGTCTGAGCTGCGGGCGACATGACCACTGACCAGCCCACCGCCATTTTATTGTGGCGACTCTTTCAATAATGTCCAACACTTCTGTTCTGGTTCTGATTACTTCGTTCCTTATTCTGTCTCTAAGACTAATCCCCAGCATGGCTCTCTGGGTGAATCTCAGCTTTGGAATAACCTAACATAATCCTTCGTAGAAATACAGGGAAATCACCAAGGTTTGTCACTCGAGGGCTGTTTTGTGCAATGCATCTTCCCAAGTCATGATTAAATGTATAACGGAGAAAGAAAGAAATTCAAGTATAATTTTTCCATGTTGTCTTACTATGAATAAATATAAATTATATAAAGCCCTAAAAAATGTACTTATATGTTCTTATGTAGATCTGATTCCGCATACACACTTGTGAACCTTAAAGAATTTATAAATGCATAATTGCATACCTATTGCTAGTACTACTTCTTCGCCCTTTAAACATTTCGCCCAAGGAATATTGTCGTTCGTACCGGTCGGATAACTTTCAGTGAGAGTTGGTTTTCCAGGTATCGGAGACCGGGCACAAATCAATAGCCATAGTAAAATAACAATGTCCAAGCCTGGATTCTACTCTAGGTGTACATAACTTATCTGTTGTATATAGTAGGTATTTATGGGGAATTATCTTGTAAGGAAGGAAGAAATACTCGTACACGCGCGCTACATGTATAACGTAATATTGGCCACTTGGAGGTCGTTCCATGAACTTGAATTCCTTGAATCGAGGATCAGGGGGTGGCTCCACCCCACACCCTCGCAGTACAACTCTCCTACCTCCTACCCATCTACTCTGGAATAGTACCACGACTATATCTTGCCTATTCCAGCGTATATTTCCTTACAACGTCTACTGAGTAGTGTGTAATGTTCAGTCGTATAATATAAGAAGTTCGCCTACTTTATTAAAAAGAAGCTTTGTGTATAAAAACGCGTTTATGAAGGCGTATCTAGTTAGTTAAACGTTTGTTGTAACTAAGTACGTGACTAACGTACTCCTCAACTAAAAAGCAAAGTGTCGTCCGTTTTATATATGAGTTTTATAGTTTTGATTGAAAAGCCAGTGGAAATTTACATCGTGTAATGTTTCGGATGTACGGATGTAAGTTTAGTGGTAGCAGGTAGATTAAAAAATTACACATCGTAAAAGTTGAACAGGAATCTAAATGATTTCTCTGAGTTCGTCAACTTTTCCGGATGAGGCATTTTATATAGGTATTAGTTTCTTCCTAGGATCTGTTCTTATATTATTGTTCTAACCGAGCACCGAGTTCACTTGGAACATTGTAGTTTTTTATTCCACATTATAATAATGATCATGTAGGGTAGGTGTACGGGTGTACCTACAGACCTACACTGTATTTAACCTCTTTCCTGTTAATAGTTTTTCAAGCGACATGTGAGCACTAAGTATACGAGCATATAGATCAGTGCACGCAGAGTGTTAGTTTAGTGTATAATGTATATAGACCTCTTTCTGCACGTATTCAATGTAGAGTAGAATAATATGCTGATACTGAAGAGTTACCTTAGCTTTAGTACATGTTAGATGTAGTGTTGTTATTCTGGTTTTACAGAACTGGTCTCGCAGTCGCCATTACAGAAGTTGTTTTTTTATTAGTCAATTGATTGATTGTTACTTTACGCCGTGTGTATTTTACATTTTACTATAACAACGCGAACCATATTGTGTAGTTTGTACATGTAGTTAGGATGTATTGTATACCTAATTCCGGTCTGCAGTAAACGATACAATAATATCCCATTTATATCGATCCCAGCTTTTCACATTCTATGTACTATTTTCATTCATACCCGACGCTCTATGTAATTTTAGACTCTTTGATGGAACCAAATGGATTAAATAAATACGTAAAATATTAGGCAATGTACTCATGTACCTATGAATTTTTCGATAAATAGGTAGGTGGGCATGCGTCCGATCTTGGTATATTATGTAAGTGAGTCAAAATATTGGTATATCACGTTATTCCCATTCTTTGAGTTCTCACAATGCAGTATGCACGATTAACATCACTCTACCTGCATTCATTAATGTAATCTAATCGGTGCACGTAGGTATATTCAGGTGTATTATATATATACATATATATTACTAGCTGTACCCTGTCCCCCCCCACTCTTGCCGGTGTCAGAAGTGTTACTATTCATCTTATCGACACGAAAAATTATGGATGTGGATATGGATGGAATTATGGCAAATAGTGTCCACACTAATATCGCTTTTTGCATACAACCCCTCTCCCCCCTGAACCTTACGGGTGCCGAGAGTATTCTACTATTATCTATTCTATTATTCTTTACGGCTATCGACTCATCAGCGAGTGATCTCAGCCATCTTACAAGTTAGAGTGAAAAGAACAAATATGAAGCAAAAGGCGCACACAATATGCAGAAAAGCAGTCATCTTTTCGACACCCAAAACTATGGATACGTCAAGAAGTGTTCACAGAAAAACCAAAATCACCCTTTACAAAACAATCATTAGAACAGTTGTGAGTGTTGTGACATACGAGTGTGAAGCGTGGACAATGATAAAAAAGTCCGCGGAGGTACTGGACAGTGGACACCTTCGAGAGGAGAGTGCTGCGTAAAACACTGGGACCCGTGAATGATGGCGAAGCCTGGAGAGTGCGCTACAGCGATGAGTTCTACAACATCTACAAGGCACCCGGGCTATCTGTGCATGCCAGACTGAGCAGCCTAAGTTGGGCCGGACATGTGCAGAGAATGCCACTACCACGGATTCCAAAAAGAATCGTGGAAGGGCACCCTGGTGTAAGAAGGAAGGTCGGGGCCAAGGCTACCGTGGGAAGACGAGTTTAAGAAGGACGCAGAAGGGGACAGGAGAGGTTGGAGGAGAAGTATCATGGAGACTAAGACTAGATATGGGCAGTAGAGCCATCGAAGAAGAAGAATACGACAATTACGACAAAGAAAAGGCACTCTATTTTATAGTATAGCATGATCTAAGTCTGACATATTCTTACGTGTGGTGTATAAAATATTATGTTTTTACAGATATCATCGGATTGCAATTCGTATTCAAATTACTTAAAAAGTAAATTTAATTTTGAAACGTGTGTGTACCAGATGCCTACATATTATGTGTAGTGTAATACAATATGGAATAAGGAATCAGAATTACATGTGTGTATACTGTATAGGTTAGGTAGGTATACTTAAATTACTTTCCCCCGTCTCCAGGTTTCTCATCTTCATTTCACTAGAATTTTCCAGATATAATTTCCATGTAAATAGTCAAGTGTGAAGGTAGCTGCGTACGCATCTCGAGAAAATAGGACTGGTACTAACACCTAATAGGTAACAAAGTACAATTATTTAGACATGAATCTATCCATGATGGACATTATACATATATATACACACATAAAAGGTTATTTTATATCGTTAACGTATTAGTCGGAGAGCCTAATAGTCCAGGTAATGGGTATTTTTACCTTACATTTTGTATAGTAGTTCTGGTTTTTGGATATGTTATATAGGTCGGTCCTGTGATTAAGAATCCAAGTTTTCGACCTCCCAACCCTTGTGCGTTCACTAGGGCGAGCCAAAAAGTGTCGAAATTTCGGTCATTTTTCAGTTTATTGATCATTACTTTTTTACAATGCATTTTAGAGAGAAACATTGTACGTAAAAGTTGTAGAATATTAAATTCCCTGCAACTTATGTTTACAAAATTTTTTTGTAAGATCAATATAAAAAGAGTTATGCGTTACCAAAATATCAAATTTTTTCATAAAAATGCACTTTTTTTACAATTATTTTCTTTATTTGAATATATTTCCTAAACGGTACATTTTAGAGAAAAGTGTTGTAAGTAAATGTTGTAGATCGTTCAATTCAAGTTCAAGTTCAATCTTCACGGGCAAAAACTGATTTTTGTCTTCCGTCTATATACTTAGACTTACCTTCTCTTTTTACAACTACCAGTATTGGTTGGAGGTACTCGCATTATAGTAAAATATGCTCATCATTATTGTAGGCTGTAGTAGGTATTATGTCGTGTAAGGAAGATGTATGTACCAGGTACCTACTACCTAGACCTAGCAAGTATTGTTTGTAAGTATAAGACTTTAGTCTTATCTATGAGAGTATAGCAATGAATCCAACACGTTCTATCTTACACTGTATTTCCACGATGCATTCATGAAATACAAAACGGTAAGAACTTATCTATTATGGCAGTGGTAGATATTCTCCAGTCCACTCAATTACATATTATTGTAAGTACCTAATACCCCTACAATTTGTTTTAGCAATGTGAGGTTGTGTTACAAGTACGAACTCAGTTTCCTGGAAAGTATATACGAGTATAAGGCTGTATTAAACAAAAAAATAGGTACTACAGGTACTAATAATTCTTAATTATTGCTCAGATCAGAATGTGAATATAAGCATATACCTATACAACTTATGCAATAATTGCATGTTGGAGTACATAGTGAAAGAAACATAATATAGCCTTATCGCATAATGTAATAATACTGATAATATAATGATTATCTACACCTCGCTTAGCTGTTTTTCTGTTAAGATTAGTTTTATTTATAAATATAAATCCACCGTGAACAATTTTTGTGTAACGTATCTCTAATTCATCGTTTTCGTTCTTAGTTACTTGGTATTCAATAGGTATATGTATGTATGTATAATCCTCCCATTATCAACCAGCCATGTCTCTCTACTACCATATAAGTAATGTTAAATGTAACGTATGCTGTATGCAGTCCAGACAGGCGAGCGCTGGAGAGTAATATGTCCTGTCTCTGCAATCCATGTATGGATGTGGATGTGGATGTGGTCATTCAGGGATACATTAATGAAGATGGAAAAAACTTGGATGACAATAATACAAAACGCTCTACACTCTTGGAATACGCACCGGTTGAATCGCACATTATATCTACGTGTACTTTTATATTGTGATGTTGCACGTATATAGAATGTATGCAATAAACTTGTTAATACATATTATAGTTTATATCTTGGAATTTAATTGAGTAAAGTAAGCACATTGTTAATAATGTGTGTACGTTACATATTATAAATGTGGATATAATCATCTACGTAAGAGTTTTCTTCAAATAAGTGCTCAGTATGTATGTAGGTATAGGTAAATATGTGTAGGTACATACACACATGCCAAACCCACTTTGTATAGTGACTACAACAATGTGTAGGTATATGTTAAGTGTTCAAATATTATGAATTGTGATCGAGAACCTTAGACCAGTGTTTTGCAAACTCGTTTTAAGCACATACTGTATTATTTATCTCAACTACAAATTATTAGGTAGGCATTGCCTGCTTGTTTTATCATCTTAAATTCTGCTGCGTACTTATACCCCATACCTTATACTTCACCACTCACCAGTATGCCAATCATTTGCTTTTTATTTCACCAGTCAGAGGACTCAGTATAAGTATCTCGCACGATGTTACGATGTTGAAGAAAATATAGTAATAAGGTGTGTTGTGAAAACTGTGAAGCGAAGCTGTGAATGAAGCAGATGAATGGGGTTAACTGGAAGAAATCGCAGTTCTGCGATAAGTTCGCCCTAGTAAACAACCTTTTATAATCTGTACTATGTCCATTTTGTATATTTATATGTGTTTGTTGTTTACTTTAAGTTTAAATAAATAAATAAATAAATAAATGATGTGATGCAGATATGAACCAGATCCTGACGCTTTAGGGAAAAATGTGTGTGTTGTGAATGAGTAACATTAAAGGGGTAGAAACGATGAGAGTATCAAGAATCGAAAGTATGTGGCTCGCTGATTCAGCCGTTGCTATGCGTTTTAAGCCCTCCAAAATACTATGCTTTAAGGTGGTGATCAGATGTCAAGGTGAAGGCACCACACTCCACAGTGGCGCTTGGCACCATGAAGTCTGAGTTCTGTTGGTCTTCATATTACGTTCTCTCAAGTCAATCCAACGCCTTTATGTGTAATTTATATGTAGCATTCAGTATTACATTGATATATTTAGCATGCACTTTTATTCCGTCGCGTTCGAATTTCCCGCGACCTTGTGTTGTAGATATCTACTATCTACCATACCATTCAAATATTATAAGTATGTATAAATAAATCATTTGAGAATCAGCGGCCGTAACTAAAGTCCACGGTCAAGGCCAGCTGAGACTTACATCACCGTTAATAATTGATGTGGATCGGGACAATTTAATGTTGAGAATAATTTTGCAACAATATTTTACCGAGTAATTTATTTCGCTGTGCGTATGAAGTATCATAGTGTGAACCGCATCTACCTGTTTTAAAAGTCTGCGTACCTTAACCAAAGTTATATAACATTACGAGGGTGGAGTGAAAAGTTCTCGGCCTAACGTGGAAGCAGCATTGCTACCAAAAAAATTTTTTTACTGTTATGATGATACATGTCTGAAAACAATATTTGACAAGTTTCAGCTTGATCTGTCGAATAGTTTTCATTTAACGGCGTTTGGAAGTAGACGTGTCGGAGATGTTTTGTTGAAATGGATAAACCAGACTATCGTGCTGTTACAAACTCTTCATTTTGGACAGTTTATCGCCAACAGAAATTCACCCAAAGTTAATAAAAGTGAACTAGAATTCTTCTCCTTTATTTTCATAGTAAAAAAAATGACAACCGAATTCAAACATGGTCATAATTCTCTTGAACATGATCCACGTGAAGAACGGTCGAAAATTGCTATCACAAGGGAAAATGCTCTGCAGGTGCGCCAATGGTATTGGACGATCGGCGGCTAAAGGTGTATGAGATAGCTGAGGTCCTAGACATATCAGAAGAAAAAGTTGGACTCACTTTACGTCAATGATTAAATATGAAAAACCTCTGTGAAAATCGGCTGCCGCATTTGTTGAATACTAACCAAAAACAAATGCAAAACGAATTTCGCAACAATGTTTGAACCTTTTTAAGAAGGATCCAAATAATTTTGTGCACCGATTTTTTACTGTGGATGTTAAGTGGGTCCATCACTACACTCTGGAAATGAAACAGCCATCAAAGTAGTGTTTGGAAGCCAGTGGTTCCTCACTAAAATGGCGAAGTCGATTTTACCTCCCGAAAGATGATGGCTAGTGTCTTCGGGGAAAAAAGATAATCCTTTTCAGTAATTGCCTTAAAAAAGGATAAAACAACAACTAGAGAATATTATGCAAACATTTTGGACCAACTGAAAGAAAAAAATCGCGGAAAAAGGCTCAGAATCTAAAAGAAAAAATCCTCTTTTATCACAACAATTAAGCTGTCCGTTGAAGTGCTTTGGCATAGGGAAAATCTAAGGTTTTGAAGTATGAATTATGGGAATATCCACCCCATTCACCAGATTTGGCATCCTCTAACTTGAAACATCCTCAAACCTCAAAAAAATTGTAGCTGGATAGCGTTTTTAGTCAAATGAAAAGGATGGTATCAACTGTAGATGGCTATTTTGCAGACCTTGGAGAATGACCCTCGGACGCGGGATCTACTGATCGGAGAGACGTCGGTCCAACTACACTGAACTAATAGAAGACTATTTAAAAATATATATATCTTTTTGAGTCAGAAAACACAGTTTTTCACCGTCAGGCCGAGAACTTTTCACTCCACCCTCGTATGTACCTAATATAGTGTCGATCATGATTATATTTTTTTTTATTTATTTTCACCGACAGTTACTTATCGGTTGAGAACTTTGTCTATATATACTTATAGTAACCAAAGCAGTGGTATTCAACCCTTTCCCGCCTCCCACTAGTGGCCGTATAGGGTGGGAATGTAATTTCTTCAGACTTCTTGCATATCAGTGCAAAGTATAAGTACAAAGATAATTTAACTACAGCAAGTTGCTTTATATTAAATCGGCCAAACGTAGCGCGGGTAACGTAAGTATGTACGTATGTGTATTTTTTTTACATGTGTTATTTGATTTTTTTATGAAACTGAAGGATTTTCATACTAATTTTAGAAAATTTATGATATGATGAAAAAATGTGTGGTAATAATGTGATTTTTTGTGAGGTTTTATCATTTAGTATGAAAAAATATATACCTATGCCAATCTATAGGGGGGGGGGGGCAGCTGGTGACGCCCATGACCTTCACATTTGTTTGCGCGTTTTCTTCGATATTCTACACTCCGAAAGCAAGTTAATAAGTTTTTTACCAATTCTGAACAGCTATTATCAGAATTCATGTTTTCTCTGAAAATATTATGTAGGTATTCGCGAACCACAAATTAAACACTTATATATACCGCCATATAATTTTGCCTCCCTATACGATGTATAAAGTAAAATTTTCGCGCTAAAGCCGGCGCGGGTTAGAGTGCTCGGATCTCAAAAAAAATCTTGTATTGGCATGTTTTAGAGTAATTTGAAAAAATGGAGGTGGGGAGGGGTGAGCTTACAAAATTTTTGAAGTCGGAAAATGAGTGGCACCCTAATAATATCATATTATGTATAGCAATAGCAATACCTATCAAGTATATAGATAATAAGATAATATTATGTGCTTATCTATATATCTACACAATAATAATAATAATATTGTTGTAAATATTATGTTATGAAGATAAAAATACGCCTGTTTGTCTGCCAGATCACACAGAGTAATATTGTATTACGTATAGTTACCTACTATCTACATAACACTATTAAATGTATTTATAAGCACAAGTAGGTATTGTTTACATCTTAAACATCTTAGTGTAGTGCTATACTTTTGAATAGGATTCTCATTCTACATTTTCTTATTCCTAGTGCTGATGGGGGTGGCAGGTGGCAGGGGACAGTATGAATCAAGGGGTGGGAAAAGACCTTACATTAATAACCCGTCGGTTTTTTGATTAAATTTCAGCCATTTTAGAGTAAAATAGTTATTTACCGATTTGTAAATCATCAAATCTACAAATTTACTGTACAGAATTTAGCTACAAAGTGAATAGCAAAGTAGCTGTACCGCTTCACCATAATTTGATGACATCGTTTCAAGATGCTGAAGGGAGGGAAATTGTATTCTTCGTTTCCCCATCGACATTTACAATATTCACTACTACCCGACCTTTAGTGCGAAAACTCTCTCTCTCTCTCTCTCTCTCTCTCTGTACTGAAACATAATGTCTACATAGCAATTTTAATATCCCACATAAATATTTTAGTCCGTAAATTTATTTATTCGTTTCGCGTACTCTCCGTTTTACATTATTTGTCTCATGGGTTTCCGTGGATACAAAATTTTTCCATAGAATTACTACTAAGAATCGAGTATCCAGTGGACGAGTTATTTGTAACAGAGAGTAAAAATTATTTGAAACAGAGTAACGTTCTAATTTCAATCTTGTCATTTACTGAAGCAAAAATATCTGCCATACCTACCAAACATATTTAGGAGTGTTTACTGCTGCTATTTGTAAAAAAATGTAGTCAAACAAACAGACATATTAGATTATTATGTTTCAGTATTAATCCTTCTTTATGATTAAATTATGCAAGAATGTGAAATTTACAGTTTTGGTTGAAAAGTTCTTAAATGCACCACCGTAGATGGTAAAGTTAATCGAACATTGCAATTTATTGTTCTACTTCACCAACCAAATTTGCCGTCGCGAATCACAGGTAATTCAGCTAGTAATACATAATATGGTGAGTAGGGAATCCAATCCCGCATCAAAATCGCGATCCCGCAAGCCTGCGGGATTGAGGCGATCAATCCCGCGGATCCGCGGGATTTGCGGGATTGCGGGATCACTCGATTCTAATAGAAAAATAGATATTTATGGGGTATGATATAAGGAAAAAACCCTTATTTTAGTCATGCCTTGATAATAGATGCCATCTAACAGAAATTAACAATGTCAGATCTATAACAGCTCCTAGTGCATTTGGATTTGCAGTACTACAGGGGTCAATCTTCTTCTCAGTCGGTCCCTCGGTTACGAGGATCGTGACCACCATGCTCACGGATGAGTCTCGCCCATCCTTCCCGGTCCTGCGCCATCCTTGTGGATTTGTACAAATTGGCCCCCGTGATCCTTTTGACCACATCTGTCCACCTATCTGTAGTCGTCCCCTTCACCTCCTACCGTCAACCGTCCCAAGCATGATTTGGCAATCCAGGCTGTCTGGACCCGCTCTCACAATATGGCCAAAGAAACGGAGCGTACGCTGCTCACACTGTGGACAGGCGAGTGGAGACACCGAGCTCTCTCAGGATTGATTCGTTAGTTCTGTGCTCAGGCCAATGGACACGGAGCAAACGTCTCCAGCATATCTCGAATGCGTCAATCCTTTCACGTTCTCGAGCTCTCAGAGTCCATGTCTCTGAGGCGTAGAGGAAGACGCTGAACACCAGCGAACGGACCAGCCTCATTTTGTTAACCCTAGAAATGTCGTGGCTTTTCCAGATCTTGTCGAGACGACTCATTGCGCTCTTTGCCAGTAGGATGCGGCGGTTCACCTTTTGGTCGCTCGTGCCTCCGAAATTGATAAGGGAGCCCAAATAAACAAAGTCATTGACAAGGTCAATGTTTGCAGGCCGTTGAACAGCATCCTCCAGCTGTCCCCACAGGGGTCAATACTGGGCCCATTAATATCAATGGTCTGCCTAACAGTGTTGATGAGGATGATTTGATTGTAATATTTGCGGATGATACATCCCTGTTACTAAAAGACAATATTTAAAAAAAGGATGCCTCGATAAAGACCTTGAAATTGAACGGGGTGAAAAAATTAACAGGGCGAGAGGGTGGTTCAATGACAACGGTCTCGAATTAAATATGACGAAGACCGGTGATATTCACTTCTCTGTTAAGCGACCGTTGGGCGTGGATCCAGTGATGGAATCCTATTTCTAGTCGATCTTTTGAACCAGTTGACTAAAATAAGTTTCTTGGATAAACAATAGACCGAACGCTTCAGTGGCCTCCGCACATTGAGGTACTTTGAAGGAAGGTAAATCCGGCTATATTTGCTATTAAAAAAAAATAGGCTCACCTGTGGACTTGAAAAGTCTGTACATTTTACTTATACTTCCACAGCATTGTGTCCTATGTCTGAGGGAGGGGGGCAGACGCGTGTTTTTATATTGCAGAAACGAGCAGTGAGAACCATGCTGGGCATGAATCGCAGAGATTCCTGTCGAGATTCCTTTAAGGAACTCCTCACCAGTGCTCACCATGCCTAGCATCTTCATATTAGAGTGTTTATACATAATACTCCCCTGAACTCAGAGTATCACAACTCAAGGGTCAAAAGGTACCAGGTAAAAAGACCTTTAAGACCAGACCTTAAAGGCACAGACTAGCGAAGATGTCTAAAAGCTTCGTGTGTCTCAGTGTGCGTATGCTAAACGTGCTTCCCGGAGAGTTCAAATCGCTGGATGATACGGCTTTCCGCGGAGGGGTGAAGAATTAGTACCTACCTTAAACTCAATTGACGAAATGTTAAAACGATTGATTTTTACATTCTGATTGGCATTGATCTGATAGCATAGGATTAGGAATGGTACCTCCGAGCTTTCTAACTTTATGTCTGATAGTGGTGATGCGATTATGTTATTTTTTTGTTTACATTGTAGTAATGTATATGCTGATAATTGTAAAAACTAACGACAGCTGCCCGGATGGGCCTACGAACGATGGAAAACAAAAAAAATTTTGGATCCCGCAAACATGCGGGATCCCGCATGACTAATCCCTCGTTTTGAATCCCGCAAAAAAAGGCGCGGATCCAGCATTTGCGGGATCCCGCGTTTGCGGGATTGGATTCCCTAATGGTGAGTGTAAATAATCATGTTGTATCTACTTTATCGTATAAAACATTAGTGGAATGATGATAATGGGGTACACCATGGGCGTCGTCAGAGAGGGGCAGCTGCCCTCCCCCCTAGAGATTGGAATAGATATATATTTTTTCATACTAAATGATAAAAACCTCACAAAAAATCACATTGTTACCACACGTTTTCTCAACATATCATAAATTTTCATGAAGATCTATCAAAACAATTATTCCAATAAAAAAATGGCATGCGGCGCTATTTTTGAATAAGTACTTTTTTATAAAATACATTTTTCATGCACATTCTTGTGCTAAGTACTGTGTGCGATTTCAAGTAAACCAAAGCACATCACGACCTACTTCACTATGCCTCACAAAAAAATCTCTTGCGGCGCTATTTACGCTTTTTTCATGATATGTCCAATTTTTTTGCCCCCCCCCCCCCCCCCCTCCCCTTAGCTCCGATACTGGCGACGCCCATGGCGTACACTACGTAGGCAGTTTTTCTCCAGGCATTAAATATGTAGTTGAATAGTGAATACATACATCATATTATCCAAGTTCATACATTGCAACCAGTTTTTAGATTAGAAAGTATTATACATTGTATCTTCTAGAACTTTGTTTATGATTTTGATGATTACCGCTTTTAAAAACTACTACATAATAGGTATATAACTACTGTCTTATACTTATTTGTAAAATTTTCTGACAGACCGAAAACACAAGCATGTATATTCAACTTTGAATGCCACCGTTGAAAAACCCTTATCATGCTCCTCTACCTCATATTAGTTAGGAAGGCACATATACACTTGCTATTGGCAAATCGTGTTCACTGTTCATTGTCACGGAGTTGTATATTCTCTGTCTAATTTTAATTTTGTTTGCGAATTCCATCTTCAGATACCTAAGCAAATATTTTCAAGTTCTTTCAGTTCGATCGAATTCGTTGTAAATGTACTACAATGTTTTTCAGGTGATGGTGTAAGGCACTATCAGTTGTCGTGGACTTTGTTATTATCTATTAATTATTATTGATTATATTTTCATTCGTGGACTGTTTTCTATATTTGGCAGGGTTTGCTCACAAATAGCATTGGATTTTATGAATCCTAAAATTTTACAGTGCTTTGATACATTTTATACGCATTGACAATATTGTTTTCTGTTGTTTCAGCAATGAGAGAATGCAGTATAGAACCCCGTTCACCAGTGGCGGCTCCTACTCACGTGAGGCCCGCTATAAGGGCGGTGCGCCCTCGGTCAGGTCCGACCTCCCCCGCCCCACAAAATATTCTTTTACCAAATAATCCTTGCCTATTGTCGCCAGTTATAGATTTACAATATGATCAACATAGTTCGGAGGAAGAATTAGAGGTAGGTGTAATAAACCATTCAGCTTTGAATACCTATATGCATTGAATGTCCATTTTTGTTTGTGGGACGGGAACCGTATGAATGTAAAACTTGATTGATGTTTTTGACTTTATAGAGAGTTTTGAGGTTTAGAAATATTGTATTAAAAAAACTGTTTACAAGTTATTCAAACGAGAAACTGTAAATTATTTCTGGGTCCCTTAGGAAAGTTGAATTCGGATTAAGCAGCCAAAGACCAAAACATTCGAGAAAAAAATTACTTAGCAACTTATTTTCTCTAGTGATTCAACAATGAACGTACAGGGTTTTGTGAATTACATTTAGAAACAAGTTTTAATAGCGCAGGAAAGATCAAAAGGGTTCTAGACACAAACGTGTTCTCCAAATTAAGGTTTTTTCTGTAGACATCAGCTTGGGTAAAAGAGTAAATAACTCTGGAAGCAGCAGTTCGTAATAACCATCCAATTTAATTATTCAATATGTTATTCTTGTTGATAAATTATTTTTCGAGCTGTAAGTGTTGTGATCCATGATTCTTTGATGTTAACAAAGGTTGGCTATAAATACAAAGTGTCTATCTCTCTTTACATAAAGTTGGGGTCACCCATTCAGCTTCTGCCATCCAAAAGTAACGTTTCACACATTTTACGACCCTTAATTTTTCATTGTGACGAAATGATATGGGATACATTGTGTGCAATTCCTACGTTTCTAAAAATGATCTTAAATATAGGATTATTCTGTATTTTAGGGAAGGATCCATTACTAACTATCGGGAATCAGTATGCAAATTCTACAGGTGTAATTAATATATATCATTTATTTGATTGTAGGTACCTATAATAAATACTCGTGGCATAAAGTTAGGTTGCTATATAGGTATTATAACATAATATAGGTACTATTCCTAATTCTATTCGTGGAATAGTACATTATGTAGGTTGGGTCCTTTGTTCAACTATGAACTAATTTGACAAAATTTTGTGTCAGGTTATAAATAGTACGCCAAAGGAAATGTTTCGAAAATACATCGGAGGCGGTGCTAGTCTTCGAGGGAATACCACTAGAACAACGAGAAACTCACGGCCTGCGAGGCCAGCGTCGGCGGCACCTCCTGAGAAGCGCAAATGGTCGCAAACTCAGTGTCAGTCCACTGACCCAGATAGGCTAGCATCCCCTTTCACAGCCACTCTCACCGTGGCGGAGAATGATGAAAACTCGGCATATAATTCTGCAGGAGCAGAACATCATAGTTCTGACGAAGAAATTTTAAGGTTTGTTGAAAATACGTATAATGATAATATGACGTAGTATTTTACTTACCTAGTTAACCTAGTATTAATGATCCTTAAAAAATACTCAGCTGTTCAATAGTAGTATGAGTTTGCAATGTTCTCATATAGAATTGTAATTGCACGCTTGTTGTAATTCTCTGTAGCAAGGAAATTAAAGTTGTCATGATGTCATTCTCTTAGGTCACCTGATTCCTTACCAGCGCCTGTGAGATTTCGGACGAGTCCTCCCGTAGAGGCGTTGAAGCCTCGAAGAGCAGAAGGACCGCGGGCGCGTGGTGCACCCCTATCGGCTCTAGGAGGGCGTGCATGCTCTTGCCGTCCCACGGGTCCCCAGTCCCCACAAACCCCGGAATCCCCAGCGTCCGGAGAACTGTTTCACTACGAGGTCTCTCCACGGAAGAGGTCGAGACATTCCTCAAGGAGACATATGCAGAGGCCATGTTTGGATTTTGATAAAATGCAACAAGTAAGTTTTATTTTTAACTGCCAATTTTCAGTAGATGTTGAAGATTTTCAGGATATCTATATATTTTCAGGAAATTCTTCGGGTCGTACATATTTAGACCGTAATATGGCGAGGCATAAGGTGTTTTTACCATCGTACCAAAAAAATAAATACTATCAAGCCTGAAGAGAATCAGCTACTAAATGTGTTTCTTATAAACGCAAACTAGAATTACTTTTTACAACACTGCCTTGCTTTGTTGTGCAAGTTTTTTTATTACGTTTATCTCAATTGTATTCCAGGTTTGAACGATTATCTAAAAACTACCATCCGTAAATTTATATTTTGTACATTTCGTCATCCGCTGCCGTTTTCTTAAAGTATACAAACGTGCAAATTGCACTCGAATTGAAAATGCATTTCAGCGATAATAGTACATAATACACGAGTATGCTGTATGCACACGAATTCTGCAAAAAGATACTAGGATCAAGTTGTAGATTAGTTTAGCGCATGCGGTAGGGTATCGCACTTTTTATCGTCGGGGTTATTGTGCTTTTGTGTGTTGTGCTAGGAAACTAGATAAATATAGAAAATTGTGGAAGGTCAGTGAGAGGAAAATTGAGAGTACATTGCTCTTGCTAATATAGTGCTGTGGTGAGTGCATGCACTCTCTTACATAATACAGAAGTTACAGCTACTCTCTGCAGGGGCGTAGCCACTTGTGCATTTAGCCAAATACTGGTAATTATAATCTTAACAAATTCGACTGTTTTAGATTTTTAAATTTCTTCCCAGGCTTCTTTTAAAAAGATACAATTCACTTTTTCGCTTATGTTGTTCTTATTTCGCGCTAACAATCTCACACAAAATTTAAAAAAGCTGAAGCTAATATAGAACGATTTTTGCTCGCGCTTAATATAGACCCTTAATAGTATGCAATATGCATATTGCATAAAATAGTAGAGGAGAAAAATCGGTCATCGACTATATAATTACTAATAGAAAAATACATCCATCTAAAATAATTGACGTCCGAGCATTAAGTTCGGCAAATATTGGATCTGATCATAAACTTGTCCTGTGTAAAATTATAATGGAAAAGCCAAATTTTCGTAAAAAACCCCCAAACTATGTTGAAAAGCTGAATATAGAAGACCTAGAAAATAATGACATGCGAGGTGCTTATCAATGCAATATAATGCAATACATAGCGAGTAATCCTATCACTGAAGATGACGATGTGGAAACGGCGTGGTGCAAAATGAGAACACATATTCATAATGCATCTGAAAACGCACTCGGCAAAAGAAAGGTAAATCTGAATGGAATAAAAAATACAAAACCCTGGTTTTCAGAAGAGGTTAAAACATTAGCTTCTGAAAAAAGATCTGCGTATCTGATATACAAAAGTGCCGTCTCACCACAGACATACCGGATTTATGTAGTGATAAGGAACAGAATAAATTCTGAAATAAGGAAAATCAAAAGGGACTACTGGAAAAAATTCACGGAGGATATGGAAAGGGATCTGTATGGAGCCCAGAAGAAAGTATGGAAAATGCTCAGGAGTAAAAAGAAACCAGTAAGTGAATATGTACAAACAAAGAAAATACCCTTGGAGGAATGGGAGAACTATTTCCAAAACCTGTATCAGACAGATGGAGAAAACCAACCAGAAATGTCCCCTGTAGATGAGGTGAGCGAAATTCAGATAGAGGAAATTACGGCAGCAATTAAAAAGCTTAAAAACCGAAAGGCACCTGGAGTTGACAACATCAGCAACGAACTATTGAAGTATGCAGGCGAAGATCTAATCCAAGAACTACATAAATTGTTTAATAAGATCTTAACAACATCACGTATACCAGACGATTGGAAGACCAGCATTACAATTCCTATATTCAAAAAAGGACAGAAAACTAACCCTGACAACTACAGAGGAATATCACTGCTATGCTCTACTCTTAAGCTTTTCACGCAGCTCCTGAAATCTAAATTAGAGGTGGTCATACATAATAGCGAGGAGCAACAAGGCTTCCGAAAAAATCGCTCCACTACAGATGCAGTATTCATAGTGAGGCAAATAAAAGAAAAGGCTATAGAGTACAATAAGCCGGCTTTTGCGTGCTTTATTGACCTCACTAAAGCCTTTGATCGCGCAAAACTAAGCGACATAACCAATCTACTGTCTGAAGGAGGAGCACCCCCAGAAATAGTGAACATTATAAGACAACTTAACTCTAACACCAACACTAGAATCAGAGTAGATGGTAAACTCTCAAATCTTGTAAGAGTCGCTACTGGCATCAGACAGGGGGACAGTTTGAGTCCATTCCTCTTCAACCTTATTATGGATGGTATCATGAAGGATATTACGACACTGAACAAGGGATACAGACTGGGAAAGAATGCTATTGATATTGTCTGTTATGCGGACGACGCCGTCATATTTGCTGAGACTGAGGAAGACCTGCAATTACTGTTGCACACATTCCATCTTGCTAGTCAAAAATACAACATGACTATATCAGTTGCGAAGACTAAGAGCATGGTATTCTCTCGGACACCGGTAGGGTGTAGCGTCTCAGTGGATGGAGTCTCAGTAGAGCAGGTGGAAAAGTTTAGATATCTGGGTGTGGACTTGTGCGTACAAACGGATTTACCATGTGAAGTGATGGGTCAAATAAACAAGGCTGCAGTAGTCTCAGGATGCCTGAAAAATTCTATATGGAAAAACCCTGACATGAAGATCAGCAGCAAAATTAAAATTTATAAAACTTGTGTTCGACCAATCATGACATATGGGATCGAATGCAGAGCAGACACCGTAATAACAAAAAATGCGCTAAGAGTGTCGGAAATGAAGACTCTCAGGAGTATATCTGGTAAGAGCCTCCGAGATAGAATAAGGAATACCAGAATAAGAGAAATGTGCGAGATCGAAGATGTCGTCAGATGGGGGAGGCAACGGAGAAGACAATGGTATGCACATGTGAGGAGAATGGAGCCATCCAGACTCCCTCACATTGCATTGCACGGCCAACCCCAGGGCAGACGACTCCCGGGCAGACCACCTAAGAGATGGATTGACAGTTGGGAGTCGACATCGCAGGAGGCTAATCCATCTTCATAACAGGCCACAAGGCCTATATTAAGAACAAGAAGAAGAAGAAGAATATTGCATATTGACATTTCAAAAGTTTCTAAAAACGGGAGACCTTAGATCTCGACACCCGTTACTAAATATGCTTTGGAAAAAAATAGAGTATATGCATTGAATCTTTATCTAGAGAATAACCGTAAAAGATTTTTTTTATATACTAAGTGTATAGATTTCTCAAAAAAAAATGTGAAAAACACCTCTGATCTATTTTTCAAAAGACAGAAACTCGTTTCCCGAAAGTCGGGGGGGAATTTTTTTTTGTATTGATAATATGCATTAAAATCTAGGGAATAACCGTAAAAGTTTTTTGATTGAAGCGAAATTAACCCCAAAAATGGAAAAAAAACGCTCTTTTTACCATTTTATCATGCGATTTTAAATCTTAATGCCGTGGGAAATTACTGTGACGTCATAGTTGGGTCGGGTACCTTAAAAGTTCGCATTTTCTTGCGAACAAAGCCTCACTACAAATAGATTAGCGCCGCAGGCAAAAAAAAATGATGGAACAATCGTGGTTTAATGGATTTTCGCAATAATTATACCTACATATTAAAAATTTATGACATGATGGAAAAGCGATGTGGTTATAATGTGATTCATTTCTCCTATGTATAAAACGGTGGGTTGGTTAAGAAATTTCGGGAGGGTTTGAACCCCCAAAACCCCTCCCCCCTGCCTACGCCCATGACTCTCTGGGGTTATTTCACTTTGATTCATCTGTGCTTTGTTGTTACCATCTTATTATATACGTTACGTACGTAGTAGCTACAATAATATTATGTACATGCAGTGAAGGAATAATAGTAATATGTAGGTAGCTATAACTCTTATAAGGAGTACATTCCTTTATAAAGTAAAGGTGATATACGAGTAATACATACATATCATCATTTTACGTTTTCTCTAGCATAAAATCAATGGAGTCAGGAATGTATCAATAGTGTCTACTAGCGAAACATATTAGATTCGCGAAATAATTTACAAAATTTCTTCAGTTGATGATCAGTCGGAAATGGGATATCGACTAGCCGAAAAATAACTTGAGAGATAAGAAGAGAGTCGACTGTTGTGGTGTTGAATCTCGAACATTTCGATTTTAATTCCACCTCATCCATCCACAAGTGGTGTACCCCGTACGGTAATATCTATGTCTCGATATTATTTTCTCACTACAATATGATACAGTTTTCGTGTTGCATCTATTTTCTATTTATATTTGAAAGGACTGTCTTTCCATTTGTAACATTTTCCACTATTCATCCTTTCCATCCACATTCTATTTCCTTTTCCCTTTCTCTCCCCTGTTGGGCCGCTATCCGTCCCCTGTTGGGCCGCTATCCCTCCCCTATACCTGTACGGAAGTATCTGCGCAGATATAATGAATTTTATCCTCGTTTTGTTTCACGGTGCAACGGAAATATTTTTTGCGTTAAAAGCAGCAACTGTTGCCTATATCTATACATAATAATATGAAATTGGTGTTTGTGTAATGCAACTTCATATTTGGAGAATAGCCGCAAATATTCCAGTATTTGGTACTCTTACCGATTTCTGGTACCTGCTAAGTGCTACATAGTAAGAGTAAATGTAAATATACATAGCCCAAAGGCACCTACCGCAAAGTATATCTTCAAGTCTTCGACGTATCACTTTACTATATTTCTAGAGTGAATATTCCATATTCCACTTTGAGTGATTTTTTTACATTTTATAAAGATGGAGGCCGATTTAATTCCAAGGTTATTAAATAATAATAATAAAATGTTTATTAAGATAAAAGTATACAAAGTTGCAATTTATTACAATTAGAAATTATCTCAAATAAATGAGAATATCCGACGAAATTTTTCGCCAAATAATATTTCGTTTTAACGACGAGAAAATGAAATAAGTGCCTACCTACCTACCTAGGTAGGTACAAAAATATCCTTATGCAATATACCTACCTACGTATTGCACCTCTCTCGTTATTGATTAATGTTTTTTTTAACTCGTTGGTTTTAGGTCCAATATGTTTTGTTTATGTTCGCCTAGGCCCTAGAGAGACCTCTTCCTTGCTTGACATAATGCTTACTTGGCTGGTAGGATTAGAGCAAATTTCCCATCCTTATCTTATGTACCTATTCCGGCTCGCCAGCACGACCCGCCATTGTATTACGTATATTAGGTACAACAATGAAATAAATAAGAAGCATCATTCACTCTAGTTAGTTTGCAGTTGAAAGTGAAAAGGTAAGTAATTCATTTGAACCGACACCCTCTTTACATACCTACACGGTAATAGGAGTATTTTGTCTGTACAATATAATATAATATGTATTGTATACAGCTCGTACTAGGTATATGTAGATGTAGGTATTAATATTATGTTGTAACTATAATACTCCTCCCACCCTACAACGCCTCCCTGACATGGAATATTACACGGCACGCGGTCCTTCCACAACTACTCGCGTATTTATGCAGGTTCGGGTCTTTACTCCTACCGAATATCGACCTCCCTCTCGAATGCTCCATAATAGTAGAGGACACAAGATATACGGGAAATGTCGACGCAAAATACTATCTACCCTTGTAGGTACCTACCCTACATACTCTCTCGTATTGTGTCGTAGTAGTAAACTTTTCCACCCGTCTAACTCGCGACCCTAAATTTTCTTCGCGAACAAAGAAAAATGAGGACCACTTAAAAAGTTGGATTCTATTTCTACTCTTTATTCGTGAGTGGGAAACTTTGCATTGCCTCTTTGGATGAGTTTCTTATATTATTTCCTTATTTAAATACATATGTAGACGTACAGTTTAGGAAGAAAGCTGTGACGCTTTGGGGCACATTTTCTTTTCAAGGGCTGAAACAAGAGCTGACAACTGAAGGAAAATGTAGGTACCTACTCAAACCTATGTTGTTTATAAAAGACGATTCCAAGCATCTTATCAGGCATTTTCCTAGAAAAGTATAAGGTTTTCGAAACTTTATTATACGCGTTTAATCCGAAATTATGCTCCTTTTACTAATACATTAATGTGACTCCTGTAAACTTCGAATAGGTATTTCACACATTAAGCCATTAATTTCGATGATGCCTCCTATGGGGCATTTAATGACTTATTTTTACCTATCATTTAATTGAGTTACATTTCATTTGCACCGGGCCTGGTTTTTTTTTGAGCATTTTTCATTAAATTTGCTACTTTTTAGCAAATGTAATTTTACAGACTTGGCAATCTTTATTTAGATACCTTTCTTCATTTTCCTTCTGGTACTACTGAAAGAGATTTTTAAAGTACGATGACTTGCTTCTACATTTTGCTACACACCTGTGATCTGTTTCTTATGCCCATTTTATATTTCTGATTCTTTCTCTTTTTGCTATTACCCAAGCTTATCTGAAAACTTTTATAGTTTATATATTTTACGAGGATGGGGAAAGTATGGAAAGGTGTTTTGCTGTTACTTTGAATTAAATTGTATTTTTGTAACTTGTATGGACATCATTGTGGATGGATTGATTGATCAATGGTTCTATTATTGAACTTTTTGTTTCAGTTGAAGGTGCGTGCTGTAACTGCATGGAGACACGGAGGTGCTGAGCATGGAGGAGAATTGTCTGTGTTCTGTTGGTGATTATATTGTGCAATACAGAGACTGTACTCAAGCACTGTCTCCTCTCATGCATCCTTACACTGGTCTTCTTCATTGGGAATCACTGCGTGATACAAGAGATAGCTTACTCAATATAGAGACCAGTTCTAATTGTTTACTATCTATTTATTGTTGAATACAAGAAGCCACCATTTAGAGGATATTGTCTCCATAGTGTTATTTGTATCTTTATGGAGACATTGTTTTGATGTAATATGAATCTTTGGATAAAAATATGAATTGCTCACTTTGTTACGATATTATGATACTCTACCTACTACTCTAGTATAATAATGTACTAATAAGATGGAAAGGAAAACTATCTTTTATAATACCTACCTATTCCTAAAATTATACCTATTGTTATTATTACTTAAGTACACATTGTAGAATCGCACACAGAGTAGGACATCTGTATTGCTTAATTTAATATCAAAGGATGAGTTATTGGAATTTGGTAATATCTGCCAGCCAGCTCAGTAGGCAGGTACCTACCTACACAATATACTGTAATACTATCACTCTTTACTCACAGGATACTTACACAGTATCTTATTCAGTTTCATCAAGTTTACAAACATAATGTAGGTGCTTAGGTATATGATATGTACCTGACCACACTACTTTGGTACTTGACTATATTTATCATTCTACAAAAGTTTTTGTAAGTCAACATTCATTCTGTAAAGTGTGTCCGAGTTTGCAATAATTAGATGATTTTCATAGTACCTGTACTAGATTATAGATAGTGTGGAATCAAAGAGATTACCAAATCAGCGACTGTATTCAAACCGTGCCATCCTAATGTAGATACATACATTTGTACTACTCATTATTACTTGTACTTAAAATAGTAAATCATTTCCATTGTAAGGTAATATTTCCTTGAGAGAGAAATTGTGAAACACTCTTATTTTTAAATGACTGTGTAATATTCTGAATTAGATATGTATCACTTATATCTGTTTTCATCTATAATGTTTTTGCATTCACAAAGTTAATTTAAATTTAAAAAATGCAAAAACGTTTGTGTTTTATTTATGAAAAAATAAAAAGACATTACTACATATTTTGTTATGATTGTGAAATAGAAACATAATACATCAAATGAAGTTAGAACTAATATTGTTATCCTGCGGCTGATATTGGTTCAACAAATAGAAACGGAACATTGAAAGATAATTAATGTATAAAGAAGTAAAGATGCCATTTAATTTCTAAGTTTTTTATTTTTGTTATAATCCTGTTGCAATTAAAAACTTTGTTCAAATATTAGCTCACTGCTGTAGTCGTGAGTACAAATATTTATTGTACTGGTAATGCACAGAGTAAGGCTAAGGTTTTATGGATTGTCATACATAATGTTATTATTATTATCTATTATTGTTGTTATGTATATCAATATTACGTAATGAACGCAGTGAGCTAGATTAATATAATGTTAATTCATTATTACTAATAAGTTGGTTCAAATTTGTGTAAATTATAAATGAACGATCTCAGATTATAATGTACAATAAGATGTTTCTGTACAATCTTCCTGTTGCTGCTGTTAACTTGTTGTGTTGTGTGGTGATTATAATTCATTACTTCAAATTAATTCAAGACAAAGGTAATTATGGATTATCCATTCTTCCTTATATAATATGTTAAGTCTGTAATGGACATTGCATTCCAATTTATGATTCTGAATTTAGTTAATTTGAGTATCCTCAATCACCACTCATGGATGAATCTGTCAAGTGAACGGAGAGAAGCACACTTTGGTACTTTAACTACAATGATCTCAATGTCTTAATGAAGTAGATTCTGCTTATAATTATCATTAGGTAGGTATATTGTATTGTATTTTATTATAGTGCCTGTAGTTGTTAAGATAAAGTACCTACTTGTTTAAAGTACTACACGTGAAACTACAGATAATGAACACATTGGAATGGCAGACCAGTGATTTGGAAAGTATTTAAGTTTTTAGAATATAATCATCATCGTCCTATGTTCATGATTTTTGTAGATATAAAATGATTCCCACCAATAATATTTTGTGATCAAGAGAGTTTGGTTTTTAAAAATGACTCCGCATGTAACTTTTGGCAATCATGGTGGCAACACTTGTAGAATTTCAATAGAAATCTCATTATTGCCAGCACGTAAAATTGTAGTTCCACATTAATTTGAGACGAATCTACTACAAATGGCCGAATGCCAAACGGCCGACATGGACAAACGGCCGACAAGGACAAATGGCCGACACGACCAACTGGCCGACTGGTACAAATGGCCGAAAGACGAAAGGCCGAAATCCAAACGGCCGACATGGACATATGGCCGACAAGTACAATAGGCCGACATCCAATAGGCCGACACGGACAACTGGCCGACAAGGACGAATGGCCGACAGGACGAATGGCCGACAATGACGTTTTCAATCAAGATAATGGTTAACAAGCATCGCCCAGCAGACATGGGACATTACTGTAAAAAATAATGTTGACCGGTTAGGTTGTTTTTTATTTATACTAGTAAGGTTTAATTAAGCGCTAAAAGGCACCTGCAGCCGAAACAAATGAAAAACCGTTTTTAACGCCTAAAAATTGTGAACCTGCATGTTCGCTGGAAAGTTGAAAAAGTAATGTCCCATGTCTGCTTGGTGTTTTTGATCTAATTCGTGTAGCGGCTACTCGCGGCGCTAGTAGTAGGTAATTCTTTCAAGTATGTCTCATTACAAGTATACAGTGGTTACGTAAATTCAGGAGCAGATTCTATTTAACCTTGGGTGCTATTGGCAAAAACAGTGTTACCGTTGTCTTTTTTTTCAGAAGTCTCACCGAAGCCTGCGATAGTAGAGTACAAGCCTACATCCTCGAATTCCATCACCGCCATGAGTGGTGACGTCACCTTGTATCGGTGACAAACACCTTGTCTCGGTGACAAACACTTAAATTACGGAATATTTTTTCCCATACAATTTAGATGGCGTAACCATCGTCAATTGTCAGTTGGGCCCGGCCTTCATGAACAATATGGCGACGGCCTCGGTCTCACGGAGCAAACTTGGTTTAGTGTTGCTTGATGTGATAATAAGATATGGTAACATTTTTTCGCTACTTTCAAATTATATTTCGGAACTGTTGTTTAAAAAACTAGCCAAATTTTGGATTGTTAGAATAAACTGGCAACTTTGTTTTTCAAACTTGTGATGTGATCATTATTTCAATCTTTTTTTTGTGTCGGCCATTCGTCCTGTCGGCCATTCGTCCTTGTCGGCCAGTTGTCCGTGTCGGCCTATTGGATGTCGGCCAATTGTACTTGTCGGCCATATGTCCATGTCGGCCGTTTGGATTTCGGCCTTTCGTCTTTCGGCCATTTGTACCAGTCGGCCATTGGTCTTGTCGGCTATTTGTCCGTGTCGGCCATTTGTCCTGTCGGCCGTATGTCTTGTCGGCCGTTTGTCCGGATCCCATTTGAGACCATCTTTTTTTGACAGGCAGTAAAATTGTGAGTTGGGTAAGTACCATTTCTATAATATTGATTGATAGAATGCTAGCAGAAGTGAATAATTGTCTTTATGAATAGTAGGTAGAGATATTTGAATTGTGTATGTATGTAAGAATAGGACATGAAAGGATTAGCCATGAGGACAGTAATGCAGAGTGTTGTATTGTCCACACTGATGTTGCATGTGCATTATTACTATAAGTTATATTCATTATTATATTCTTGTATGTCTAGTTGTTGTTTGTTGGTTATTATTATATTGTGGCATCATTGTTTACGTTATTTCGTTTTCTTTTTTGGAATATTTTATGTTTTCTATTAATTACAAGACTTGGTTCTTCCATTGATGATATATTTGAATGTATAAATATTATCTAATTATTATTTGTCTATAGTTTATTAAACATAATATCTAATGACTTACATCTAGTTGTGTACTACTACTATATAAATGTTTTGTCTTAAGTCTCTCTGTTATTTTTGTTATGTTTTTATTATTGTTTATAAATATTACTACAAATTAATAATATCATATTATTGTAAAGTAAAAGTACAAGTGTGTTTGTTGGTGAGTAGGAGTGTCGTGTCGTGTTGTGTTGAATGGAGTATTGTGTATTGGAGTATTGTAAGGAATACATGATGTATTGTAATTATACCTAATAATATTCTATTCTGTTGTAATGCTAGTAGTTGTATTTATATGGAATGTAATGTGTACTAGTACCTACCCATATTAATTACAATGTGATAACTACTCAATATACATACATACATACTTAGAGACATTTTAACAAATTTCCAAGTGACTTTTATAATTACATGGATAAATTGAATATAATATTTGGTATAATAAAATAATGATATTGGTTATAATGTTAGTTGTTTTATATGAACTTGGGTATGTATTGGATCTAGCGATTCACTGATGGTGGGAAATAATACATTCACAACTCGTCCGATCCATCATTGCCTGGTTATTGGGTGTTCAACTCCATGTCACAATTTCCAGCATATATTAATGAAACGAAACATTTTTTATATAAGATAATAGTATGCATAATATTTACTACCTATGGTTTGCTTCTAGTCCCAAGTTCTCCCACCTAAAGTACATATGTCACGAAAGCAACCGGCCATTAGTTAACATAGTATTGGTGTACTGTGCTATGATAATGTATGATAACTGCATTGACTAACAATAAATAGTTATATATAAACTAAATGTGATGCACAATATTTAACCTCAAGTAAATAAATTAAATACAGTAGGAAAACAGAACTAGTGTATCAATTATTGTGAGTGTTTGATTATAGCCAATATCATGGTGCAATTTTATACTGTTTTATGTAATATAATATATATGTATTAGGCATTTGGATACAGGATGGAAAATTTAGTAGGAAGGCTGTGTGTATATACATATTAATATTAATTCATTACCTATATTATAATAATTAATTAGCGTTTAGTAGATATCTACCTAACAAATTGCCACACTGCTGCACGCCTTGGTGTGTTGCCAGGTGTGGCACACGGCACACAAGTACCTACCTATGGTGCCGTGCAGCACATTGGTAGATGTATAAATCTTTTGGCAGTTGTAAAGTATCTCAGCAGTCCATATTGTTAAATTATTTTCATAAAAACAGCAACTTTATTGTCCCAATATGTGTAAAAATTTCTTAACAAGTTGAGTTATTTTTCTAAAGGCCCTCCCCTTTCCCTTCTTCACACACGTATCCACCACCTGCATTGTGTGTATCACAGGAATTGTTGAATATTGAGTGTCCCTACATACTTCATAACCTAACGTGGATGTTTTATTGCTATGATTTGTACCAGTAGCACAGTGTTGGACTTGTGGCTCTACCTTGTATCCCAATACTCCAGCAAGCTAATTATTGTGTTAATCTATACTCGCTGTGTCTATTGACAGTGATCTGATTTCATGTCTATTCATATAATATTAGTATCCACTATCCAGTGGTGTAACTTGTATCAAACTAATTAGTTATGTAAAACACTTTCAACTATGCTATTGATTTGTGTCTATTGGTACTGTAACCCCACTTGTGTTGAATGTATGTCATAGTTATTTTGTTCCTCGTATATATAAGTTAGTGTTTAACAGTACATGGTTGGAGCAGTCCAAGCAGTAGATACTGGGTTCAGACCATCTGCTTTACACTTTGCGATACAGGCGTGAAGTGTTCAGGAAAGTATTTAGGTTTGTGTGTACGAGCTCAGATTTCCATTTTCCTTATAAAAAACTTTGTATTTTTCATAATTGGGGTACTTTCACACTCTGGCGTTGTATTTGTTAATACTAATTCACTCTAGAGATAATGTATTGATTGTCATTGTTAAATATAAATTGAATGGATGTAATGAATAAACAATTCACTTGTAGTATATATAATATAATATACATACGTAACTACATACATATTACATACTTACAGTAAATTTAGATTCTAAGTTTAGTGTTATCCAGCATTTTACTGTATAATCTTATGACTCGCCCTAAACAGTTGGCAATGGGAAGTTATATTGAATAAAAACAAAGTACAAAAACATGTTTCTACCTCAATCCTAATCTTGCTGGTTATATTGTTATTATTATTATATTATTGTCAAATTATTTCAAATTAAAGTAAGTAATTACATATAGCTTATTATTACACACTAATAGTTTACATGTCACCAAATGATACAAATACTAATCTATCCCTGACCGGTACTTATTACTGCATTGTATTTCACTTGCCATACCTGAATTAGGTACTAATATTTTATAACTTTCTATAAATTATCAACTTGCTTAACACCATGAGTGCTGTTTGAGTTTTTCATTGGATACTTCTTGCATTTCACAGCAGCTCTGGGCTGTAATTGCATTGTATAATAGTATTGACTTAAAAATTAAGTAAAATTGAAAACACGATAATGCTATATCTTTCAGAAATTCATCTGAAACTAAACATTTCATATTTACTTATAAACTCATGCTATTTCATAAATGCCCTTTCTGGCACCAGGGACCGGTCTTGAGGTAATAGTAAAAATACAGTTCTTACTGTATGTATTTACTTTGTCAATTATAGGTGAATAAAAATTTTGAAAAAATTGTTTTATAGCAAGAAGTTCTAATCTATAGATACTGCGTAGTATGTGTAATTAGGGACTGGAAAACAAAGAGAAAATTCTAGTTATTTTCTGTACAAAGTTGTGTGAGTGCAAAAGTATGTAACATGATGCATTACAAATTAATATGATTCACTATTGTAAGATTTCTAATAGGGTTCTTCTTCGATGATTGACTCTAACTGTGATTTTTCTAAAATTAGATCAAAATTCCCATAAAATTGCAGTATTTTCCAGTCCCGAGTCTTTGAGTATAATAAATAGTAAGTTTGTATGTAACCAGCTGGAGTAACACTGTGATGGATTTATACATCTACCTACCTATGCTATATATTATGTACTGTGATAGGTGTAAGTTATATGTCTACTATATTGTAATATAGTCTCTACCCACTGATAATGATGCTAGCAGCTAGTAGTCACAACTTATAATACAAACAAACATGGTATCATTTTCTCAGATTCGCCCAACAAACGTTATTATTACATGTACTACTGTTGCTTTGTAAGAAGATTGTCTAAGTATCTGGATAGGATACTGCAAGTGTAATCGACTCACTTCACTGGGTGTATAGATATTGTAAATTAAACGTGGATAGAGATTTTATCAAGTACATGCAACATGCATACATTTTACTATATTAATAATATGTATAAGTGTCCGGATGTACACTCTACATACGGAATATGTATTGATATTGATTCTATATAAATTTGTTTGGAAATCACACAAGCATATTATTTTATATTGTATGTATGTATTCTACTTTTAATGGGGATGTTGTAAGCCAACAAATTTAGTCCAATGAATTGTAAGGTTTTTATTTTTGAAACTATATTTTTATAGCATATAAAGTGATTATGTTTGGAATATTTAGAAGTAAAGTAATTTATATGAAGGATTCCACTTTGTCAGTTCATTACGTAACATTCTAAATTCACTTTTATAATATTGTGATACAACCTGCGTCACATTAGGGAAAATATATTTTTCATAAATAAGTTATGACCAAATACATACATAGTAGTTTTATAAGGACATTACTGCACTTTCTCATCATTAGTATACCTACCATCCCTACATAATATAAGGTAACTTCATGTGTACCACCCGATGGTTAAGCGAGATAGACTTTTGCAATATTTGTACAGCAATTAATTATTTCTTGTAACAACGAACGTGTTTAAAGAGAATCCTTAATCGTGAAACTATCCACTATAATACCATAATAATATATTTGTCTAAACTACATACGTAGAACCATGTTATGTTTAATATCTATTAGTTTTATCTGTAAAATATGTCATTGTGATTTTATTAGTAATGTGTCTCCTGAGTTCAAATTTAGGTGAAAAAGTCAATCATGTAAAAAACAATTTTCAAATCTTTGAATAAACAATTAATAAGAACCATTGGATTTTATTTTCGTACTAATCTTTGCTCCTTTATGCTTGAAATACACATTGCAATAGCTCACGTTTCAAGCTAGTAATTGCTTCTGTATTTTACACTGACATGCTGTCTGTCCATTACAGTATTAAGATGTACAACGGAGGTACCGGCTACTTGTGTGAAGAGGTATTAGCATCTCCATCCCAGGTTTTATGGTCAGTCATTGAAAAAATATACTGTTAAGTTGTGAACCTGCCAATTCATTCTTATATTATACTTATCACATCTTTTAGAAGGAAGATATTGAATATCAAGTTTTGGAAGCAGGCTTGCTCATCAGAGGTTACATTATTTTCTTCTCTACAACCAAATGGTCGCTACTAAACACCTCCAAGGATTATTGTCGGAGCAGTTCTGGTCTAACAATACTTTGCAAATATGTACTTTATCAACCTACATTATGTGGGGATGGGAACTATTGTGAATCAAAATAGCAAATTTATAATAAATTATCACATTTATTTCTATCACAAAGTTAGATTCACTTATGCTATTTTCAGTTTTTGTCAAGCTTAATCTAACATGTAGGTACAAGAAGCTATCATTTTCATACATGCAAATAAAATCCAGGAATGTTTATTACTAACTAGCTGAGCTACCCACTAACAGATCTTATTAAAATGTATTTGAAACAAATATTTCCCATGAATCTTAAGATTTTTTTATTTTTAGGCATTCCACCCATAAAAATGAGTGATCTCTAATCTTGAAGAGATTCATGAGAAATAAATCATATTACAAATCTCCATGTAATGAAGTCCTTATAAAAATGATATTTACAATTTAAAATGTTCATCTTACTATCATCTAAGACTAGTATGTTTTAATTAAAATAAACATTCTGATGTAGTCTGTGTCTATAGAATAATTTGTTAATGCAAGGCTGCATTTTTTGATACTGTCATCTGGCGATTATTGCATGAAGACAGAACTCATTTGGGGTTTATTTTAGGGGGATCAAATTTACTGGGACAGGACAATTTTAATCGACTAGTTAACTTACGTGTGTCTCTTTCTCATAGCGTATTTTTAGTAGCAGTTAAAGGAAGATAGCACGAGTCTACTAATGTAGGGTTCAACTGTGTCATCTCTATACTATAATTATTCTGAGGTTGGGTTTTGATCACACTGACGAGCTATGCACCATAGAATACGTTCCGACAACTGGCTGACTCACACCAATGATGACAGAACCATAGGTAATCGAACGAATCGTCGAGTGAAATTTACAGACCCAGAACGCACTCCAACTCTACAATAATAATAAATACATCTTTCTATTTTTTCTCGGCACTTCTGGTGGAAGAGAAATAATTGAGAAGTGATGTGCTGACTTTATTCCTAACAGGAGTTTTACTGCCAGTACATTCACTGGTTGGTGTGACTTTACCAGCTGAATTTCTCCTATGAGTGATTTGCATATTTCGTGGACTTACTACAGCAGACACATTGCTTGGTTTACTGCTAATATTCTTCTCAATACTTAGCCTAGTTAACCAATCAACACTTCTACATACTCTTTTAGGGGGAGACATGAGGCCTAAATGTGGAGCTTCACCACTCAATACAAAATTTGGAAATTCAAATCCAACCAAGCCGGGTGATGTGACAATATTTCTAGGACTCGTAATGGATAATTTCCTCGGTGATTTCTTTGGAGTTTGAAATATACTACATGTAGAGATGTTTGGTTTTGTTTTACTACAGTCCTCATCATTTATGGGTGGATCTAATTTAGTGCAACCTTCCAGGTAATTACTAACACAAGGTTTCTTTGATGTGGATGGTGTAGTGCTATCATCTAATAACTCAGTGGTCGTATTATTAATATTAAGATCATTCTTAGCATTCTCATTGTTCTCTTCTTTAACAGTTGGTAATGTTCCATTCAACATATCAAGTAGACTTCTTTTAGAAGATTTCCTCTTGAGGGAATGTCTGACACTGGGACTTGTACCAACACCTAAACATTTTTTCTTGGAAGATGTTTCAGCATAGTCAGATTTACGCTTTAATGATTGTGGTGTCTGATCCAGAGCGGGACAAATCTTTTTTATCAAAGGATATTTCTTGGCTGTGCCTCTATAGTCTAGCAAGTCTTCAGGGTCAGGATATTCCTTGTTGATTCTCCATATTTTATGTCTGGCATCATCACTACAAGTCATTATTTTGATATCATCAACTTGACACCAGGTGGCGCAAGTTACTTCGGCTGAATGTCCTTCTAGTTGAACTATGGGTTGCGAGTTGTTAATATTCCATATGTAAGCCTTTTTATCACTACTGCCACTTAGTAGGTAAAGACCATCTGGACTGAGACTCGACTTAATGTAGAATGTTCCATTTTCGTGTCCAACATATCTCTCAAGTGGTACAACATTATACGAAGTTACATTGAATGAGTATATAACATTATCCATGCAATTAGCATAAAGAACATATCTGGATTTATCAAATAGTAAGTTGGTATAACCATTCTTGTAGGAACATCCACAATATGCAATGGATTGTTTAGGTAATGGATCTTTCTTGTATGCCGTGTAATTCTTCCTCAGATCCCATATTTTAATGTTCCCATCCCCATCGGCGCAGGAAATAAGAGTATCATCTTTTTGAAAAATGAGACCAGTAATGCTGTTTGCTCGCAGGTGTTCCATGGATTTTGTTGAGCGTTTTGATGCGGACATTGGAGTTCTCACAGAGTTTATAGGATGACAGTTGAATATTGTGTTGTCTGGTCTAGCTATGAGGTCCACTCCTGTACTGGCTCTGGTATCCCAGATTAATATTTTTCCATCTCTTGCTCCCGTCGCAAATACAGAATGGTCTTGTGGTCTAAATGCGACAGATTTCACTGATTTGCTGTGTCCGTAAAATACTTGACTTTGTCTAATAGTTCCTTCTCCAATATCCCAAAGCCTCGCCGTGTAGTCACCTGGAATAAGAGAACATTCTGTTAACTTCAAGAAGCATATCATTAGTGAATAGAGTTGGCCAAAACGGCGATTTTCAGAAATCGATTTTTTTTATACATTTAATAAAAAAAGCGTATTAAAAATACAAGCTTTTTGCTTTTAAATGCTTTTTTTTAGTAGTCTACAGTACTCAGTAGAGTTTACGAAAAAAAAAAAAAAAAAATGTATTATTTTAACCCCCTTAATATAGGGTTCCTAGTGTGCGTGACATAATAATGATTATTATTTGTTCTAGGTTGAGTTTATTTAAAAATATATATTAAATAAAAAATCGTGCATACATTAATACAGGGTTCCTGGTATGCGTGACGTAATTCTGTTGTGATTATTTGCAATACATTACGATTTAAAAAAAAAGCATTATGAAATACCGGGCGGTGCGACCTCTCACGCTAAAAATCAAAATAACACTGATGAAAAAAATCGTATCGATTCGATTTCTAAAAAGCGTTCATGCGTGATTAGCGCAGCGATTCATTCATCGAATACGCTCATCGCATCGGTCGCAATCAGCGCCATCTGATGAGTGATGGCGATGTTAAAATCTAACGTGATTATCGGGATAGCATTTGATTTTTTTTACTAATGCTTTATGAAGCTTATAACGATTTAGACTATAAATTAAAATCGATTGTTTAAGTTTTTTTTTTTCATTCAATTTTAAATCGAATGCTTGCTACATCGACCAACTCTATTAGTGAATATGTATGTAGTGGTACCAACCTGATACAGTCACAAACTTCATAGAGCCAGACATCCAAGCGAGATCAAACACAACATTCTCATGACATTGCATTCCCTCTAGTGGCGGGTGATCTCCTCCACTTGTATTTATTTTGTATGTGTCCTGGAATAATTATACAATGTTTATTAATATATATTGTACCTATTAGATTCTTGTAATCAATACTCTTTTAGACATTCAGTACAGTACTGTAGGTATCATTGGTACATTATGCATAACTTTTCACATATTGTTCTAGGAGCATAACAACCTGGAAAGAATGTGACTCATCTAAATTGAGGTAAGTTTCTACTAAAATACTACAACACTTTTGTACTAACTTGTATGGCTACTCTTCCATCTTCATTAGCTATAGCGACGTAATGCTCATAGCCTTCCTTCTCAGCGAATCGACAAGCAAAAATGGGTGGTTCAGGATTGTAATCTGGACCAAACATATAGGGAGTAATCCCAGAGTAGGAGTCATGCCATGAGACAACCAAGCGTGGGAGAATATTATCATAATGTCTCAAGTTACCTGCAAAATAACATTGGGTATCTTGTTGTAATAACTTATGATAAAACACAAATTATATTGTGGATTCTGATCTCGCCATTTTTCTTTTCAACCCTAATCTACTTCCATAACACTATGTCCAGTGGCGTAACTACAGCCGGACAGTTGCCCCGCGATCTAGAGGGTCCTCAGATATCATGAAAATCCATCAAATCTACAGCGGTTTCATTAAAAAAAATGCGAACCACTTCGTTACGTTGCCAGTTTTTTATTTATTTTATGTGGTGACTAAAAAGTGGGGAAGAAATAGATGCTTCTGGAGGAGCCATGTTGACCGAATGGACTCTCGAAAATTGTCAAAAAAGAAAATCCTATCAGAAGCTAACAGTTGATCATTAATAAAATAAGCAATAAAGAATGAGGCGTTTTAAATCATATTAAAATATATGGAACTATTATACTATTGCGGCCCTATTTTTTTTTTCAAGCTTATTTTGTTATAGAATAAGCGGTATTTTTTCACTCGGCTAGGCTGCAGGTTGGATATTGTACGCACCTAGACCCACCACAGCCGAGCCGAGTGAAAAAATAGTTTTTAGCCCATTTTTGAGAATAACTTAACTTTTTTTACAAAGGGTGGGTCCCCAATAGTGTAATAGTTCCTGAAATATTTAATACCGAGCTGCATTTTTAAGCCTGACCATATGTCTCTTGTAATAACTTGGTGGTGAAATCAAACCGGCTACTTTATCTCTATGTACTTCCAAACATTGTCAATGCCACCTAATGCTGAATAATTGGATTGTTTGTTAGTCTACTGCAAAGATTTTATTGACCATTTGTCTCGTTCTAAAGATTTCCCTCAACCATTCTGTGGTACACAACCTTATTCTTAGTCATTAAATTATTTTTGGAGAAAACTGCGCAAATGGATATAAATATACAATTTGATTGCGTTGTGTATTACCACCACAGAATCCCAAGAAGCTTCCAGAATAAGCATTCAATACCTCCAACTCTCAGTATGGTATGTCCCAGTGGTAATAAAGTTATAGTACTTATTTCTTATTTTTAGTAATTCATGAAGACTTAGGTACTGTAAAACAGTGGTACTGACTTTACCTGGAGTTACAAACCTAGGGAATTGTGTTACTTGCAAAGGCATGAACGAAGACTACGAAGAGATGGAGCATGATACAGATTTTTTAAACAAATTATGTTACAATATTCCAGTGGAAATGTCTACTTACTTAAACCGATTTCTCTTTCAATTAATGCTTGTACGTGGAACATTATTACAATTTAACTTTGCGCTTTCTCTAGTTACTTTAATGTTTTATAACAATTATAACCTTAAACAAAACCGGACACGACTCCCTCGGCGATACATGCTCAAACCTTTTTCGGAAACGGAAGTCGGTACAACAAAAAATGGTGAAGACGCCCCGATTGGTTGATATTTGACAGTTGCCTACGATTGGTCATATCGTAGGCAACGATTTGACCAATCACAGCGCCCCAGATTCGAAGGGAAGTTTATCAGTAAAACATGGCGCCATTTTTGAACATTGGGACCGTAGCGATTGCGTACGATGCGCACGCGCGTGGATTAACTTGGGGAAATCCGAATATGATCCGAATTGGTTTACATCTATTTTAGTCATACATTTATATCGCATGAAAATAATTTAATTAGGTACTCCAATAATCAAAGATATCAACAAATCGATTCTGAAAATATTTGCTGACTGGGGATGTTGTCATTCTTGTTGTTTAGTATATGCATGATATATGCATACACATACCTGTTAATTATATTAATGATTAATAAATTGAATTGAATGAAATATTTCATATCCACAAAATATTTTCAGGCAGTGACGTATATAGGATTTCATTTCGGAGGGGCCCGATCTAATATTTGACTTTGGGGGGTGGAAGCAACAAAAATTTGAACATAGACGTACAGTATAAAAAATAAAGAAGCGCAGGCGAAATTTTTTCCTGAATGGAGGTGAAAAAGGTCGTGTTTTAGGTTGGTATTAATATTGTGTGCAGAATATATAATAATGGGTGAAAATAAGAATATATAATAATGGGTGAAGTGATAAACTTGAGTAACTTTTATGTTATAAAATAACGTTTTTTAAGTAATTGTTCAACATTTTGCCCCCCCCCCCCCCCCTATATACACCACTGTTTTCAGGGTACCTAACTCAAATTAACATTGTGTTCTCTCGATGTGTGGGCACTGCACATACTCCAGCATATTAGGTTCTTCGGCAAAAGTTGGTCGGTAAAGTGCTCGGCTGTTAATTCAGTGGGCGCGGGTTCAATCCCCGACCTACTCCACTTCGCAACACAAGCTTTTAAGCTTTCTGTGAAGTGTGTGAAGATGTATTTGGGTTTATTTCGATAAACCTCTACTTCAAAAAAAAAAGATGTACCTACTTACATTTATTTGAATAAAAGTTATTTAAGTACATGAAGCACTCAATGTAGTGGGCTATTATTATCTGAGCTGATATTATCAATTCAATTCTATCCCCTCATAGGTAGATAGACATAGAGAGCAGATCACTACACTATCCTATCCTTAGACACACTTCTTGCTTTTGTCACATTCACGGAATTCATCATACTCAGAACACCTCCATACTTATAAGCAACCGGTTTACACAAACACCATGTCCAACTCTCAGATTTAAATAATTTCATTTTTCTACTGAACACAAGCGTTGATTCCGTTATAGTTACACATAAAGATATTTTTGTGACGAGACTGTTACAGGTTCTCAGATATGAGTTAGAGCATCTGATTTGGGGCTTGCTTTCATCCCGTTCAAAGTCTCCAATCTGCCTTCTTAATTGATGTCCATCTGTGACACAATTTAGTGATACTGAACTTAAATATTGCTCTATAAAATGAAATAGGATTGTAGTAGGACATAATCCTGGATCCACACCAGTGTGTGACAGATTGGATAACATAGTGCATAAGTAATCTTAGTAATATTCACACATGGTGTGTTGCCTCGTCTATTGCATGTTTGTTCCTTTATTCAAAACTATTTTATATTGTGATGCAGTAGAAAGAAGTTTGACTACAAAAATATCAAGTAAAAGAGATGTTTGTAGTAAAAGAAAAGGCAAAAACAATTATTGAATATCAATATTTATTGAATGAAGATAATTTTGCATGGTACAATCCAATCCCAATATACAAATATAAGTGGAGACGTACGGCCTCAACACATTATCAACAAGTTAGTAAGTGTAACATTACAATAGCAAACCAAACAAATGATATTAAATTATGTATAAATTTGAAATAAAATGTACCTCCACCGTTATTGAACAGTTAGTAAGTGTAAAATATAATAGCAAATAAAATAAACATCATGTTATGTATAAATATATAAGATATAATAAAAACTCACCATGCCTTGATTTTATGTAGTATACTTTCAATCTCCCTAAGAGAGTGTGGCCGTGACGGAAAAGCATTTGTAGAAATGCGTAAGTCTGACATTTAATTTTCTCTTTCTAGTTTGAAACGGATGCTTAAAGAAAGGCATGTAGGTTATGTTCAATTAGCATAAGTATGGTCAAATCCAGAGTGGATATGTAATACTTCGGATGATGTCTTCAGTGTCTGTGATATACTCAGCGTTTCTTTTTTGTTAGGCTCAATCTCTTTTTTTCTTTTTTTTTGTGGAATTTTAAAACCTCACTTGCTTATTGATCTTACTTTTTGTATTCACTTTATTTTCATTTCTGAAACATGTTACCTGCGGTTGATCGTCTTTAGGACTAGTGCTCAAAGCAATGATTTGTTGTTTAGTGTATGCTCCTGTACTTCACACAGTGGGCATTTCTTATTATCCTCTTGTTGTTGATAATTATTCTAGTTATGTTCCTTTTCTAAGTTATCATTCATGGATAAACAACTAGTATTGGATCTGCAATAGATATACAACAATATTATAATGCACTGACCTATATTTATAGTTGCCGGGACTGGGGACTTGACGATGATTCTCATTTATTATATGAAATGAGATCAGGAAAAAACATGGTCCTAAACGACCCTGGCACAGACACAACGCCAATAAATATCAGTAGCCAACAAATAGAAAAGTGCCAAGAATACAAGTATTAGGGAACAATGATAATAGTATAATAGTCTTTTTGGGAAAAATGGACAGCATTTTCACGCCACTTATGGTAGTTAAATATTTAAAGAATGAGTTACCTTTGATAAGACTGCGAGAGCAATTAAAATAAATATATTGAACCACTTCTTCATCTGCTATTTTCCTCTTTGTTCCAACTGCTACAATATATTTACAGTCAACAATTTTTTAAAGTCATGATCTGAATTCTGAAAAAAAAACAGGACTTATTTACAATACCTATTTATACATAAATAAAAATTATTATCGTTTGGCATTGTTGTCAGAAGATAAAGAGATTTAAGGGAGTTTTTTGTTATATCCTGGAGCCACTTGAGAGCAGCATTCAAGGAACCAAGCCTCTGTAAAACATTTGGAGCGGCATTATTTATGTCTTTATACGTGTCAGAGAACATTCTCCGAGGGCCCGTCTCCATGATATGCTGGATGGTCCGTCTTGGTTCTTTACAGCCGCTTCCCCTCATTGGGAGTGCCCATTAAAACCACCCTCAGTTAAGTGAAGGGCAGTCCCATGAGCCGGCCTCCTAGAGCGGAGTCGATGTTTAAATGGTATAGGGAGATCCGTTATTTACCATTACAATTCCTAATAAATAAGACAGGTGCTTAATGAATTTAAACGTTTATTTACCTTCTTTTGTCGGAAAATCCAATTTCTTCCATTTGTTTGCTGTGCTTGGTCTCTAAGTGCTTTCTCAATTGAGCATTGTTGGGAAATTAGACTTCACAGTCTAATTTGATGCGGGCATTTGGATTAAAGTTTTTTTTTACATTTTTCGTTATAAAAGCAGCCATGACAATAATAAAAGAAACAGAAAAAGCAGCCCATGTCTCACCATCTGTACTTATCTCAAAATGAAAACTAAACACAGTTTCGAAAAACTAGTCTAATAGCACAACCATTTAATTTAAAAGAACTAAAGGAGTCTCTATCTCAAAATAAAAGCACAGAACGGTTTCAAAAGAACTAGGTATAGGAGTTTTTGTCTCAAAATATAAGTCTCCGAGTCGAAATGAAAACACACAACAATGTTTAAAAAAAAAACGAAATAAGCCTTCCTCTTATATACAATATAAGAGTCTCTTTCTCACACTGAAAATACACAAAACACCACGGCAAAGCAACTCAAAAACAAGACGAACCGCTACGGCAGCAACACGCAGACGTAATCAAAGATTATATATAGTAAATCAACGCAATATAATCGAAGTACCTGATGAAATCAAATTATTATATTTTCATACTTTTTGACAGATGACCACCAGAGCGTCTCACGCACAGAACACATATACTCTAACGAGAAGAACTACAACTACATAGAAAACATATGCATACACGGAAAATGTATAGCACCGCAGTTGTGGCCAGTGCAAAGCTCCTTGAAGAAATTGGCGGCAGATTTGAATGTATTTCTAGACCATAAAGAATATTTTGATACCACTAGTAACTAAATAATTCCACTCCAGTCAAAAAAATGATGTTAATCAAAATTTTTAACTGAAATGAAATCATTTAATTACTAGTGTGCACCAAGCCCAATGTTACCGAAATGTAGAATAAAAGACACTAAATTCATCAAACTATTTATTGTTTAAATGGTAATAACACAGAGTATATAATATATATTTTAAGTGAATGTAGGATTTTTAGGATAACTGTGTTTCAAAATTTCATCATATTCATCATCAATTTCATCAAAATCAAAATTAAAAACACTTAAAAATAATAGGAGTCCTTGTCTCAGTGGGGTTAACAATAAAAGAGTCTATTTCTCACAGATTACACCTTGTAACTACAATACGAAAATGATGGAGTCTTTCAAAATGAACATTTGTTTCAACCAGTGATATATATCACTGGTTTCAACGCATAACAGAATCGTCTCATACACATGTTTACTATGAGGCAGTAATGTCCACGTGAACAAAACGAATAACAATCTACCAGTACGTCACACTTTAAAAGATATGATCTAAAAGTCTATTTCTCACAACACATATAGTTTATCTACAACACAACCATTAAAAACAAAACGAAAACACGAGAATGAACACGAGACGCCGATTCGTAAAAATGGCTGACATCAAAACAACGATTACAAACAAGCCAGAACGGCGTCATTTCGTGTGCGTGTTGCCAGCTGTAAAATTTAAGATAACCTCACGGAAAAATTCGCCGTCAACGATTATTAGGCAGTAAATACAGTTTTTGTTCCCAAAATATATAACAAAATCTTATAATTATTATTTAATTAGGTTAAATTTTTATTATAATCGTAAGAAAACAAGACTTCTGAAAACCAAAAACACATTTTTTTCATATGTCCACATATTCCCATATGATTGTATGAGAGTAAAGAGAGGCGACTATATTCTTATTCAGTTCATCCGTTCATGCCAAACGGATCCTATACCTAAGTATGCAAGTGCCTAGAACAAAGTCGTACCCCCGTGGTCTCACGCGAACGCAATCACATATGATCACATGTACGTACCTATGTACCTATCTACCGATTTCCGTTTCCGAAAAAGTTTTGTCCCTGTATTATGGAGAGAGTCGTAACCGGACGACGCTCCTGCGCCAACAAACGTCAAAAATTAGCGCGGGAGAAATGAATACAAGTACGAAGATTGTGCGTATGTTTCGTGCTTGTAAAAAACGTAACGGCACAAATTTTGCGATTTGAGATTTTAAAACACAAAATCCTCGAAAAGCTTCATGGTCAATGGATTGAATCAAGACTATTTAAACAAAAGTGGTTTGAAACGATGATACAACGAGTTAGCGACATCTGTTGGAGGTTATTATAAATATACTGCTTTTATTCAGCGATGTAATCTCTTTGCTTTTATTCAAAGACATGTCTTTGCATTTATTATAACGTCTCATTTTTCCATACAATTAATACGTAGACAGCTGTCAAGTTATAATCAACGTAATAAACCTATACTAGCAATTTTATTCCGTACAGTTTTCAATAGGTAGATGGCACTAGTCGTTTTTAGAACTAATAATGAGCTTTTTAAACGTTTTGGGTTTAAATCTCACCTCGACGATCAATAATCTCACCGCGATCTCACCATAGATAAAGATTTTCGCCTGGCAACCCTGGCTACATCAGATTGACAGTTCAGACATTTTTCGTGAATTCCTGTCCTCGCTGGTTTTTCTTCTTGGTGTCGTCGAATCGAGGATTAATTTACGGAAAAGTTTCCTTATTAGGTTAAAATTTGTAAACTCTGAGAGTAAATTTACATATACAATAAGAACTATAAAATGGCTGCAATCGCCAAACTACCCGCTAGTGAGTATTTTTGTACATCTATGTGTAAGAAATATTGGTATTATATAATCTGTAAGAATTTACTCATTTTGGGAATTTGATTTTTGACATATAATGTAAATCATATTCTACAGTATATTTGTGTTGACCATTAGGTCTACTATTGATGTTTTTAAAATATCTCACTATTTTCAGCCATTATGGCAGCAGCCAAACCCAGATTCAACATTTTCATGAAGTATGCCAAGGTTGAGATGGCTCCACCAACACCTGGGGACATTCCAGCCATTCGTGAAGGACTCGGCAAGTTGATCAATAGCGCTCAGACAGGCAAGTGGAAGCAGTTCACTGTAAGGGATGCGTTTATTAATACTTGCATTGGCGCTGAAGTGGTCTTTTGGTTCTTCATCGGAGAAACCATTGGAAAGAGAAACATTGTTGGATATAGGGTTTAACTTTAGCATATTTCCTTACTTCCACACAAATAGTCTTGTAATAAATTTTGTTTTCTGTAATTAAATATGTAAGTTATCTCCTTATCTGTTTCACTCAAATTACAGTGTTTTACTTCTTGACAACTGATCTTTCTTAAGTTTTAGGACCTTCAACCTTGGGAATTATTGCAGTAGTGTGGCCCAGCTTTTTGTGAAAAACCTTATTTTTTTCAAAACAGCGCTAAAAATGATATTATTTCGCTCGGCTCGACTGTGGGTGGGGCCGGACGAGGGCACAGAAAGTCAGAATATGTTATTTTAAAACGAATTTAGTAAATTTACGATATTTTGGACTTGAAATGTCACTGTGTTTTAAAAAGGTGCTAAAACTGTATGTTTTCGCTTGGGTGGGCGTGTGAATAAATACCGTTTTTAGCGCTTTTTTAAAACAAAATAAGCTTGATTTTAAATGGGGCTACACTTTTGCAACAGTTCCCAACCTTGTATCATTCTTAAAAACCGTCTAGATGAGCTATCAATATTTTCAAGTGCAGAGGGTAGAGCGTATGCTGGTAATCTTACTAACTTACTGTGCCGACTTTGGATAAGCCTCGGCACATTGCGGAAATATAACTGAAGAATTAGATATATTTCCAAATTGACTAGTCAGCTGCCGCAGTGAACAGGTTAATGATAGTCGTTTGCTCAAGAAGAATTGTTGTGACAAGTGAATGGCGGCATGTGAATAATATATGTACTTGTTTATAAAATGGACACAACTCGGGTTGCAGCCAACAACTTCACCTTAGCAGTTAACATTTATTTCGTACTCTTAGTTTAATGAACGAGTCTGAATATTTTAGCAATCCATTATTCCTTGTGTGAGAAGGTCCACTTGAAGAAGAAGAAAGGCATGGTATGGATTTTTAGTGAATTTTATTCATCTAAAACAACATGACTTCTAAAACAACAAAAAATAACAAATGCCCCGTGGTCCCATTCTAGAATGGTAAATAGCAAACAGACATACGCGCATATACAAAACATTGTACTGAGTACACCAAAGTAATTATTTTTTCAAGGCTTGTATTACTTTCTTGCACACTTTATAACGAGCTAAGCTTGTACTATGAAGTAACAAAACTCGCATTTGAGCATGCTTAAGCAAACTTTATTCAACAATACTCTCAATTAAAAACGTAGGTACTTATTGAGTTACAAAACAAGATAATTTTCTTACAAGTTCTCGTATTATGTGCAGAGGAATGCATGTCTGGTTGTCTTATATGCCATTATAGGAGGGACTATTTAATTAATTGCAGAATTGAACAATATACATTACATATTTTATTCACAAAACAAATTACATTTAGAACTTGGGTGTTTCGATTAAAAATCTTGTAAGCAATTTTGATTAGCTGACCATTGTATAATGTCAAATGAAAAAAAAGAGCTATATATTCTACGTATGAAAAATATACAAATTATTAACTTTTTATCATTAGGTAAGTACAAGTTTAGTGAGGTTGTGAAATCCCGCATAACTAAGAGATGCAAGCAAAATAAACAAATATTAAGCCTATTAACAATCAACAAATTATCCTAAAACAAAACAATCAGTAGTGATATGATCTTTAATTTATTTTTGTTATATTCAAAGTAAAGTCTTAACAATATTCAAATAAAATGATTAAAAGAAAGAGATATCAAGCCCAAGTCCTAATTCAACTTTACTGTAACAACATACACAATTATAATGGAATAAAAATTAATTAAAACTTTGTACAATAATTTTTAAATGTTTTGTATACATTTGTTACAGGTCCACTGTACATATCATATGTACAATAAAATAAATGTTACAAGTCTATTATATTTGAAATTACAAGTTAATAGTAACAATTTTAAAATATTGTTTAAAAATAAGCAGACTCGTGTTCAAGTATCTTATATTAGAAATATTCCCATCTTGTTGGTGAAGTTGGATAGAAAATTTGATGTCTTAAGTAGTTTCGCAATGCCTAATGCATAGGGGAAACAGTAGACCCTTTTATTAAGAAGCAAAATAATATTTTTGATTTAAATTCTCAGAGGCTTCAAAGTGTAAGGCGAGTCCGAGTCCTGAAAAACCAGAGTCTACCCAGCTCTGTGGATAATAGCATAACAGGATGACATTGTAATTGTGGTAGATCGCTCTACTACAAAACATAATAGTAACAAAGGAATAGGAGATAATTTCATCACAGAAGTAGCTGACAGTAAAATACCTACTACTATGTATAATATAACCAATCATTCAAGAGATTTTAGTGCTACAGAAAACATAAGCTTAAGTCATTAAAACAATCTCATAAAACAGTTAAAAAAAAGATAATAAAAAAAACATTTGGTAATAGATTAATAATGCCTGATAACATATATTTCTTAGGTACCTACAGAGAAAGACTTGAAGAATTAAATGTGAGGCTGGTTTTGGGATACCAAAAGGTGAAATGATAAAATAAACTTTCCCCGCAATTTACATAAAACATTAATAATTATTATAATACAAATAATAACTGTGGAATATAAAAGCATGTGCAGATATTTGGTACTAGGGGGTGGGGTTGGGTGAAATAAATATAATTAATCTCAACACCAAGTTAGAACCACAACTCTCTGGCTGGACGTGGAATGAGAAGTTTTGTGCAATAATTGGTAAGAAAAGATACAATACTTTAAACATTACTAAATAAATATACTAACTAGGAATGGTGTTTTGGGATGTGGAATCCTGAAGTAACATTTTGTACAAATATAGAATATGATCCATATTTATATTTTGTATGGTTGGGTTAAAGTAAAACCCAAGTTGGTACTAAATAGGTTCCAAATAAAATTAAACATATATAGGGTTGATGTGTTTGTAAATCCAAAGTATGGAAATACTTCTCATTGCCTCAATGTGACCATATTCATTAAATTCTCTAATAGTTCTAAACCCACAGTTTTGTACAAACTGCTAAAAACAAATTTATATTGGTGTCAGTGATGAAAATTGAAGTCCCCATCGTTCCGAGGCCTTGATTTGGGCAACAGCGGCGTCCTTCAATGAAAACAGATGAGTCATTTCTTGTTCTGTTCTTGCTAACATTATTGCTTTCTCAAATAATTCTATCGCTTGCTTCAAATTTTGTCTGAAAACAGAAAATAAAAATATTGCACTACACTGTTTGTCACGGAAAATTAAATCTGAATATCCATAAAATTAAATTTAGTGTTGCAAAAAGTAAATAAATAAACTAAGCAGGTACATATTATGATAAATTAATTCACTTCAGTACAGCAACACTGCCACCACTTGATTTTATCTTACTATTATTTAACTACCAACTGATAGCAGAGATAAAATAATATAATACTTCATCATGTGATGAATCAGACACACAGACATATTAACATTATTCCATATCTAAAGTTTTATCAACACTCCCTAACTGCAGTCTCCATTAGAATTAGAAATGAACTCTTTCTGAAATCTATTTGTAATAGATGCACAACGTTATTGGGAAATAACTAACATAAAACACAAACTCTTTTGGTTAATATGAATCTACATATTTCTATACACTTCACATTAAGTGTAATATTGGGATTTGGAGTAAAGGTATTTATACACACCTTTAGATTCAGATTGCGACGCACACACATAAGTTACTTCAGAACCAAGTAGGACTTACCTTTGTACTTCAATAGCTCCTAATGTTTCGTATGCAAACAGACATTTATTATCAGTTTTAATTGCCTTCTTAATTAATCGAACAGCTTCTTCTATATCTCCAGATTGCTTCAAGAGCATCATACCTCGATGGACTAAAACATTAGCGTGTTGAGGGTCTAATTCTATGGCCTTCTCAAATAAAGCATCAGCTCTGCTAAAATCGTTTTGATCCGAGAGCACCTCAGCATAGAGTATGTAAGCTTCAGAAAATTTAGGGAATTTGGAAATTGCTTCTTCAAATGCTTGGAATACGCTGGTTAGGTCATCTATTTTGTTAATAAACTTCATTACTGTGTACTGCGCATAGCACATCTGAATATAAGCGACTGGGAAGTTGGGATTTAGCTCCACGGCCTTGGAGAACTCATCACTGGCTTCTGCGATTTTGCCAGTGAGTAGATGTGCTTGACCTCTATGGTGGTGGACGTCACTGTTCTGTGGGTCTAATTCATTAGCTCTCTCATAGTCCTCCTGGCATTTCTGAATATCCTCCATCTGCATGTACATGGACGCTCTCTTGATGAGGGCATTTACTCTTACTTTGATAGGCAAATCCTCATTAGCAATGACCATGCTGAGATCTCGCAGAGCCTCATCATGTTCACCAAGTAACAAATAGAATGTACCTCTCAACAATGTAGCTTCCATTTTGTTTATATGATCAGATTGAGTATTCTTAATTTCTTCAGTACAAAGATTAACAATATCATCATACTGCTGATTCTTGAGTGCTTGTTTAGCTTTTCCATAACCAACGGCTCCAGAATCTGGTTGCAAGGAAGTTAAACTATTAGTAATTGGGTCCTGAGAGAATGATGCTATGTAAGTCTTTATGAAATGCTTAGAAGGCATCATAGGCTTCTTAGTCGCCATTGCTTCTCTAGCGTGCTGTTTCCCTAAAGCTTTGAGAATGCGATCGGCCATTACCAATGATCCTTGTACTTGGAATCCTTCTAAGATGCAAGCTGCCGTCACATCTTCCAGTGCCATCACCAAGTCACCACTCTTCTCTGCTGCTCGAGAACGTCGTAGGAATGCCCTAACATATTTCTCATTGAGACTCAGTGCTTTAGTGCAATCCTCTTTAACATTGTCCCACATTTCTCGTTTCTCGTAACAAGCAGACCTGTTCTGGTAATATGTGGCAAGATCAGTCGGGTGGTCTGGTGGGCATGCTTCTATAGCTTCATTATATAAGGTAATTGCCTCATCATAATTACCTGCATGGAAAGCTCTGTTGCCTGCTGCTTTTAGCTTGGTAGCGCGATCTATTGGGCTCTCTGTTTTACTTTGTTCTTCGTCCAAAGAAATTGTTTTTTTAGCGGCAACCTCGGCCAGTCTCTTCTTCTCCGGATCCTCATGCCGATTCTTAATGTAAAGGTAACCTAACCCAATAGCTATTGGAGCACCGAGTAAGATGGCCAACTGCCATTTGGGGATGGAACTTCCCGTACTACCCGCTGCCATTTTATTTCAAATAAATTACGTATTTAATTCATTTAACTGACACAATGTGATTTTTTTACGTAAAACCCGGACCCGACACCTTTTCTTTTGGCAGATAATAAAAACACAGATCAAGCACAGATAGTCTACTTGCCATAGAAATAAAATACGTATCCACTATTTCAACAGCCTGTCAGAAATGTCACTGTCAAATTTTAATCTTATTTCTACAGATATATGTTAACTATATATGTTAACGATATATGTTAACTCGTAAGAAATTCTCCGAAAAATTGTTAACTTGATGTCAATCTTTGATAAGGTTACCACGGCAACTAGGGACAAACATAAACATTGTTTTTAGTGTTTTTTGGAGACTTTCTATGGAATTTAGAACATAACTGATAAGGAACCTATGTACATGTTCCCTAATAACTAACGTAACTAAATAATTGACTAAATTAACTTGATCTTGAGAGATTAATAGAATGGACGGAGTCACCGTAATTTTTTGCGGAATCGGGATGGTATTTTCGCTATTTATGTGTTAGTTTTCAGTTGTGTTTATTGTTCTGTAGTTATTGTTTGTGTACAGATATAACTGATAGAATTGGTCTGTTTCGATTATAATTTTACTTTTATAAATAAGTAATAATATTCAGTAAAATGCAGTACTAACCAAATATGCAAAGTGCAGGTGTAACCTCAAAATTACTTACGGGTGGATTAATAACTAGTTCTAGTTTATTTCCTACTCCTGGAACAGTATCAGAGAGAGCCTTTCCTTGCAGTTAAGAGTGATCAATGCAGATTGTACACTAAAATTAGATCTTTCAACCTCTGACATTGCATGGTTAAGACAATTATAATCTTGTCATAGAATTAGGTATAAGGGAAACATTCTCCTATATAATCTAAAAGTCTTGTATTAATTGATGACACAAAGTTTACATTCATACACACAGCACAATGTGCAAACTTTTTCAGTGATATTGCGTTGGTCTCGTTTAATCATTGTTTTTAGGTTAAACAATCATAGGTGTACGAGGACATGAACTGCACCACATATGTCTAGCTGAAAAGAGCTGCGGGAGACAGAGAGGAGTGGAGAACAAGATGTAGGAATTTGCTGCAAACCAATCCGCTGGATTGAAACTAGAGAACAATAATCATAGTGTGCCAAAAGGCGGAGTTACTGCAAACACAATATCTTACAGTCAAAGTACTATATAAAGTATGTATAAGTACCCAAAAGTACTATAAAATATAAGCCTCAATTATACACAGGATATCTCAACTGAGACGTCACAGGTATACTGCTAAATACAATATGCATCGAATCGAAAACCCATATTGGGGTTCGTGGCATTGTGTTTGAGGAGCCAAATAACCCCAATAAGGGTTAGCGGCAGTGAACAAGTTAATACATATTATATGCTCTTCTGGTAGCAAGGTTAGTTGCAATTTTAAAAATCTATTAAAAAAAATCTGTGGCCACGGAGTCCCTAAATACGGCCCATGTAGGCATAGAAGATCCACCGTTCGAAAAGGTGAAGATCAAGTCGTGCTATGATTGAGTTTGTATTTGTATTGTAGGTATACAATGTATATTTTAATGAAATATTTTGTAAAGCTCAATAAAATATTTAAAAATAAATAAATATATCAATTTATTATTAAATCCTTTTTTGACCATTACAATTGTCAACTGGGTTACTGTCCTGTGTGAAACAGGGGAACATTGCAGGCATCATCACGCCACTCCTATTTGTGTCTTGATATTTTTTATTTGCAGAGGAAAGATATGTTGGAGGTTAACTAAAAAACATTACAGTGTTTTCCACAACCATGTTTTAATATATTTAAAAATTGAGAGACAATTAATTTTCCACAAAAGGAGTGGAAGAACCAGTTATTCTTGTCACACCATTTTAATTCATTAATTTCCTTTTTCATCTTTCAAAGCAGAGTGCTGTCTCACACATTATTTTTATTAATTTTACCTGAGCAAACCGGCCGCATGTGGCCTACAGCATTAAGATAACCTTTTTCAAAACCGCTCGACTACCTGGGTATCGGCCGCATGTGGTCTACAGCCGTAGTTTCTTATTTTTAATTACCTGTATAGTGTCAAATGATGTACCCACCTGTTTCCTTGATCCAATGGTACAAAGTAATTAAATACCAGATTATTTTTGAAAATCACAATTTATGTTTGGTGAGAACATCTGAATTTTCTACATGTCGTAGTTGAATGTAACAGGTAGTTATCTTTGCTGTATATCTGTTGAGATACCTACTTGTTAATTAAATACTATTTCAATGAAACATAAGACACTGTGAAAGTATGATTTTAAATAAGAAGCTTCGGGACGGGGCAAAAACAAAGCAAACACAAGATATTTAAAAATGAGATATTTTAATGTACTTAATAAATTCGTAAGTCCATGAACATGTAAGCCAATAATTTTGTCCTAATGCACATTGCATAATAATAAATGTACAATAAAATATTACGTAATAGTAAATTGCACAACTAGGTATTATACAATATTCATCTTTTTATGTTGGTCAGCACTAATCTATATCCTCATCCACTCCCAGAAAGTCGCAATCTCTCCTGTGCCATCCTCCAAGGGGCACACTCAGGGAAAGAGGGTCTTCCAGCGCACCAACACTTGTGCGAGTGTAAAAGCAGAGCTTACTTTCGCCAACTGTCATGAGGCATCAAGATTCCACAATCAACAGTTCCCCTGAATTGCTGAGAAAACTGATCTCTGCTGGACTGTATTAATAAAGGCTATGACGAATTTTTTCAAGTGTCCACCACCTTAATTATGCATCTATGTTGCTAAAAGTTCTCCTCCTCATTCCATAGGTATCAGGCACCCCTTCTGTAAAGCATTTCAATCAGAGATGTAGGTTTTTCAATGGAAAACAAAATTGCTAGGTAGGTACCAGAATTACAAGATTTGTATACTTACTAATACTTGGTTTGGGTCCTTCGACGCCATGGATTAAGTTAGGATTGCTTTAATGTACATAATAGTGTAAAAGTTCAGCAAATTGGAATTAAGTATGCACAACCACAGAACTAACGAAAAAAACTTTCGTGAACAAAACTTCAGCCATTATCTTGACAAAATACTCGTCAATTATTATTCATCTGACAGCTGCAGTGTTGCCATGATCCAAAAATGAAAATCTGTATCTCAAAGTCTAAAAATCTGTATAATAACCCAAAATCTGTACAAAAAGGGTAAAAATCTGTATAAATGAAATTTTAAAACCAATAAAATATGGTAGTTTATTGAAAAAATAATCTTTTTGATAAAATAATAGTGCATAAAATATATTAATTTCTTTTTCTACATAAGTACTTTTACTCATTTTACAAATGAGATTTTTATCTATTTACCTATTATCAGATGATAATCGTGCTCGAATCTGTTTTTTTTTTGTACTTTATTCCGTTTATTCTTCTGATTTATCATAGACAATTTCCAATTCCAAAAATCTCTATAAAACAGAGTAAAATTTATTATCTGTATTTGTCTGTTCCCGTAGCCTAAAATCTGTATAAATACACATAAATCTGTATATATGGCAACACTGGACAACTAAAATACTTCAACCAATCACTGCGCTCAATGTTTTTGCGCATGCGTTTTTCCGTTTATTATTAAGTTACATCGAACTAATACAACATAGAGCGCGTGTATAATAATGCCTATGATACACAATTTATCTCTACGATAAACAATACATGTCTATGATGTTAAAATTTCTTCTACCATAGACAAAAAGATAATTTTATCTATGGTTTTCTGTAAACAAAAGTCTGTAGAAATAAGGCTTGCCAATAAAATAATACGTTTATGGGTCCGTTCCAATGACATTAAACAGTCATCACGATTCACGGGGGGGACACGGCTAGACCAACCGAAGCAGGGTGATAGAGGACCTCAATACCTATCGATTGAACCTCCATATATTATGTTCAGCGATATTTTGTAGTTTCCGAGTTATGATTAATGTTTTTCGTCAAACCCAGACTTACAAGACATTATTGCCTATTGGTCACAGAGACACAGAGATTTTCGTATTCCATCTCAATAGTCTTTCTTCTTTACTTATTACGGCTTTGCACCCGATTTACGGGTGATGCCAACACCTATCTTGTTTCCTTACAAAATATGCCCAAAAAAAATTACAAATTTTCTATCAACAAATTGATGAACCGTGTTATAAAGTTGTGGTCTTGTTTAGTTTGCTTGAAATAAAAAACTACTGTCATTACTACTAGGTACTATACCTATACAGGGTGTTTGATAGATGGATGTATATATCTTCAGGGGTGATAGTAGAGGTCATTTGGGATCTTTTGAGCCAAACTTAGCTTAGTCCAAAATCGCACGGTTCTCGAGATTTAAACTTTTTATCGAAAAACCCCAAATTTCTCAAGATTTACCCCAATAGTTTCGTAAGTATAGGTACCTACTCAGTTGTCTATTTTTTTTTGTTTCTTGAATATGTGTTTGATCTATTAGACTCATTAGTTTCAACCTAAAGAAACAATAATGATAAAAAATATCGGATTAAAGTTTCGATAAATAGTTATTTCAAAAACGAGTCATGACTTTATATGAGATTTTCCTTAAGAAGAAAATTGCCTAAAGATTCAGAAATTTGGAAAAAACTTCTCTGATTTATGCTCTTTCAAATGATGTACAAAGCATAATAATAAAAAAAAACTTCTCTGATTTATGCTCTTTCAAATGATGTACAAAGATATGATACAATGACTTCAAGAGGTCACTACAAATTTAAGTAAATTTGTCGAATCTCGGGCTGTTACTTAATCCATAAGAGGGATGCAGGATAAAAAAAACATAGGTACTTAAACAAATAAAACACATATCTTTACATTATTTATTATACAAATTACATTTCTGGGTTGGTTTATTTACATTTTGAATAAGCCCACCTTTTGGAACCATTTTTCTTTAAATCTTATTTAGTCCAATAAAGTTTTATTTATTTATTTAAGTACATGATGTTTAATTGGTATTTAATACACACATATTGAAAGTAGTAGAAACAAATTGTAGTCTGTCAAGAAACGGATGGTCTCGTTTTATTTGGGAACTACAACTTATCTACAATTTGTTTGACGGAAACAACGACATTTCATTCTGGAAGTGTAGTGTTGCCATTACCGAAGCCTGCGATAGTAGAGTACAAGCCTACATCCTCGAATTCCATCACCGCCACGAGTGGTGACGTCACCTTGTATCGGTGACAAACACCTTGTCTCGGTGACAAACACTTGAACTACGGAATATTTTTTCCCATACAATTTAGATGGCGTAATCATCGTCAAATGTCAGTTGGGCCCGGCCTCCATGAACAATATGGCGACGGCCTCGCCATTATGGCAGCCAAAAAGCTGCATCTAGTGCCCTCATTGAAAACCACCTTAGTTATGACAGGCTGTACATGCAAACATATAATAAAATGATAGCACTTAGGTACATTAAAAAGTCTGTCAAGAAAAGATGTTTCCGGATTAAATCGGAACTACAATTTTGTCTGCTGGCGACAATGACATTTTTGTTGAAATTCTACAAGAGTTGCCAGTTTGCCACTATGATTCCCAAAAAGATGCATCTAGCGCCTTCGCCAAACCACCTCTTTTTTGACAGACTGTACTTGCTTCGTAATTAACAAAATTCACAATTAATTATTTATCCTTTCATTGATGGCGACCTTCACACTATTAAAGTCTCATAAATTACATGCAAAAATTATGCTTCTTTAAAAACAAAATTGTTGGGAATCTTATTTCTAGTGGTTCTTTTAATTTGTTGTTAACTCTTGAACTATTTCAGTAGTTTTTCTAATTGCTTAATTTAGATAAGTACACGATCTTTTTCGATAAACTAAAAATATATTAAAATTCGCCTCTCGTGCCTCATTTATGCTGTAATAGTTGATGTACAATTGTCAGTAAGTTTCAGAAGCGTTAGTATTCTAGATTTACCAATGTCTTGGTTTACAAAAATAAAAATAAAAAATTGAGTAAAGTAGAGTCCTGCTAATCCGGCACTTCAGTACATCAACATATCCAGTAGTCCGGCACCACACGCCACCGCCCCCTCTATCCCTGCCGCTCTTTACGCTCAATTAATGGCTCCATATTTTGACAAATTTGTTAAGTAAGATGATTGTTATATGTGTATTAAATAACACATATCCGCTTACTCCCACATACACATGTAATGCTTCCTTGAATTTACCTATACGATCCAATAATGAGACTCCACTGTAGATAATTTTACGTAGTGCAGTACATATTGATTGCTTTTGGAAGTACAGATATCTTAATGGGTTTGACATCATATTCCTCGTTATCTATTTCATACCAAACTTCCGCACCTTCTTTAGATGGACTATCTGTACAAATTTCTATAGTACGTGCCTTAATAATGTCATCATTATCTGTTGAATTGTTGGTTTTGTTAACTCTCTTCCAACCTTCAGATATAAACTGAAAATAGCCAATTTGTGGTTTACCTAAACTCAGACAAAGATGTGTCGGGAAAGTAGAGTCTCCATTTATTAGAGACAAGCTCACACTGATTGTATGGAATGGTTTCTTATTCAAAGATCCACATTGATCATTTAATATTGTAGAGAAATTGTTTTCAGAATCTGTCTCTTTAACCTTAGGCATTATAAGATCTAACATCCTAAAGGGCTTGTGTTCTTTGTGCGTCAAGTATTGACAATTTTTACACCCAAAGCAGGGCGGAGTGGAAATGATGGTTCCTTTGCAATTCCAATTTAACGAACTTTTATATCCATTAAAAACATATGTTAAATAATCTCTAAGACTTCCATACATCCAATATTTATCACGTCTAGCATTTGCATCTCTAAATGCTCCCCATTCCAAACCACTGAGAGCAAATATAGGTTTAATATCCTCGTCAGACTTCACTTCTATTTTCATTACATCTTTTAATTCGTGTGTATCCTTTATGACTGCCATTGTAGCATTTGTGAGTTGTTTTATTTTCGGTAATGAATCATCAAGAGGAAATAGTTGATTACCAACATTGTTTATTCTTCCCACAGGGAGCACACCAATCGTCCTTTTATTATTAGAATCATTCTGTCTCAATATCCCTGTGAGTGCCTCACTCAGTGTCCCATCTCCACCAGCTACAATGATGGGTTCGCTTTCAGGAAGCGTTGCAACAAGTTCCTTAGCATGTCCAACAGAATTAGTCATGAGTAAATTAACGGATATTCCAGCCAAGTGAAGCAATGGTTCGCAATACTTCTCATAATCCTCTTTAGCACTTCTCTTATTGGCCGCAGGATTTAGTATTACTGTAACTGTCCGAGGATTTGAAGCGACGGGTAAAGGTTCATTGCCAAACTTCTCTGCCTCTTTACAGCATACATTCATGAAGGCATTAATGCTAAAAAAAAACACAATTGGGTAAAATTGGAAAAAGGTAACATTAATTTATTTAATATTATGCAAAGTCCAATTCAGGAGATTAAAAGTTGACAGTTATTTGATAAGAATTGTTATATGTTTAATGTTTTACAAAACATGAAGACTGAATCTGTTCACTTACTCATATTTTTTTTTGGCTGAAGATGCAGCATATGCAATAACAATAGCTCCAAATGTAGATTTCTTCCAATTTCTGCGAATAGTTTTGTAAATGCTCAATATTTTGGCCATTTTTTAACTTAAGCAGGCAATATTTACCTACTATTTATTACAAGTTAGTGTATTATAAATTAAAATAATCAACGCTACGAAACAAGGTTATTTCTTCCCCGGGCTTCACCAGGGATCGCGGAAAAAATGAAAATCACAGACATATAATATGAAAGTACAACACACGACAATAAAAAAAGTACACTTTAGGAAAATGTGACATTTTATTTTTTACTTGCGCAAATTATTTGCAAAGCGCATATTATCACGATATTATCAACTACAGTATGCGCTCAGCGCCAACATGCGGAAAAATCTTAAAATTCTTGATCTGAGAGAAAAATGTGCATTTATATAAGAAAAAGAAGAAAATATTTGACATTTCCATTTTCTAGTGTCAAATTTGTGTCAAACGTCCATTTCTATGGTTGTCAAAAATGGCAAAGTACGAAACACCAACCAATACAGATTTAAGTATATGAAATAAAAAAAACGTGGGGTTCTGAGGTTAGTTTTGGTTCCTGAAGTTACAAATTATTCAATGAAGCCTTTTTATTTTTGATAATAATAGAAATTAATAAAGATTTTTTAATTTGTGCAAAAGTTACAAGCATGTCTCTGTTAACCAAGAAATGCTTATATGAAAGTGAAGAACTTTTAATTATTTTGGATATTATGGACTTGGATGAGCATGTAGTGGATGAGAAAGTTAGGAAATTAATGGAAAAGAAATGCCTGTCTGTGACTCAATTAAGGGCAATCTTAGTCTATCTTAAATATAAGTATTTAATTTGTTTGCAAGAAGAAACTGACTGTGATAATGATGATTTTTTCATTTTTGCTGTAAAATTATTGATGAATTTCCAAAATGCAGAATCAGAAAACAAACTGCTTCTAGAGATCTTGACAGTGTCACTTTTGCTGAATCGTGAAAAAATTCAAAACTACGCCGAACATGTATTACAGCAGTTGATAGCCTGCGAAGAATTTCAGGCATCATTGAAATCAGAGTCTGATAAATCACCTGTACCTTTACATATTTTCAATACAATTCTAGTAATGTGTGTGACTCATGGTGTACAATTATTGCCTTTCTTTTTGAATCACGAATTTGGAAAGTTACTTGAAAAACAATGCGATATTGTAAATGTGAATTTTTATTCAAAGACAGTTCCAATGATGATGGAAGTGTGTAGGGATTATACACTGCTGAATGTAATTTGGGACAAGATTTCAAGTAGATTACAATGTAATACAAAATATGATTTTATTATAATGTGCACATTATCAGAATATTACATGCCAATGACTTCCCTCGGAAATGAAACAATGTCAGTGAAAGTGAGGAGTAGCATGATGAAGAAAGTAGAGTTTTGGAAGATGATACAATATGGATTATTACACGAGGATTATATTGTTAGAAAGTGCTCTGTGTATTTGGCTAGGAGGGCAATACTTAGCTGTGAAGAGAAAACAAATAATATGTCAAATATAAATATCAAAGTTACATCAATATTTAGTTGGAATAATGAAAAGGCTTCAGTTTTAAAGGATGCTTGGAATTCATTGTTTGTATTATTAGAAACATTAGAAGAGAAACAATCTGAACTTGTGTTGTCTTCTCTAAAGCTCTTTGATTGTATTGGTGACATTCATTACTCCTGGTTTCATATCGCATTAGTGAGAGCTTTATCACACAATGCTAACACAGTTGTTTTGGAGGCTACAAAAATAGCTTTGACCAAAAACGTAATTCAAGAAGATTTTCCACATCGTAAGGTATTGGAAGCTCTGAATAATATGTATTTTTATGAATGTTTTGATAAAGTGGACATCCAGAATCCATTGAGATTTATTTTGAAAAACTTTTTGCAAAATAAAGATTGTTTGATGAATATAATGAAGAATATGTCTGTGGTCAAACTCACGTCCATTCCAAAATACTCTATTTATTCAGTCATTGGAAATATTTTGATTCAAGATTCAGCAAATATGGAATTAACATCCATTATTGACTTGTTTCTGTCTGAGGATTCTCTTACAAATAATATACTATTTGATTACTCCATTAAATGTTATGTAGTGGATTTTATTATCAATCACAGATTGGTAAAGAATATAAATGATTTGTTTAATATTGTTGGAGCACTGAGGATGGATAATGCAATAATACAAACTGGAAATATTTTGTGGGACAAATTGCTATTATTGTTTGAAACATGCTCAGAGTACATCATTGTGGAAACATCCACATTTCTGGTATTTTGGAATGACTGCATTACAACTAAAAATAATGTAAAATCTATGGCAGGGTTTGTTCTCTTAATGATAGAAGCCAACATTATACCTAAAGATGTATTAAATAAAATATTAAACGATTTCATCAGTAAATTAAAAGTACCAAATGATTTGCATGGAAAAGTGTTGCTAATAATGGCAGACATGATTGCAGGAATTTGTAATTTACAAGAAAATGAATATGAAAGAGCAAAGATTTGGGATGATGAGGTTCATAAGTTGGTTTTATTGAGGGTGAAAACTTTGGCTAATGAAGCTGATGAAAATACTATAGAAAACATTTTAAATTGTTTACAAATATTTATTTTGAATACAGTCACTCCCGATATGTCAAGACTTATTTATGAAGAATATATAATACATGCTAAGAATATTTTAAACTTAGAGACAAATATTAAATATGACAAATATTTAGGACTGAAGATTATTTCGTGTATAGCGCGAGCTATACATAACATGACATGGTCTAACAAAGAAAAATATTCTTTGATAAATCCCATGTTTAATTTGGTAAAGGATTTGAATAGGACACAAATCCAAGTGAGAGGTCACGGGACGACGCTGTCAAGATTAAATAAAGAAACAATTATAATTTATATAGAAAATTATAGATATTTGGATGAGTGGAACTTCAATGTAATAACGGACCTATATGGAAGTATTTTACATTTTCTTGAGACTGGTGGCTATGGATGTCTACCTTACGTCATTAAATTGTCTTTCATTTTATTAAAGAATGCTTCAACTGACTTGAGTATTGATAAAATAAGAATTTTAGTTGATTACACATGGAAAGAAATATTTGCAATTAGAAAAAGTGGAGATTTCAAAGATTGTTTAAGTGGTTTTATTAAAATGGTATTCCAAAAGAAAATTTTGGAAGATTCAACACTCACCAATATATTGGTTGACTATTCAAATATTATTTTTGAATTCAGTGACCAGGTCCCTGAGGCTGCTCATCTAATAATGCTTCACATTTATCACTTACAAATTTCACATAGATTTATACTATGTAACATTCTTAGCAAAGCCTTAGTTTTTGGGACTCCATTTCGTAAGGATCAAAGGTAAATCTATATAGTAAATTTAAAAAAATCTTGTAACTACATATTCTATTTTTCTATGATTTGGATATATAATATTATTTTATTATTTTTTTAGGATGGAACAAGATATTCTAAATGAAATATTAAATAGGGTGGATAGCTCCTCAAGAAATAGAATTTATAAGGAGTAAGTCATTACAAATAAAAATTAATGTCTTTAGTAAAATACATATTAAGGTTGGGCTGGCCAGCCTGGGTGCTTACTTAGGTTTCTTTCATGTTTTTAAAGTACAACACATTTTATATTTAATAAAAAAATATAATAAGCTTTGTCACCAGTGCATCATTGGTACAAAATAAAAATAGTACATGATTTTTTATTGCAGGTTCCTTGATTCAAATTCCCATGTAAGGATGATTGCCTTAAGTGTTCTAATGAAACAAGACATTGATTTACATGTTTCTCTTACAAATAATCTTATCAATAAATTGGATTCTTCATACAAATCAAACAATCGATATCATGGGAATTCTTTACATCACAGGATGCTTCTACGTACTGTACAGTTCCTTTGTATCTCGGCAACTCTTCATAAGCATTGTGAATCAAAACATCTCTGTGTCAAGTGGTGTGTACAGAGATTAATATCTCAACCACACCACACAAGTTGTAAGATATTATTAGAATGGTATATTTCACTATATATTATTAACAACGTGAGTATAATAATTCCTTGTTATTTCATTAACTGCTTCCTAAATATTACGTTACATTACATATTGGTTTCCCTCTACTTTCAGGATTTACCATTAAATGCAACAAACATGAGAAACTTGAATCTGGAGAGCGTACCGCAAATATCTTATTTTACAATTTTATATCATGTTGTTAAACATAGATTAACTAAATGTGCCCCGAGTGAACATAAGAATGTAGTAAATATTTTGGATGACAATCTAGAAAGTGACTTGGAGTTTGTTATCAATATCTTCTTACAACATACAATGGGACAATTATTTAATATCCGACTACATGTGCAATATTATATTATGACATTACTTCACATTGTTAAAGGATCAAATATTTATTCAAAATATAGCCTCTTTGTTGATACAATTGAAAAAACATTTGATTGCAACAAAACTGATAAGAGTTTATTGAGAATTCAACAAGATTTTTATATTAACAAAGTGGATGTTGTTCACAGTTTATCACTTATAAACATTTATAATTCTATTCTACGACTTACAAATGTATCTGAAGATGAGTGGATTGCTTTAGATATATTGAGATCTAAGGAGTATGTTCATTTATGTGGAAACAGCGCGATATTAACTCAAACAAACATAACGTCAACTGAAGAAAGTTATAGCTTGCCAACTAATAATTGTTTAAATGAAAACGATAAAAACATACAAAAGAAATTTATACCGTGGCAAAAAATTCTGTCTGAAATAGGTGTAGCTCCAGAAATAACGGATGTGAGTATTAATATATTGTAAGGAAAGTGATATTGCTTTGCAATTAGAGAAATATATATTTGGTATTGAAATAATAATCTGTATTCTCCATTGCTCTGCAGGATGTTCCACGATGTGAACTGGTTGTTGTAGCATCTTTGATAGATCGTTTACCTAACCTCGGAGGCCTGTCACGTACGTGTGAGGTATTTGGTGTAAAGAGATATGTTATAAGCAGCCTAGCATATTTACAACATAAAGAATTTCAAACTATTAGGTAATGTAATATTTTATCAATTAATGAATACCTGATACCCTTAATTTTATTAAAGTTGCCATACCTACCTACATAAAAATTATGTAAGGACAATATAAAATATGTGGTGCATTCTTTGATAAGGTAATGCAAGCCTGCACACTATTCACTGGTAAAGGCATGGACGGAAATCCGGTAATAGATTTTATTTTGAATTTCAGTATGTCTTCTGAAAAGTGGTTAGATATTACTGAAAAGATTCCGGGCCCGAGTTTGAAGAAATATCTTTTAGAAATGAAGAATTCTGGTTATGACATAATTGCAGCAGAGCAAACATCCTCCAGTGTTTCATTGAAATCTTTTAAATTCCCAAAAAAATCTCTGCTTTTAGTTGGGTAAGATTGTTTTATATTGTTTCCAATAAATTTCAAAATAATTTGAACACATTTATATAGGATGTGGCTGTTTTGTTTTCTAGGCATGAAAAAGATGGCATTCCTTGTGATTTGATATGTATGATGGACCACTGTGTAGAGATTCCACAGCATGGAATGGTGAGGTCGCTAAATGTGCATGTCACAGCATCTATTTTTATTTGGGAGTATATTAAACAGCATTCTTTGGAATTGTAAATTAATCCTGGTCTATGTTTTTGTATTCATATTTAAAACAAAAACTATATTAATAATAATAAAAAGTTCACTGCAAGGAAAAAAAAGAAGTAAATCAAATAATCGGAGCGTTATCTGGTTGTTGGTTCCGGCCATAGAATATTAATCGAAGGGTCATGTGCCATGCCTACCGTTGGCAATGTGTTGTGACATTTCTTGTACTCTGTATTATATTATGTGCCAATAAAGATTTACTATTATGAATGAAAAAATCAAACAGTTTATTTTAAGTCATACCCATTCAATACCCTCATTTAAATTTTACCAAAAAATAATGATTTGTGAGCTTTTCCTTGCACAGAATTCTGGATTTTCATGCATGTATGTATTACATCCTACATTCTATGTAAACACAATAGAGTGACTAAGAGTAACCATGGAGTGACCTCAGGAATTTTTTTTTAAAATAAAAAATGAATCTGGGTTTATTGAAATAAACCCAAATACATCTTTGTACACTTCACAGAAAGGTTAAAAGCTTGTGTTGTAAAGTGGACTAAGTCGGGAATTGAACCCGCGCCCACTGGATTAACAGTCGAGCACGTTACCAACCAGGCTACCAACCACCTCGACCATTTACTTCTTGCTTCTACTCACAGATTAGTAAGTAACTAGTATCATAGTAGGTCTGATTCTGTAAGTATTTTAACTTAGATAAGGTCGTTCCAAAATTTTAAATTTAAGTCATTTTTAGTTTGATACCCTATTCTCTATCGTTGGCCCAACTAAATTCTTAACAATTTTTAAAATAAGTTAACCATAAACAATTTTAGTTCAATATTATTGTCTACTGTACATCGGGCATGCGCGTTGTTATGTATCCATTAGTTACAATATTATTGTTATTTTGACTTGACAGATGGTATTGTCAATATTACAAAATGAAACATTAAATCGAAAGCAACTCTTCGAAAAATTCCCAGCAATTTCGAGGAAGTCAAATAGGATCATTGTAAAATCTCCGCGGCGTGATAGATATTAGATAATCACGGGTAAAAAACGCTTTACTCCTGTATGTATGTGAACCTGGGATTCTAAGAGAAGATGCGGAGATGTGGAATGAATCTGGAAGACGGCTATATCCTTAGCTAGGCAGTTGGTAGAAAGAGGGTGATGAGAAGAATATTTCGACCTGGACTATATAAAAGTATATCGACAGCTGATGGTCAATCAGTTTCATCTTCTTCGTGTGTTATAAAGTTTTATTAATGCTTTGTGTATTATCTGAATCAGACTCCCAGATAACTTGCACAATGGTCGTATTCGCAGACGAAAGAAGAAGAAGTCTTATCAGAATCATTTACATGTTGAATTTTCTATTTAGTAGATAACACGTTTGTAATAATTAATTGTATTGTGGGTAATTTTTACATAAAAATACTTATTATATTTTACTTCGTTTTTGCTATATTTTCTTATGAATAAATGAAAACCTTTAGAGCTTTTTCTTTTAAACTAATGTTGTTTTAATCACTTTCAATTTTACTATAAAATTATTTTGTAGATAGATAGATTTGTATATAGATTGACATTGAACCTATCTATCTACCCATCTTCCTATACCCTCACGCCGCATCCTTTGCGGGGTAGGGATAAAGGACAGAATGCCAGACCGCTCTATTCTTACACACACACTTCTTACTCCCAAAACATTCATACAATATTGTCATACACCCTTCAACTTCTGTTTTTACTCAAAATGCGTCCGTCCTTGAGAACATAATCGGCCAGGTCAGTCTCGGGTGGTCTCACTTTCTCGCATCTCTTCTTTTATTGACTTTTTGGCCATTTTGTCTTCATTCATTCTATCCACATTCCCTGATTTCTTAACTTTCACAACCCCAGTTTTACAGTTACTCATTTCTCTAAGCACGCATTCTTCTCAAGGACCTCAATTCCACTGCGTTCAACCCTGTTTCGTCCTTCAGCCAGTCCACGTCTCACTAGCATAATTAGGGTTGGAACCAAGACAGAACTGTGCACCAGCACTTTTTCTTTCGTAGACACTAACAATTGCTCTGAGCGCATTTTCAATCCCATGAGGCTATTAAAAAAATGTGATTGGAAGACGGGTGTAGTGACTACAATGATTGGACGGTTTGCGTATGTTGAGAATGAATAATAACAGGAGGACTTAAAGTATAGTAGTTATGGATGATAGAAGAGGTGTGAGGAAATGATGTCATCCGAGACTGACCTGGACTGATCATGTCGACCACATCCTCAAAGACGGACACGTTTTAAATAAAAGAGATCGTAGAGCAAATGACAAATTGCTTGAATGTGACGGAAGCAAGAAGTGTGTGTAAGGAAAGGGCAGTTTGGCGCTCTGTCCTCTCTGACAACCCCGCAGGAGACGCGGCCTAGATATACAGTTGGAATAGCTACTTTTCACGTTGCTGGGATGAAATGAACTTCTTCCACGAAGGTCTTGGTGTAGGCAGCTGTAGAATATTTATTTTGCTACCCTTTTTTGATTTTCAACTTCAACATAACGTAACACATAAGTACTTAGCATATTTTTTTGTGAAACGTATAAAATTCGATATTAAAACACACTTATCAGAAGGTAGAATTAATAAGCCGCATGCAACATAGGTGCGGCTAAAATAAGTTAAAAATTAACTTAAATAAGCACATTTTGACAGAAAACTATTCCAAAATTAAGTTACAGAATACGATATGAGCTTATGTTGAACTAGTGGCCGTACTATTTCAAATAAGAGAACACTTTAAGACTTAACAAATTAAAATCAAAGTTACAGAATAGCAAATGAACTTATCTAAGTTAGTGCGTTCTAATTTTAGTTTAGCTCGTGTTTAAAAGATAGAGAATCAGACCTAGTATGTTTTCAACTTCTACTATTTTTAAGTTGCTTTTGAGCTTTTGAATTCGAATGCGAATGGTGGGAAATTTGTGGGGATGGTGCATCTGGCAATAAAAGGTGAGATTACCATAGATATAATATTGTCACATTCATAGATATTTCCAGCGTTGGCAACATCGAGATATTTGACAATTAATGTACTTCCGAAATTATTTTGCTTCTCGCTGTTGACGTTCTGTTTCACTGTTTGCTCCACTTTTGTTATCGCGGATGTTATTATTTCAGTTTGGTAAAATTGATTATAATAATTCTAGTTGATTAATAAATAATAATCTGAAATCATAACGCAAACATTGGAAGTGTAGTGATTAATAATAATTAATTGTGTTTTAAAAATGACTATTACTGTTTGGTGATAATACGACGTATTAATAGAAATTGTGTAAAATGGAGGGGAACTCATCTGATGGTGATAATTCTAATAAGAAACGTATTGATGATGAGCAAGATGATGCGCAATCTTCGAATGCAGATTCTTGCGGATTGAGTTCTGAAAAGAGGATGAGAATGGAATCTAGTGATGTCCAACTTCCAGGAACTAGTACGTATCAGTGTGTTACTCCAAGATGTTAGGGCTTTCAGAAATAGTTTAATATAATGTAATACACACACTTAATGTGATATAACCAACAGTAATATCTAAATGTGTATCATAATAATTTACATTAGTATATTTTGAAAGTAGGTTATGTATCCATGATTAACTTTCAGGTGAGACAATGGTGGTTGATGTATCTGATAAAGATGAAAATTTAGACAGCGGCATATCGGTGGAAAAGTGTGAGAGTCCAAGTAGTGAGGATCAAGTGCCTTCTACAAGTAGCAACACACAAGTTCCAGATGAGACAGTTCCTGGTCCTTCTACAAGTGACACTATAGCTAGAGAATTTAAAATACACATCCGAACACCTAGAGGTCGTAATTATCGCTCTCAAAGAACTGGTTTTGATTCCAATTCTTTAGACAGCGATGATGATGACACCCAGATGGATTCTGATGATTCTCTCCCCGCAAGGGATGAAGCACCTAGCATCTTAGATTTAATTAGAGAGTTTGCATCTGAAGCCACTGAACCAGATCGTGTTTCAGTGAATTCTTCAACAAGAGCTAATGTGGAAGGAGACTGCAGTTCAGATAGGTATTCACTTAGACATATTATAATATTATGTTCCAGTTGTTATCTCTGAGGTATATCACACAATGTGAGGAATGCCATGATGGAATTCTTGTAGAGTTTGCATTGTTATTAATATTGTGTTTGTAATTTAGTAGTTCCAATCACAACGAGGGTGATTCTGGCAATAGTGCTTCAGATATAGACACAGATTCTGATGAATGGAGCGATATGGACTCATCCACACACAATGAAGATACTAATTCAGATACTGAAGTACCTCCTGTTCTCTTAAAGCGTAAACCAACACACACTTGGAATATTATCAAAGGTATTGTTTATATGTGTATTATTGTTTACAGTTATTTAGTTTATAGTTATTATATTGTAACGCTCCAATATTTTTATTTCAGAACTGAATAAGCGAGAGAGAGGATGTGGCATAGGTTATGGAAGAGCTTCTAAAACTGATGTATTATTTGAACAAAGATTCTATGGTTCTTTACATACTGTACAAAGACTAGAATTAATGTCTAAATTATACAGACACAAAGGATGTGTCAATTCTATTAATTTCCATCCTGAAGGTTTGCTCCATTTGATTACATCACTTATAATACCATACATACTATTATCAACATTTTTTATAACTTGAGCGTAATTATTTCGTAGGAAAGTTGCTGGCTTCGGGATCAGATGATCTCAATGTGATATTGTGGGATTGGGCAACTAATAATCCTATTCAAGTGATTAAGTCAGGTCATAAAACAAATATATTCCAAAGCAAATTCTTACACCTTAATTGGGCCAGTCAACTTAATATTGTCACTTGTGCAAGGGATGGGCAGGTAGGTAACTGAATATGCGCGGAAGTAAACATGAATATTTCCGAATAATAAAGTGTTAATAGTAAATATTTGTGTGTTGTTACAGGTTCGCTTGCTTCAGGTTCCTCCGAGTGGTGGTAACAGTACAGCTTACAGGAGACGTCTTGCTCAACATTCAAAACCTGCACACAAACTGCATGTGAGTGCAGCTGAACCTCATGTTATTATATCGTCAGGTGAAGACGGACAAGTGATATTGGCTGATGTCAGACAGGAAGCTGCATCCAAGTATGCTGCATGCACATTACTCTTTGTGAAATGTCATTATGTATTACATATATTATATTCATTTCATATTATTTTACAGGTTGTTGCGAGTCCGTAATGATGGAGCACCTGTGGCTCTGTACAGTCTCACCGGACATCCTCTAAATATAAATGAACTCTGTGTTGCCGGACACAATCGTCTTGTCAAAGTTTACGACAGGCGTAAAGCTGGAGTAAATGCTCAGCCTATAAAGAGTTTCTGTCCAGATTTTTTCTTAAGGACTGGAGTACGTATTTCGCTACTATAATGTATTGCTACAATTTTTTTATACTTTGCTGTAAGCTGACAAACCCATGATTGACGGAGGAATTATTAATTATTATTAATTATTATTAATTATTGCAAATACCTTAGTATATTACATTATTTTATTGTTTGATTTGTTTAGATTTTTTGTATTTTTGCTGTTTTAAAATGATTGAGATTTCCAGCTTCATGTAATTTCCGAAATTATTTCTTTTTAAACCTATATTTGTGGAAATTTAGGTAGTTTTATATGGATAAAACCAGAGTTTTGGTATTGTATTTTTATTTGTGGATTGTGTAGAATATGTTGTTAGTGATTGTCGTTTTGTATTTCTGTTAAAGGCTTCGGCCGTTTATGAATGAATAAAGAATGAATAAAGAATAAAGGAAGCTCTACTTATTAATATCTGTGTGAGATTCTTAGGATATCATGAGATTTGAATTTCCTGTGTATTTTGGAAAAGATTAATTAAAAATAAATAATTAGTAATAGGTTATACCTACTCCTAATTGATAAATAGATTTGTTAAGAATATATAACAAAGGGTTGATTGTTTTAGGGAAATGGTTCTAATAGAAGGAGTAAGTTCAAGTTGACATCCCTGTATGTGACATGTGCTGTGTATAATCACAACGGATCTGAAATATTGGCTTCCTATAATGATGATGACATTTATCTATTTGACACAACTTTGGATAATGGCCCACCTCCTGGCAGTTATGGCTTCACATACCGCTACTCTGGTCATCGTAATTGTGCCACATTTAAAGGCGTATCATTCTTTGGACCTCACTGTGAGTTTGTTGTGTCGGGATCAGATTGTGGAAACATTTATATATGGGATAAGAAGACAGAGTCTATTGTTCAGTGGATGGTGGGGGATGAAGGTGGTGTTGTAAGTATTTTTCATGATGACTTCTTTTAAATGAATTAGAATTAACGAGTACAGTGATACACTCCTCTGGATACATAGCATTGCATTACTGCAGCCTGAATTAACTGGCGAGCCAGTAATGATCAAAGGCTTGGTTTTCAAAGAGTCGTTCGTCTGGTTCTTACAATGTGTCACAGGACTGGGAACACCTCTGTATTGCATGTGAGTGCCCCAAGCCGATGAAGATGTTGAGATGGATTAGCCGTGTTATAAAGCTTTACACTCCTGCATTTGTGGGAGTCTAGTTTTAAATTTGTATTGTGTAAGTAGATGAGAAGAATTAATCATGATTTGTTTTCCGCAGGTAAATAGTATAGAAACACATCCCAGGTGTCCCATACTAGCCACAAGTGGTTTAGATAATGATATCAAAATTTGGGTTCCTTCAAATGAGCAAGATCCCAGTATGCAAGGCTTAAAAGAGGTAAGATTATGGGGATGAATTCCAGGCGTATTTATATATTTCCTTGTACATAATGATGTTTATCCTCTTAAATATTCATTGTGTTCTTTTTCGAGTTTCTGTTGTTATTTAGGGCACTGGGTATTACGCTTGGTAAGCCTAAAGCTGACTGCACAGTTTCCTGTTTCATTGTTTATGTTTAAACCGAGTATAATCATTCAGCCTCAGATTTGCCACTTTGATAATATGGTGTGTTTTCGTCCCCCAGCTACATATAGTAAATATACTGTCTGGGGGCAACTAATTAACCTTTTGTGTTATTAATGCTTTATTTTTATAAATTAGGTACCCAATGTATTTTGAGAAAATGAATTGAGTTGAAGAAAAAATTGAATGTAAAGACATTATATACCAAACCGTTTTTAAGCTGATTGATACTATTAGTATTTGACTATACCTAAATTAACCATTACTTGCATAAGTTTTATAATGATGTATCATTTTACTATATCCTTTACAGGTTGTCATGGAAAACAGCAGAGCACAATTACGCAGTCCACTTACCTTCCTTCCGGGCTTGTCGGGTGTTCTGGGAAGCAACTTATTCAGCAGAGGAGATTCTGATGATGATCTTAGAGCCGTGAATGACTCGGATTTTGATAGACATGCTTGTAGACCTTTTTAAGCTTCTGCATTATTTGGTACTAATCAAGTTTGGGGAATGGAAGTGGTATCTCAACCATAGAATAATATGTAGACATCTCAACCACCATTTATTATTTAGTATCAATCATAAGACTACCAATGTTGTAGTTTATTTCTATTTTAGTTAATGCTTGAGATAACTATGTGAGACTGCTGTACAGATTCAATGTGTCGCTGAAATTGTTCAAGTCATTTTAAATTATAATTTGTTAGCTAACACTCGATTATATTTTTAACCAAATGGTCTGTTTTTGAAAGCAAACACTTATTGGTTTAATGTTATGTGAACAAAGTGACCTGTTTGATTTTGTAATGTATACTAATAATATTATAATTATATTTCATTCATGAGTATAAACAAATTTATACATAAAAAACATTAAGTTTATTATTTAATATTTAACACAGTGACATGTCTATATTAGTGTGAATGCACAGACTTACTTTTGGTAAAAAAAAGAACTATCAACACAACATGTTTTCGAATCATCAATGAATTATAGGCATCTCTAAACATTGTCAGTTTAATATCTAAAAGCCCAGTAAATATTTAAAGTACTATCCAGTTTTCTCTTATTATTTGTTACATTTTCCTTATAATTTTATACAATGAGAAATGTAATGATGTTACATTGGAAATAATTACATAATTTATGACTATGTAAGTTTGCATTTCAACTGTTATTCTTATTTTACAGTCTGATTAAGTTGAGTCTGAAATACATTAATTTGTAGTTATATCTTACTGAGTTATACGTCTGAGAATGCTATTAAGGCTTTGGATAGGAGTTGTGATATGAATGTCTGTGTAGATTATTACTATTTGTTACCATCAATATAGGTGTGTCTTCATATAATATGAACTTGGAAGCACCAATGTGACTTTGCATTTTTAACTCACAATTTTATTCCCGCAAGCGTAGATTCGGGGAAACGACTTAGTGGAAGAATTTGTTTTTCACCTGAGCAATCTGATGGGTCAGTATGTTGAGTTGTATCAGTCAATGAAATCACAGCTCATTGTCGGCCTGGTAATTTTTTAAGTGCCGTTAGCTGGCACAATGTCCTATTATTTTTTCTTAGGTAAACAAAACTTCCGGCACTAAGGTGTGGTAGGGAAACCCACAATAATAATTAGATTCAAGTCCTTATTGAAGCTGTATATTTATATTAGAATATGTAGTTGTGTATATATATACGAACTATATTTTTAGCAAATACTATTGTTTTTCATTTCTCGTGTTATATAAATATTATTCTGACATTATTTGCTGTACATTGTTCTATAATAAAGCGAACTAATATGTTGTAAATAATTAGGTATTCTGTTTTTATCAACAATAAAAAAAGTTTAAAAAAATGCATATTTTATTTGTATCTATTACTTTCCTAAGAACTTTATCATCCTATTGGTTGTTCTGTATGTCATCGGTGATAACCTACAAACACCAATTTTATATATTTTCAGTAAAAAAGAGACGAGAATTGAAGCGACGACTAATCAATATCATTTGGGCTTTTAGGAGATTAAAACACAGTCATAATAACAAAAATTTAAAACTAATTTATTGTTCAAATGATTAGCTGACAGGAAAACTTATTCTTTGACTATATATTTAATTAATAATAAATAAATAGGATTATTTTAATATTAAAAAATTCCTAGCTTCTGGGCCAAGCCAGTATAGATGTAGAGTGTTATTCCAGCAATGCCGAGTGTTACAGATGCTTTAATCAATAAACCAATCCACGGTCCGGTACTTAAAATAGTAATAATTGTCTCCAAGAGTAAAGTCTTGTATGGAGTTAACACCAACATGGCAATAACTGCTGGAACAAGCTTCTTATTGAGATCATGTCGTCCCCATAACCAAACCAATGTTGCCGTAGTGATGTGTTGAATAAGTAGAATGTTTGATTCTAAGCATTTCTGTATATATTTCCAGTCAAATTCTGCACCACGCGCACCAAACCAAAGCATCAAGGCGCGAGTCAGAAACACCTGTTAAAATATTACACAAATTCAATTATTTACGTTTTAATATGTTCCCATTGCAATGGAAAATACCGAAACTGTCACAGTCACTTTCTAATAATTACATTATGTGCCTATTTTATTTAAGAATAGGAAGTACTACAAATAAAACCGTTATAATGTATTCATGTACAAGATATTTCATATTCACCTCCGCACTCGCCCATCCAATGCCAGCTGTTAGAACTTTGGAGTGTCCTTTCCCAGGAATGCCAGTTAGTACTACATACATCCCAACAAGATCAGCAATGTCTATTGTTGATTTTAGAAATTCCTACAATAATACATGTAGATTAGGAATATTGTATTAATTTGTCTGTACTGTGGTGGATTCGCCTTGTAAAAAAACACATTGTTCTCTATTTCTGCGACAATCTTAAGTGATTCAAAGTATTCTATATACTGTTGGAGTGACCATTGTATTCCGTCACATGGAGGATATATTTGATGCATTGTTTTTTTTGTACGGTTTTGATTGTTTTATTTTATTTGATATGAAAAATTAATAAAGGTGAACTGTAGTTTACAGTAAAAATAGCTGCTTATAAACTCACACCAATGAAATCAACACTAGAAGAGACGTTCTCCCCATCCGTGTCTGGGAAGAATGTTGCCAACACGAGCATCTTACAAAGTTGTGTAAATACATAGATCGCCCCAGCTTGGATACATTTATAGAAGGCACCATATTCCGATCTAAAAAAAATAATCACATGACAACGTTATTTATATAAAAAAAACAACTTAATAAACTTAACCTGACCCAGACCAATGATGGTGGTAAGAATGCCAAAATAACTAAGGAATTGTGTTTGTAATATTCTCAAACCAATATTCTTCTTGCTTAAAAACTCTCTCTTTCTATACCAAAAGTAATAATATACGTGATGTCTCACGCATTTCACTTAATTTTTTTGAATTCCTATGAACTTTGATATTATGATGAGAGGTTATGTTTAGACATTGTAGTTGTCGCCGACCAATTTGGAGACAGCAAAAAAAGAAAGCGTTGGTTGTACATTGAACAAGTTTTCATATCCTAAAGGCGACACGTTGTAAATTTCTGATGAGTCTTAGGGGTATCACGATGAAGTAATTAAATTAGGGGCGATGTTCATAGGGTCAGAATGATGAGCGAAATTATAACTAAGAATGCAATTACTCACAGGCCAGAATATTTGTAAGCCATCCAGTAAGGGACGTAGAGAAGAGCTAGACAATTTCCAAAATGATATAAGGTCATTTTAAACAGTTAAATTGAACTTGTTTCCCAAAAACCACACAACTTAACTCGCTAAATCGAAGTCGCCGTCATGTTATGTCAAATGTCAAACTATCGATGCTGCCATTATAGAAAACCAAGGTGTTCATGTTATTTTAATGTTTTACGCAGGAAATTTGGGTTAAACAACCTCAAAAAATTCTTGTAAATAATTTAACCAACATAAAATAAAACTTTAATAACTTAACAATTAATATATGGTTACGTATTAGGAGTAATTTTGCTGAAACGTCTTGATACTATTTTTATATCATGGTAACACCTACACATGTGATACTTCATTTGAAAAAATGCTATACACATTTTGTATGGCAAAAAATAATAAAGGGTTGATAAAAAAGGGTTGGATTTATAAAAAAAGTAAGGGGTGAATTGATTGCCCTTTCATTGTGCTCCAAAAACATAGGGAATGAAAAGAGATGACATGTTTTACTTTGAAGTAAAACATTATTAATAAATTCAGAATCAAGTTATATATGAAGAAGTTTTATATCCTAAGTATGAATTTTTTAAATAAAAAATAATAGATTATTACAGAATAACAATTCAAGTGTTTCAAAACATATCAGTAGTTGATTGTACAGTTAATAAAGGAGTCAGAATAGAAGGAGATGAGAATATCCTGTTTGATCTGTATATCCCGAGGGTTGATTGATCGAGTTACCCCTAAAATTCAACTCTTTTATACCATAAAAAAAAACATTTGGGTATATGTACATTTGACAATTTAAAAAGGGTTGGTAGGAAGGGTAAAAGATTCTCTATTCTTTATCCTGATGTGGGAGCAGGACGGGACGGAATAGACAATCGTAGTTCCATGTTCAGCGAGAGATCACCCTCGAAGAAATTTCCCTCTGGACCATCAGTATAGTTGTGGATTGCTCTCAGAGAGGTCATATTAATTTTTTTGTATGTGTTCTTGGTTCTTTAATTGTGTGTGCCTGTATTGGTGGATTTACTACGTCAGCGTGAGGAATTTTATTTTACAAAATTAGAAAATGAATATAAGTTATGTGGAAAATGGAATGAGAATGTGGTGTCTAATATTCAGTATTCTGTAGTGGTTAATAGATAGTAGATTAAGTGCAGGCTAAAGAAACTTTATGTATTTTTTAAAAGGATATTTCAATTTACCGTTATTATGAGAATTAATGTTGGTACAGGAGTAGTAAAAGCGAACTCTTATGGAATTATATTTATACCTTGGAAAAGGATATGGAGGTATTTATTTTAATTACTTTTTGAAGCATGCAATATTTTCTATGTACTAAGCATATTTGTAAGTTACTTCAACACATTCATAATTATAAACATCTGTTGAATTATCGTGATCATTTCTAATAAGCTATCATGGTGCGTTGCTGTGACAGAGAATGCTTTCGTACGTTCTCCTACATTTGAAAAGTGTTCATCGAAATGAATATAATATTAAAGTCCTTACATCAATTTTGTTTAGTTATTTACAGAAAGGTAAATGAAAAGGTGTTAAATTTAATGTTAAGGTTGTTAATATGAAGTTACAGACGTAGTACTAGTTGGTTACTATGAAATAAAATGCAAACATTTATGTTAGGCATTTTCAGTCAACTTACTAATACTCATAATATGTCTTTACATAAAACATAAACTGAAAGTGATTACACGCTGATTAAATACCAAATATGAAACTATGGTAGATTTATAAATTTGCACCATTTTTTCTAAAGTCTCAATATAAATCCAACAAAATATATTGAAAGGTGAGTATTTTAATTGACCTATTTGCTGACTAAAATTTAAAAATGTGAGTTAATATAATGCAATTTCTGTTCAATTATTGGGACATTATAAAAAATTACCAATATAAATTTATAAGTTCTTCTTATGTTGTTTAGCTTATAAATATATTTTTTGATTAATAAGCTTGAGTATATTTATTTACCATTTTATTACAGCTTCTTTTTTGACCTAAACATTTAAATCAAATAAAGTAAAAATAATAAATAAAAAATATAATAATGAAGCATTCTGTTCAATTATTAGCTGTGTAAATAATACATCTGTATTTACAGAAATATTAAATTTAATTTAAATTTATTTAAATACATAAATTTACATCTGTATTGTAAATTGTAAAATTGTTAAAAAAATATTCCAAGCAAAGTATTAAAATGCAAAGTGCTATATCTTGTTATTTTAGTGCCTTTTAATTTGTTTTTACATACATTGTGGATTACTATAATTGAGAAGAATATATTTGATAGTTCTGAAAAAAAAAGTATTTTTGTATGAAATATTTATAATTTTTTTTGCAAGAAATGAGCAGTTTATTTGGTATTTCTTCATCAGAATACTAGTAGGTTTTTTTTTTCACTGCTTAATATTAATTATTGATTTCTTAGACACATTACATCACCCAATATATTATGGATAGATCACAGGATATAAATACTTGTAAAGATGGACAAAAATTAGGACGGAAGAAAAGAAGTTTCATCATTCCCTCCTGAATTTATACTATCCATAAAGAAAATGTTTTTTTACTAATTAGTAATTTATTACAAAAAAGCAAAAGACACAGTGAGGTGATATTTATATTTTGATTGAGAGTCATGAATTTACTTTCATACAAAGTTAAAAGTATTGGCGAGAAATTGAAAATAAACCTGGAAATTATAAAAATAAAAGTGGTGTTTTCTCGTCCTATATATAAAACATTGTTGTCGCAACTGCTTATAAAATGAAAAATGCAATTTTCTTTCGTTCGTCTCTAATTTTGACGAAATAAGAGATTTTCTCATAAAACATAAGAAGGTAGATAAAAAAAATCGTACAAAGTCCAATTTATTCTTCGTAAACAAATTCTTATTTAACAAGCGTTAGCGCCGCAGGCAATTTTTCTTTTGAATATGGGAAATTGATGAACCTGGTTGCCTTTCAATAGTAACGCATCTGGATATATTTCTGGGATACAACATGATAAACGACTAGCGCGGCAGGCTAAAATTTTTGCAATAAAAAAAATTGTCTGCGGAGCTATTTACTCATATTTATTCCATTTGGCCATGTCACAATTTTTGTTGTCCACCATAATTGGTCATTGCTGTAATATCTATTAATTTAATTTATGTATTAGATCAGCGGTTTCCAACCTTTATGGTACCATGCCTCCCTGAAAAAAAATTTTTTTCTCCGCGCCTCCCCGGGACCCCCCCCCCCCCGTCGACGATTTTTTTTTGGATGAATTTTTATTTTAGCGCTCCAATAGTTAAATATGCCCAAAAAAAAGCACGGGGGGGAGGGGGTGGAAAGAAGTTTCATCAAATCGAAAATTTTACGAACCGCTGATGCGTAACTTTGTTTTCTACATAGTTCCTTACTTACATAAACTGTTAAAAATACCACAAAATGATAAAAATCTTGAGAATATACTAACATTTCTGAAAACCGGTACATTTAGGCGTCCCGAAATCATGTCAAAAACAATATCACGCCCCGCCGACACGCTTCAGTGGACACTTTAGCTACGAGTGACATTTAAATGTGAGGTTACTGTTTTCATGTAACTAGCGGTCGCTTTGTACATTACCGAAACAGAGCGTTTTCACTGAATTTCACTGTTACGTTAAGATATGAAGTTTTATTTATTTGTAGATATCATAATAGTATAAAAATTAATTTATTAAAAAAACTTGGCGCCTCCCCTGGCAATGGTCCGCGCCTCCCAGGTTGGAAACCGCTGTATTAGATAGATGATGGTTCCATTGGTTTTGGGTTCCACTGCCGACTTACTTCACCATTCATACACAAATTTTGCCATTGCGAAGCCAGTTACCAGTGACGATGGGTGGATGTTTGTAGAAGAGAACCTAGTTTGTAGTAGAACCTTTTTTATTGTATTATGTCAGATTAGGCCCATTATTAAGATCGTAAACAAAAAGGTAACTCGATGTGAATCGTGTTCTTAGGTCGCCTCGCGCCTCTTAGGTACCTACCTTGTAGGTAAACATGTATAGAAATTCTTCCTTTCAGGTTATTCGGGTGTTGGCCGCGTGTCTGTTGATCTTCTCTAGCTTTCGGCAGCGATACTTCTGCCATCTTCAGGAAGAAGTAGGCAGAAGTCACTACTTCATCCTGAAGATGGCAGAAGTATCGCTGCCGAAAGCTAGAGAAGATCAACAGACACGCGGCCAACACCCGAATAACCTGAAAGGAAGAATATATATACCATGCTGCGAAAACCTACAACATCATGTATAGAAATGCTTTTATTTCATCTTATATAGGTAGGCAGTAGGCATGTTAGGTAAGTATAGACATTTTCCTTAGACAGAATATAGATCGGACTATTGATTCAATATGTACTACCTATCTATTTCCTAGCATGTTAACTCAACAATTTTTTATTCTGCCTAATATAATAATGGAGGAAATTTGGATTTAAATACCCGTAGGTAGTAGAGTTTGCATAAGTAGGCGAGATTAAGTGTAGGTGTAGTAGGTAGACATTATAGTACTATAGGGTACGTAGGACTCTTTAGTTCAGTCAGTTCAGTGGTCCTGTCCAAATATTCTACCTATTCCTCGTATAAGCTCATCCGATAAGACCTATCGGATTACGAGTATGCTAACACTCTTAGAGGGATTTTTTATATGAAAAACTCATCCTCCTAAGATGTACCAGGGATGTTTTAGGAAAATTAAATGCCACCGAAAATGTAGATATTAAAAAAATATTCTCATTATTTAGAACTGAGTTATCCTATTCTTTTTCTATTCTACCCCTTACTTCCTCGCGGGGTAGGCAGGGAGAACGGATCGGCGTGTTTTCCTACCCTTATATACTCGTACAATTAATTGCTTCTGTCACCTTCATGCAATTTGTCATACACACTGAGTTATGAAAATAAATATTGTTATACAAAATCCGTTTTCAGATTTGTGTACCTACCTATCCTGTTTTACACAGACAATACGTCGAACCTGTTATACGTAGCTTGCGTCTTTTATTCACGTGGATAAAGGTACTTGAATGTTTTACTGGACGTAAATACAACATTCACCTTCAATATACGAGTATTTACATATCTGAATTCTACTCGCTCTGTTATAAGACATGTTGAAGGTGGTCAAAAGAAGACACCTTCAGATTCTAACAAGGTTGGTTCGGTTAGTTGTTACGCCATCTTTTCTTATAAATGATGAGGGTCGTGGACTCAAATCTTGGTGTTGCTAAATTTGAAATTATTTTATTGTATCAATTTCGTGACAGCTGAGTAGGTACCTAATTCGTTTACGTAAAATGTCTAGTATAATATTCTCCTACCAGAATTATATAAAAGTAACTAATAGGCACTTGGATAAAAAACATGTTTTGGTAAAAGTCGATGATGTTTTGAATTATGTGTTGGCTGAGTTGTAACAAGAAATGAGAAAGTTCCTGAAGACTGACCTGGCCGTACAAGGGATGAGAACAGAGAGTCGTTTCCCCAGATAGGATGTTAGAATGTTATTTTTTATGTATTCCAAGGGGGAGGTGATAGATATCTTCGGGGTAGAGACGTTTTTTCAGTCTTAGAAGGGTGTGAGGCGATCATTCTTGTGTTTCGGGGATGGGAGGATGAAAAAAAGAGGAATTTGGTAGGCTTAGGAATGCTTTCAAAAGGAATTTTACTTTTTTTTCTTTCTTCTCTCATAGGATTATTAGTTTTTCTCTTTTGTGCAAACAGTTTCGAATAACAAGCAAATTGATTCGCTATAAAAGTAATGGGATATTTGAAGACAATGTTTGTATAATACATATTTTAGGATAAATATTCCTTTTTTCTGAAGCCATTAGGAGACGTTACAATAAAAATATATATAGGTACGTGATTAATATTAACGAAGACACTGGTAATTTATTGAAACTCAATAACATTATTTTATGTGAGCAGGATTAAAATAATATAGGTAGGTAGGTACGTATTATGATTTAATTACAGTTAGGCAAGAATAATATATATGGTTTATGGTCCATTGGTAGTTACACCTGATGTGTAAAATAGGTACCGAATACCGATAGCGACATAAATAAGAAATGCAAGTAGATATAGTATTCTTCGTTTATTTTCAATATTCTCTACAGTTCACGATACGAGGCATGTTATAAAATGTGCAAAGTGTGCAGAAAACAATTTGGAATTACACAGTTGGTTACCGAAATTTACAAGATTTCTTCTAATTAAGTTTTTATACTATATACCTAATACTTTATTATTTTTTTATAAAATCTTAGTAAAACGCTTTCACTTCTAAATAAATTGATATTTGCTCAATCTTACCTGACGAGAGAGTCTGAATAAAAACCGTTTGTTGGACGAAAATAGAAGTTTCAATTAAAATAACACATTATGGCCCAGCATTATAGGTGAAGGTATCTAGTTAATAGTTATGGATATGATATTACAATATTAATATAATTAATAGTAATATTCCGAAGGTGTTGATAATAAAACATTATCATAGTTGTGGTGGTGATGAGGTGTGTAATAACATAGGAATATAAAATTATTATAACTTATAACATATCTATCAATATTATAAACCTATAAAAATCTCAATGTAGCTGAATATGTATTACTCTGAAACCCGTCGTAAATAATTAGTATGGAATTAAAACTTTGCTTTTTTAAGTAAATTATACTGTAACTTATACTTAGTTAATCAAATTTTAATATCAATCCTCGTCCAAATCTCAAGAGCGTTGAGATATTCAAGTTTGAAAATTAAAACGTATCAGAAAGATACTGAGAATATGTTGAACTTGTGTATTGGTAGGTAGTAGGTACCCACATATAGTACAATATGTTATATTCTCTGATGAAAAGATGAATAAATAGGCTGCAGATTTCATGCTTTCTGTCGTTTGTTGGGAAAATTTGTGAAATAAAGAAGTGAGTTTAAAAAATATTTGACGCGCCCACGAAAAGTCACCATTTATGATTTTATTTTTTACAAGTTTTCTAACACTTCCTTTTTATATTCGTTACGATCTTTACAAAAACGGAATGAGGCAAAGATGATAATAATAATATTAACATAAAAACAACGTAAGTATATTCAGAATAATTTCCTCCTTAGTTTCTCTATGTGTGTGGTGTTGTATGATAGTATGGCAGTGTGGAGTGAGCAGGGGTAGTTGCGGGCAGCTGGGGTGGTGGGTGCCCTCATAAAAATGGACGACACCTGCTCCAATGGGGCGAGCCGTCGCACATAAATATCATTCGAGGTTATGTCAGGAATAGATATGAAATAAAAATAAAATTCACATTATATTGTGATGTTTTTGGAGAGGTGCGACCCCATATACACTCTACCATATAACAATATCATAATCTTACGACAAGGAATATTTTACCCCCTCTGTCCCATCACCATAATACTGATAGTATGAAAATACATTATAATAATATTATATGGGATGAGATAATGTAGTTGCCTATATCTACACCTACATCTACACACAATGTTACACCTCAATGACATTTCAATATTACGAGTACCTACAGTCCTCTACTAAAAAACCTTTACTATTGTTTGGATTATTTGAGATACTTTTTTTACAAGTTTTATGAAATAAAGAGTTTTAATGATAGAAAATTTTTAATTAAACAAATCGTAGGTAAATTTGGCATCCTACGGGGAAGCAAAATTGAATAAACTCTGAATTTTTATATGTAGGCTTAATAGGTTTTTCATTAAAGCTAGCGGTGCTTCACAAATCACTTCTTCTTCATCAGCCTTGGTCCCTCCACTGCTGGATATAGGCTTCTTCCATTTGTGTCCAGTCATTTCTATCCCTCGCCTTTCTGACTCACTGCTTACCCGCTACCGAGGTCACGTCGTCCGCCCATCTTTTCTGGGGCCTTCCGACATCTCTTCTGTTTTCCCATGGCCTCCACTTTACGAGTCTGGGTGTCCATCTATTTTCGTCTTGTCTTGCTATGTGTCCTGCCCGTTGCCATTTGAGTCTCGCTGTACGATCCATGACGTCATCAACTTGGGTTCTCCGTCTGATTTCCTCATTTCTAATTCTATCGCTGAGGCTCACAATCTTCATAAATTATTTACAAATACCAAATGTTTTCGATCATTCTTCAGAAAAAACCGTCGCTTTGTTATAAAATAAATAAAATATACCTAATATGAATAATCCAGTCTGACTCTGTGAGCTTTATGATAATCCAACCTCAGAATGACTTTACTTTACCTTACTTCACCTAAATCGCTTTTATATGGTAATAGCTAGAATTTCTTTTCAAGATGATGTTTTTGGTGACCAAAGTATTGTGGTGGAAATCCATTTTAACGGGTTATATCAACACCGTCTGGTTATATTCGCTTAAAATATACTTAATTAAAAAATCTTAAATCTTTGTTTGTTATGATAACTACAAATATGTATAACAACATCTTGTTTTTATTGTTATCAATTTATCGGAAAATTTATGGGTTTAAAATTCGAATGCTCTTTGAGATCAAACTTTGTGAATATCTGCCGATGGCGATGGTTTGAATTGCATGAACGTGATGAAAGTAAGAAGTGTGTGTAAGGATAGTGAAATCTGGAGATCTCTTCTCTCTACCTACTCTGCAAGGAACGCGCCGTGAGGAGATAGAATAGAAAAGCTGCCAAGTCGAACGTCATCTTTGTTTTTATATCATACTCATCACATCACAGATCATATACTCTGTAGGTACTAAATAGGATAAAAAATAAAATGTAAATATTTCACGAGCGTTATTTCTTAAATGAGATGATTTGGAATATTTTTATTATCTTGGGATATCGAAGAAGAAAATGTTTTTATCTATAATCTGCTAATAACAATACATATTATAACACGAGTAGAACGATATAGATTCACCTTTCTCCGTGAGATTTTTTTCGTATTTTAATAAGAACAATTACAATGATAATGGCAGAGATTTTATATAAAGTGTAGTATATATTCATGACGCTATAGAGGATATATTTATGTATATAATCGTATTATAAAAATCATATTATCTTCAAAATCCTTTCACCTTCAGACTGGAGTTATCTGATATAGAATTCTAAAAGAGGAATATTATAACCTCACATCATCGGCATTTCCTAACTATTCTTATATAATATTGAGAATCAAAATGAATGTCTTATACATTCCAATTTACCTAGTGTATTACTTTGAATTTCATATGAGATTTACCTGGTAGTTTTTCACGCAGTGCAAAGCAATTGCGGCCTAATGTTCCATTTCTTGCTGGTTTTATTTTGTTAAATGTGTTGATATATATCTATACATTTTGAGTGGCTACGTAAGGAGGTACCTACACAAAACACATATCTATTTCTCCTCGGGTATATCACCTATTCGCATATCCTTTCCCTGAAAAGGATCACCCTTAAGAAAATATATGACGGAATGTATTATGACCAGTTGGACGCTGGGAATATAAATTAACGTATGCGCAAATATATTAATAGATAGATATATTAATCTACCCATACTACAATTGTTGGACAAAAAACAGTCATTTGGGATAAAAGGGGCGACGAGTATCCTGAAAAAATTTCTCGCCAAACAGGGTTTTTTACGTTTTTTGGGGACAATATGGCTTTATTCAAAAAAGTTTTGAAGTAATTCAGCAGATTTTAATGCATATTTTTTAATTAATTAATGATTTTTTTGAGAATTACTGGTTGGGAGATATTTTATTTAAAAGTATGAGAAGTATTTTAAAAAGTGTTTTTTCAGGTATTGTACAAATACCTGGATTTTCAATTATATGTGAACGTAGGGAACATTTCTAATATGTACTAGCGTTGGTACTTACTGCAATTCATGTAAGGCAGGGAAGAATGAAAGAAGACAATCTTATTAAGTACTTCGCTCTTTAGTGCCTCATTGAAAATAAGGGTTCATCATAAACAGACTCCCAAATACAGATAGTCTCGTTAACAAGTTTCCTATGTCACCAAATATTGAATATTACGATTTTTTTTAAATAATTTCATATAGAATGTTCTATTTCAACTGAGCATCAATATGGTCGTATAACATTGTGTGTATTTTCCTACCCCTAAGCCGGATCGACAGAATTCGAATTTTGAAAAGGGTATAATGTAGGAGAGGAGGTGGGGTTGGGAGTTTAGACCCCAGTGTGCCGTCACTTTCCCACCTTTTGTTACCTGAACGGAAATCCGTTGTCGGAGCGAGAAAGAGTGAAACATCTAATTCTAAAATTGAATTTATTTTTCAAACGGCCATCCATTGATCCTATGTTTTTCATAAAAAAAAAATATATAGACAGAGGGTTTTCTTCATAAGTTCATAGTGATTGTATACAGGCACTGCACATGTTTGTAAAAAAGTTCTATAACTGATCCATGTACTATACTGGAATTAATTCAAACTGGCGAACGCAGTCACATTTTTATGACTGCGTTCGCCACTTTGAATTAATTCGACTATAGTAGTTGCTCGATTACGGTACGACTAATGTATTGAAATTTGCTGGCCTAAATGAATAACGAAATAGTTTTATTTTTATCTAAAAATTAATTTGGCTATGTAATCTAAATAAACTCAAATATATTTTTATACATAGCTTGGAAAAGCTTGTGTGGTATTTAGTTTTGGGATCGAACCGGTATTTCTTGGAATAATATTGAGATTTTCGACGGATGGTACACGGTGAAAGTCAATTTCTAAAACTAAAAAATAATAATTCTTCTTCTTCTTCTTCTTCATAAGCCCTGTAGCTTCCATCTCTGGATATAGGCCTCCCTCATTCGTCTCCATCTCTCTCTGGATTTTGCCTCGGATGTCCACTTGAGGCCAGCTGTTAACTTCAGGTCATCTGTCCAACGCATCTGTGGCCGGCCTCTAGGGCGTTTACCGAGCCACGGACGCCAGAACAGGAGCTTGTTGCTCCATTTGCCATCCGTTGCTCTCGCCACATGACCTGCATAGTCCCACTTCAGCCCTGCGATGCGTTGTATAACATCCTCAACTCTGGTCTTATTCCTTATCCACTCGTTTGTTTTCCTGTCTCTGAGAGTAATGCCAAGCATCACTCTATCCATGGCTCTTTGTGTAACTGCTAGTTTATGTACAATCTTCTGTGTCAGTACCCACGTTTGAGATCCATAAGTCAGGACAGGAAGAACGCACTGTTCGAACACTTTTGTTCGTAAGTTCTGAGGAATTTTACGGTTTTTCAATATGTGACCCAGTTTTCCGAATGCCACCCATGCTAGTCTGACTCTTCTATCTATTTCAGCAGTCTGATTTTCTTTTCCGAGCTTCAGTACTTTACCTAGGTAAATGTATTCTAGGTAATGCAGTACTTTACCTAGGTAAATGTAAAAAATAATAATACTTGGTTTAAAATCGGTAGTAGTATGTAAATGTACCTACCATCACTTTGCAAATATACTCTAAAGAATTTGTAAGATGAAAAGTATAGTTGAATATCAACAATAAAGTGATTTTGTTTGTATGTAAACTTCAAATAAGTAGATATAGGTAGGTAGTTGTTATTATTTTCCATCGAGAAAATCCATAGGAAAAAAGAATGTTTTTACTCAGCTAAATAAAGTCTATTACATTTTATTTTTACGATTTTAATACGAAATGGCCATTGCGGTACCATAATATTTCCAATAGTAATGGAAATCAAATACAGTGGCGTAGATATTTTCCCATGACCATTTATTTTTTATGGTTTACCATAAAGAAATATATTATATTCCAATATTCTCATTGCCTCTGTAGTGTGCCTTCTATCGTTAGTATAATTTATCCCTATATTCAAATGAAATGAGCTGAGTCTTACATTTGGTGGACAATAAAATAAATTAAAGTAGGTACCTACATATAGTTAATGGTTTCAGGTAGTAGAATTGATTTCCCATTCTTTACAAAAGTAGTAATTCCAAAATTTACTATCTAGTCCTTTCATAGTGATATCCTGAAACTTCTGAATATCTATATACTTATCAGTGGCGTATATAGGGGGGGGCCGAGGGGGCCCGGGCCTCCCCCGAAATGTTGGACAATTCTTTAAAAAACGTTATTTTAAAACATGAAAGTTACTCAAATTCATCATTTCACCCATTATTCAAAAAAATTTCGCCTGCGGCGCTATTCTTCTTTGTATTTTCTGTACACAGTATGAATACCAACCTAAAACACGACCTTTTTCAATTGCTTTCACGAAAAATTTTTGCCTGCGGCGCTATTATAATTTTTATACTGTACGTCTATCTTCAAATTTTTGTTGCCTCCACCCCCTCAAAATCAAATATTAGATCGGGCCCCCCCCGAAATGAAATCCTATATACGCCACTGATACTTATGTATAAATTAATGAATGTAATGTTCAAAGGTATTAAAAAATATTAACTGACGTGGTCGGTAGCAGACTACCGACCACGTCCGACCAGAGTTGGTAATGCGCTCGAACGTTTGGAGCGGGTTCGATCCCCGATGCCGACTGACTCCCCTTCACAACAAAAGCTTTTCAAGCTTACTGTGAAGTGTGTAAATATGTGTTTAAACCTAGATTCACTAAAAAAACCTATTGCAATAGGTTATTCAAATCTCTTTTCTCCATATTAATACATGTAATAATATGTAAACATGAGATTATGTAATCGGTTATGGATTTTGGTTTCCCACATGTCAATTAAATCAAATTATACCGGGTCTTAAGGCTCGGACCCCAACGATCATTGTCATTTCCCGCGGCATTAAGGTTCAAAATCGCATGGTTAAGGTCGAAAAACTTTTACGGTCATTTTCTAGATTTTATAGCCATTAACTGAACTTAAAAACGAGTTACTGTCTTTCGGAAAAAAGATCCGAAGTGTTTTCTTTTTTTTTTAAATCTATACAAGATACAAATCTTTTACGGTCATGTACTAGATAAAGGCTCAATATATCTACTACAAGATCTAAGGTCTCTCGATTTTTAAAATGTCGATATGCCTAGTTTTAACAGTAGTAAACACTTATAGGTTTTATGTTCAATTTACCATATAATTTATAGGCGTAGCGTATATGTGAAATGTAATTTTGTAGGTACGCCAATGAACGCATAAAATACGTATTATACATAGAAAAGGTAGTTATCCCTAAAATAAATTTAGTAAAGTAGGTACATTATGTATGTATGCACAAACCATGCGAGCCCCCAGGCCCGAGCCTTTAAATATTTGAGTCCAATAAAAGTTGTTACATTGCGCTCCCTTTCCTCCCTGCGAGGCATGAGGAGGGTAAGGAGTTGGAGCTACTTAGAGCTATGGGGTGAATGAGGATACAGAACTAAGGGTCGTTCAAGCACTTCAATAACATTACATAGTAATTTCTGGGTTTGGCAATAAAAGGTATTATTTGATTTCTGATCTGTTTTCAAACTATTAAATAAACTTACAGATAAAAACAGTAAAGTATCTATTAATTTTATCTGATATTTTTTAAGTATAGTTTTATCAGTCAGTTCGCTATTTTAATATATAGTTCTGAGTTTCCTAATATAGGGACATTCAACGTTTGTAGTTGCAGAAAGGTATAGGTTTTAACCTTGTGGTTATCCATACAATTACGATGATTTTTCAAGGTTTCTTGGAAAAACGATGATCTGTATGTACTGTGCTGCATATTTCGTTCCGAAAATTTGTTAGCACTATCATAACTATAGTTAAGGGACTCTTGCAAGACTTTACTAATTTTACGATTTTATAGATTTTGTACCTGATTAAAAAAAACTGTCGTGACTTCACTTTTGCAAAAAAGGCCAGTCGCTTTCCCGGATTTGCTAAAATGAACTAATCAAAGAACTTGTGTAAATAAGGCCAGGTCACTTAACTTTTGCTTTTTGTTTTATTTCACATTTATGAATGAAGCTCACAAAATTGAACGGTTTTTTTTAAAGATGCCGTTGTGGATTTTGGATTACAGTATCTCAATACAAATCTATCTAGTTATACCTACTCGAACTTTTTTACTCCCAATTTCTTTAATCTTATTACCTACCCCTACATTTAGGTACAATATTTTGAAACATGTTATCTAATTTGTATTGAAAGAAGAAATGTATCAGTTCGAAAGTTTTATGTCCTCAGCAAAAGCAAGTCATTCATTTCCTGCAAAATTTATGTATTGCTCCCCTCGTGACGTTACACACCATCGTGTAGTAGGCAAATGAACTTCACATAATTTATCACAATTTAATAATATTTTACCATAAAAATAGAAATAAAAATAATTTGTCCCTTTTTCCAAAACGGTTGGATGCTTGCGTGGCGAGTTATTTGCTGTCGCCAAGTTTATACATACGAAGTTAGTTGGGGATGAGAGATGAGATACGAGATGAGATGTATGGACTTCACAATACTACACATATTGTTAGGTATTCTTGATGTATTTCAGACGATCTTGTGATGTATGTATATTATTATGATTCATTTGTAACTGCATTCACATTTATCACCAATATTTCAGAAAAATTAAACACTTCAATAGTAATTGTCCTCCAATGAAGGGAAAATATGTGGATCTAGTTCACCTACCGGACTATTTCAATAATTACAAGTGTCACTGTCATCATAATGTGGTCACTGGTCGTACTGATTAGGATGGTTCGGATGTAGGTTCGCTCCCAACAACTTTCATAAGAAAGTCTACCTACAAAAAATGTGCCTGGGGATTTAATAAGTTCAAAATTAGTTCCAAAAAATATTAGGCTAGCGCATATTTTCTTCTTTCAAAGTCAAAGTAATCTCTGTATGTATACCTACCTATTAGTACGCAGAAAATGTCAACCACTTCACGTCATTTACTACACATATTTGAAAAGATTTTATCAGCCTTAGGTGCACTCCATTCCTGCGTTTTGTTGCCCCGTGCCTCCTCTCCTAATCATCTATTGGATTATAGAGAACCTCTGATATGTATCTCCCCCATCTTTACTAAAACGGAGACCATAAAAACGCTAAATTGTTACAGAAATACTTCCATCAAATTGCACGACCTAACCTAATACTTGCATAATGTTTCATGAATGAAGATATTTCAATGTCTCTTACTAATTAAATTCAATGACAGGCGTGTTTATTAGCATCTACATCTATATAGAATTAATCCATCATTTGATATTAGATAGATCTTGGAGAAATGTACATGAAATTCTCAAATCAAATCGACATTATAATGAAAATCCCTTATAGATACTTATTTGTACCTGTAGGCACTCTCGGTGGGACTGATAATTCATTTACTAAGTTATAGTAAGTATGTCGCGAAAAATGTGTAGACGATTTCTTTTTAGGTATGTATTTTGTAGGTATGTGTGAAAAATATCATTCTTTATTTTTACATCAGTAGGTAGTCAAACAGAGCGTACAAATAATAGATATTGTATTACATACTTACTTAGGTAAGGAAGGCATAGTGCGGAACTCGAAATATAATAATTGACAATAATTTATAAAGGGTCATAAAATATGATAAATATTCAAAGTAAGGATGGTGATTTGACCATTGGTGGTTGTAGGCGTCGGGGTCTTTGGGCACCGCATGCATGATGCATGAGGGGGTCCCCGGCCCATCTCTCTACACAAGAATCCACTCTCCCTCGCCTTTGAATCCGTGAACACGCGATAAGAATATTAAGCATGCTAAACCTATGTACACCACCACCCACCCCGGACCCTGAGTCTCTTTCAGATGACGGGATTTTGGGTATTGTGGTAATAATTTTAGACGCCATCTTTGTATTATTTACTACAGTCATATATTTCTCACACAGGATAATATTATTCAACACATCTACCTAGACAAACGCCTACATATTCAGAAAGTATAAGATATGAGCTTTCGCACTGTAATAAATTAAGTAGAAAAGGTCCTATAAATATTTAATTCATCATTTCAGAATCAGAAAGGTATTTTTCATTATACACCAAGTAGATTAAACTTGTATAAATTTATGATAACTGTATTTAATAATTGGGTAGATATGTACATTCCATATTCCTCAAATACTCTGGTATAATTTAATTTACCATCCAATCAGTCCAGAATCCAGATGCATCTTGCCTTCATTTTATCGTCAGTTCTCTATATAGACTCAGTTAATATTGTACTAAACAGATAAAGGATATTGTAGTTAAGATAGATATTGTTATATTATCCTAAAAATAATTTGCTATTGTATTGTTTGTTATTCATGTGTCAGACTGCAGTAGACATGTTCGGGGGTGCGTGAGCAATTTGTGAAGTATTCTCCACTCTTCAAATATCCCTCTCCCTCCTGATCCTCTCTTCTCACCATTTCTCCTGATATTTCGTCTGGCATTAGTAGCTACCTCATCTTCCAGACACCCTCACCTAGTCGTCCTGTTGCAGTTTTTTTATTTATCTTTTTATTAATTCCTCTGATTATCAATTTATTTCCGTATGCGTTGCTGTGAGTGTCATGATAACATCCAAACATGTTTATTTTTTTATTAACACTTTTGGTGAAGAAAATACAGAGATATGTGAACGTTACAAATATTAATATTTGTTCAATAGGGCGAGCTTATAGCAATGCTGCGATCTCTGCCACCTAACCCCATATCTGTCGCAAACTAAAAAAACAAGACGTGGTATTCTATGGACTGTATGCAGTTAGATTCCATAATGCCACGCTATTGATGGTATCAAACAGTTTTCGTTTATAGCTGTCTTCAGAGAGTAAAGACATTTTGTGACTTTGTCATGTGGATTTGAAAATGTGCCCTGAACTATAGGCATTCAAATAAAAAGTGCTATTAATAAATTCTATTTCTTAAAATACCAAAGCATTTTTTTTATTTAATAGGTAGGTAAGTCTGTACCCATCATAAGAAGTATATCAAATACAAAAAAATGTATTAACACGCATGTCAATCAAAATAAAAATGCATATTATCATAAAAAAATGAGTTGAATAATTCAATTCGTATTTCATTGTACAATGGAAATAAATAATATAAAGGTTTCTTTATATTTTGTAAAAAAGTAACCCCACATTCATGTAAATAACTCAATAGTATGGAACTCAGTGTGAAGGGATTTTAATTTTCATAAACATGTCATGTTGCAGAATTTTTTTCTATTATTTATTCATTTTGTTACGCCTTATGTGTTGTACGATCTTATGCAGGGTATTCTTGTGAACCTTTTTTCTGTTATTTGCTGGTGTCGTTTATCCTCATGACTGAGGGTCGCGACTCTCACTCCCGCACTTGACAATCCTCCTCAATGAGGCTCTGTCCATGGCCAGATTGCGGCCTCGTGTAGAGTGGTATTTGTGGCTGCTCTCACTTGGTTGCTCCAACGCATCAGCAATCTGCCTCTCGGTCTCCTGCCTTGTACACTGCCTAGCATTACCGTTCTTTCTAGGTAGGGTTATTTACCAAACATCTTTCTTACAAATTCTAGGTAGGTACTTATCTATTATAAGGTACTCCCATCGTGATTTGATTACACAAGAATTACTTAATTACTAAAAAACTTTCTCAGTTACTTAAAAAAAGCCTTCTATGAAGTGTAAAAGTCGCATTCGACGGGAAAAAGATGTCTTATGGAATTTTCGGCAGAAGCGATGTTTTGGATTTATATCAAGTTTTTTTAGAAACTGCGTACGTATATTTATTATTCTGAAAAAAAAAATCCCTTTGTGTAATTTCTTTACAAAATTGTCGGTATCTAGATGTTAAATTTATTTACGGATCTGGTTCACTATTCTGCTGTACCTCGTTACACTCTGTATAATATTGTGTCCTGCAACCCCACAATTGTGTTGCGTTATGCACCTACACAATGTGTAGGATTTACCCTAAAATCCAAGTTTTTTCCCTTTTTTTTTTGAAAGATTTAGGATGAATGCATCGCAGAATTAACAGGTTTACGCAATTCTCTACATTTCAAATTTAGAGGGGAAAATAGAAATACTTATTAGAATACAATGTAAGTAGGTAGGTTCCCACATCTTTAAAATGTATTTATATATTTTATTCTTCTTAACATGTTATATGATTTAGAAAAAGTATCTTACTAGTATGTACATACTACTAATATTATATTTACATAGAAATTAATATAAATGTATCATTTACCTATAAAATTTAGGGTTAGGTGACAGAGCTCGCAACACTACGACAAGCTCGCCCTAGTAAACAAATGTTTTAGCACCTATTGCTTATTATGTTATCGTAAGCCTTTGCTGCTTCACTTGAAGTGTAAATTAATAAACTAGATAGGTAGGCTGCTTACAAATGATTCAAATTATTTGCTACTGTGACATGTCCATTGTCCAAGCAAGTATTTGGGCTTGATATACAATTCCTAATTCCCATATATAAAGATATACATAGGAAACAATGAGATATTCATGACATATGAATTATAATCTAATGAACAACATAGGATAAGAAGCAACTTCTTGAAGTGACTATTTTGTGATTCAGAGATGCATTCCTCCTCCCTCGTTTTAGAGATGCACTACATAATATTGCGTGAGTGCATTTAGTGAAATGTTGCATGAGTTAGTCTAGTAAATAATATAATAACATACATTGGATCATTTTTGAAACATTATAACGAAATATGGAAGGTTTGCGTCAGATGTATATCCGCTCAGATAGTATTACTTACAGCATTCATTGCCTGTAGGAGTGTTATAGACCTTTTGTAACTATGTACTAAAGATTTTAATGCATTATCTATCTCGCTAAATAGTATGAATAAAAAATATATCGTAGGTATCTTTTCTTTTACATGTTGAGAAAAGTACTAATGAGTTTTACAAAAGGGCTCGGAATACATCCCAAAATCAGATACCTTCTAATGAGACAGTTCACGGTGAGATACTTAATACTACCCGTGAATGATTTGTGAGGTCAACAGCGAGTGCACGAATCTGTATAGATACCTAAATGATGCTTAAAAAAGGGAGAACTATTTTGAATTATTTACTGCAAGTTTCTTAAAGGCTACCAAGTTTATACATTACAATTACAAAATAAGTTGTATTTTGTAGCTGTAATGTATGAAGTTATCGTATATCCACCCGTATTCTAGTCTAACGGAACTAAACTGAAGTTGCAAAATTTAGTTTTGAATACAATGGATGTTAGGATTATAAGGGTTTATAAAGGGTAAGTCCTGCATCTCTCAAATTATACACACACATGCATGATGTTTCCTCTATATAAACACACCTACACACCTACGCATTGCGTATGGGTTGTTTTTGCAAGGGGGTGAATTTTACAATGGTCCCATGTTATGTTTTGAATGGCACTACACACTATGTTGTGGTAATGCTTATAAAAACATTATTGCATTTGAACTTTTTGAACCATATCCCATGCAGACACAAGAGGGGTGATTTTAATGCAAACTGTTTACATGCATTTTTAGTTTTTATACATTTCTAATTTTTATTCATTAGCAAGTCAAAGGTTTATTTATGCAAATTGCACTCACCATAGTGGCATAGCAGAGATATACCATCGCCTTACCAGCATCGTTATATTAGAAAAGAGAGTCGCTAAAAAAATTGACAATCCTTTAACAAAATTCAACATAAAATTCAACACCTGCTCATATTCTGCTCAATCGGCTCTTTGATTATAATGCAACTATGTTGCGAGTTGCAGTAGGTGGATGACATTGGTATGTTAATATCTATTTAACATATCAGAGAGATCATAATGTAGGTAATAATTTATTTCAATTAATAAAATAAGACAACATTATGAGACATTAACGCCTTGAGTCCTGACCCTGTTTAATGAATACCTATCTACATTGACCTTATCATGATATATTAGTGTTACTTCCTATCCTTACACACACTCCTCGCTTCCGTCACATTTCTATTAATAATTTGTATATTATATTATTAGGAAATAGAGATTGGTCCGTTGGTGTCTTCCTTATACTTAAGTTATTCAGAGTTCTGCCATATATGAAATGGTATTCGCACATCTAATGATAGGTATAAATAAATACAAGGCTGAATGCATAATATCATTGTTCTTCCTTATCATTTATCTTAATTATCATAATATTATACTAGAGTTTAACTTTCTGAAGTCAAATATTTAAATGTTATCATGATATTTTATTTTATGAGGCTTATGTATAATAATAAGACATCTTCTTGTTATATTAATTTATATTTAACAATGACATTTAAAAGTTAAAAAACAAATATCTGCAGATAAGAAATATACCTACTAAACTTGCATTGTAATTGTGTACATATGATATGATTTTTAATTAAAGCAAACACAACTTCTTAACATTGCTTACATAACATAATACACCCCATCTAATAAAATAAAATAAATCTCTTCTTCTTCTTCTTTAAATATGGCACGCACCCGTCTGCGGGTGATTTTGCTAAAATAAATCTCGTAAATACATAACATTAAATTAAAACATTGTGTCGTCGAGTGTAGAATTCTATCTTTATCACTGACATTTAATTCGGTAACTGGACCAGGAAAATTTTGGCCAGAGGACGATTTACATCTATGTGCAGAGGTAGGCACCCTGTGTTAGGGCACCGACATCCAAAATGCCCTTGAGTGACTTGGTGGCCAGGATATTAATTTGCAGGGTACATGGTCTCTGCATGTAGCTGTCTCTTATCGTCTGACGTTGCCACCCATCGGTGGTTGATGGCTTCCAAATTATAAAAACAGGTATAGGTTAGTTTTTGTAAATCCATACGACGTATCTAACTAGGTGTACTTATCCTATGGGTTAGTAATATTGTTAACTATATTATATGTAGTAGGTAACATGTATATGTATATTGTATCTGTAGGCGTGTACCTAATTAGATGATATTGAGTTTTGCACAGTGTCTAACAATTCCTCGCAAACGTGAGATACATTTTTCAGAGAATTTAATCTGTCCCGGTTGAAATCCACCGTCTTCCATAATATCACTGAGGTTTACCGAATCTTCTCTGTTGTTTAATATCAACGGAACCAGAATTATAGAAAAAAGTAGACCAAATCCAAGGTAGTCTGTTAAATCCTGCTTGAATACATGCTCTGGATAACACTTATCAGGGTCGCAATCTAATTCTATTAAGCGAGACCTCAAAGTATTGTAATATGTGTCAAGCATCTCATCCCATATTTTGTATCTTATCCCTTCATCTGTGCAAGTAAAGATTAAGTACGACAAATCTGTTATCGGTGAAGTATATTTTGCAATCTGCCAATCAACCAGAATCATCTCTGTTGGTTTTCCATTCTGCAATGAATTAAGTTTACAACGTCTTACAAGTAATACGAGTAAAGTGTACATTTGTTTATACCATAACATTAAATTGGTCTCAATTTCAATTTCAATTTATTAATCTTTAATATAATTCACAAGTATGTGTATCATTAAAACATTACATGCATATATTAAACAACAAGAATGACAACATCCCCAGTCAGCAAATATTTTGCTGGTATAAGTCTCCATATGTTTCATGGCAAGTATGAATGAATGAACTGAATGAGAAACTGAAGAAAAATTAGAATCAACAGTCTTACCTCATATTTGAATAACATATTATTTATCCAAGAGTCTCCATGAGTGATGATGAAGTATGGACTATCTTCAGCGCCATTGTGAAGATTCAAATATTTGTAATACTTTTCTGACAAATCGCAGTCACAATAGTCAGACAATTTTGCTCTGTCACTATCATCCTCTATAAAACTCTTCACTGAAGAACTCATTTCACGCAAATGACCCTTGATCATATTCATGTCCGATTGCTTCGAAGTACGTTTCTTAAATTCATCATACAGATATTTGGGAAACTTTGTCTTAGCAGCAAAGGACAAGGCATGATATCGAGCCAAATTTTTTATAATCAGCATCAAATGATCGCGATCTAAAGATTTCAAGCGATCATACATCTTAAAAGATTTTGCGTTGAGATCTTCGAATATTAATGTTTCCATTAATTCATCTTTAGAAGTTGCGTAGCATTTCGCATATCTGAATTTCTCTTTCTCTGTTATTTTGTATTTGTCTTGCAATTCGTCGAAAGCTTTCAAAATGGTTTTATAAACATAAATTTCCCTTCTATAGAAAGCGTTCATATCGAAACCTGCCCTAATGCCTGAGTCTGATGGAGGAATCTTAATAATCAATTTTATTTCTTCTTCTTCATCGTCTTGTTTGACACCTTTCAATACTGCACGTTGTATTTCACCGAGATAGTTTTCACCTTTACCGAATTTCGAAGTGATTTTAAAATCATGACTTTTAAACTTGAAATCTTTGGCTATGTTCTCAATGAGAACTCCTATATGCTCACTATATGCTTCACCGTTCATTCTGCGTAAGTGACAAGATAACACTGCTGCTAGTAACAAAGAAGCATCAGTATAAGATATACTAATATGTTGCGGAATGTTATATATTATCCTCGATGTCGATCATTATATGCTTAACTAAGTAGGTATATGGGAATGGGTAATTATATATCAACTTGCTAATACTTGGTTGCAATACATAGTTATGTATAAGTCATCTCATGATACAGGAAGTCACGCAGTAAACAAACTCTTGCAAAATAATATCAAAGACGTTATCAAAATATACGATTGTGAATTAACAAAATTTATGAAGTTGATTGCATCCAGACAAATGTTGATAATGATATCAATTCTATCTTAGCCAGACGAAAAGACAAACCTTCTTTGTACTGCTCTAATGCCCGATCCCACCATCTACCACCTAGGAAGCAGGAATATCCCTAAGGAATTTCCATACAAAAACACAGATAATTTCAGTGATTTTATAATGATGGATAACAGAGGGAGCAATAAATCCATACAAAATACAACATGAAGCTACTTAAGTGAGGAAGATTCTGGGCGGAGATATTTGGGCACCTAACTAAGTAGAGCTACATGTTGTATTTTGTATGGATTTATTGCTGCCTCTGTTGTCCATCATTATAAAATTACTGAAATTATCTGTGTTTTTGTATGGAAATTCCTTAGGGGTCTGCTTCCTAGGTGATAGTTGGTGGGATCGGGCATATGTCTTCCACATTTACCTACTTACAATTTTTTTATAAATTCGCGAGTCAATTACTAATATAATTAAAAGTAAGTAGGTAGCTATTCTAATCTGCATATTATTATTATGAATCATATGACACGATGTAAGTATTTGCCAACAAATATATGTCAGCCTCAAGTAGTATAGGATTTAGCATTAATTGCTTTGTATACAAAACGACTAGCAAAATAATCCTAATTATGAAATAATGATACAAAGCGTAGTAATTTATATAAAAAACATTAAATGAATAAGTAGATTTTCCCACAATTAGGTATCAGGGGCGGTAATTACTAATTACTATTGTTATACCTACAATTCAATTGTCAAGTCAATTTTCGTTTCAAAGTTTTTTTTTCATTAACAGTTTTACCTACCAAAATTATGAAATAATAGAACCAAGAACTTCTGCTGAATGTTTTTTTATTTACTTATATAAGTAATACTCCCAAATAATCAAATTCATTTTTTTTCCAAAGAAATATCCAATACTAAATTGTTATATATGATCAAATTTTTTAAACATCCAATAAATTAATAATAGGTACGGACAAATAATATAACATTTAGGTATGCAAGTAGTATTTTATAAAGTCACCACAACATTGTCAATCTCTCAACTATGTGATGCTTTGTACTATTGAACTACATATTGTGTACATTGTACATATCTTGATGGAAATACTAACAGCAGGCTTTCGCTACAGTTTTTCTAATAACAATGAGAATTCAGTTATGAATAAAAGATGTTTATATAGCAATAGTATAGTACACAGTAGAAGAGATTAGATTAGAAGAAAATAGAGTATTCATGGATTAGAGCAAGTCATCTTTATCTCATTTATATAATTAAGTTAATACACTCGCATCACTGCTGCCGACGCATATTAGGTATACATACCTACTTATTCAACTAATAATAAATTATGTCTACCTACATAATATATCATACTTAGTACCTACGCTGCATCTGAAAAATATCTAAAAAACTAAATACATTACGTTACATAAGTGTTGTCTAATAATCTCTGAAAATTATATAATTCGGAAAAATAAACTTGCTGACATATACTACTTAATATATGTAGGTATGATTACCTCTATAGTGTTAGTGCACCCGCTAGCAGATCCAAAAATGAGAGTCGGGGAAGGACGTGACCTTAAACTAGGGTCCGTACCTTGTGGGCCCCCTGGAAAAAATCGGATCCACCAATGATGGCATTGATGGCATACCATAATATTGTAGTCTGTTCAATCATATATTTGGGATTCAGTTATATACGGGAAAACTCTCCGGAAAAATCCGAGCATTGACATAGGGTATAAAAATAAAGCATGTAGGTCCTAGCAGAAGAACTAGTTTTAATCCAAAGCAATTTGTACCTACTGCATATTTTTTTTAGCTAGGCATGTTTTCAATAATTGCTGTGATGGATTTTCAATTAAGTGTCAAGATTCGCTGGCAAAAATTACCACAAGCCAGAATTTTGGCATCATGTACCTACATATATAGTTATAATTATTTCGTATGGCTTCTGCCACCGTTGGGCGGCAACGTCAGAAGATAAGAGATTTATGCTATCTGTTACATACAGTAGACATGTATCCTACAGAGCAACATCCAGGTTTCCAAGCCATTCAAGGGCATTGGGTGTGGCATTGTGGATATCTGCATATGGTCCAGGGAATGCTCTCAGAGGACAGTCTTCAACAATGTGCTTGATGGATTGCACTGCGGTATTGCCAATGAAGAGTATTTTATATATTTACCCAATAAATGCCGAGGTAGAGCTTGTCATATAATATCTAATCATGTCATATTTAATTTTCATTGTCATATTCATAAAATGTGTCCAATTAAATAATTATCTTCCTACTTCCTGTATGAAGCGAGGTAAGATTACTTATAATCTGTACTATTATATTATCTAAGATGTAATGAGTAGGTATCTCTGGTATGCAATTGTACAAAATAAAAATAAAATTGAATAATTACGGAGTATTTTTGGTGGGTTCATTTTTATGTACTTGGTCGTCATTTTTGATCCATAATTGTAAAAAAACACAACAATTGTACATAGATACATTACTCCCTACAGGGCGAGTGGGAATCAAATACATGTTCACTGGACCTACGCACTAGCTTTGGTACTTGATTTTATCTATATATATAAAATAAAGTCGCTCTTTTTGTAAGTGTTCGCATAACTCCCGTATTTACCGACGGATTACTGTGAAAATTTAGAACAACATTTGCGATAATATACTCTGTGTTTTAACGTCGCCAGTTTTTAGAAAAAAGCTTTTCCTAAGAAATGCCATGATGATGAGGGGATCCAAGGGTTGCGTGACGTCATGTGTGGTATCATATGAAAGGGCGTTGGAAAAGAAGTTCAGATTTTATGTCACATTTTGTCCAGCTTAAGCCTATAAGTATGCCGGGTTGGTTTGTCAAATTTGCCATTGCGAAGCACGGGTAATTCAGCTAGTATATTCTAAAAGAGAGTTCTATATAGTTTCATCGTATAGATATTAGTTACTTACCTACATAATGAACCTCTATCTAATATTCTCCTTCACTGTATTCTACTACATACTAAATACATCAATCAAAGTGCTTAGGTGATTAATTGAGACATTATAAAGATTAAAAATGTTCGCATCGTCACATATATTCTCTTTTGTGTATTCATCCTTGACTACAAAATATACATTGCTTACAAACCAATCACATACTATCGGACAAATACTCGGACACATACATATTTATATATTTTATCTTATATTAAATGTGACACCCACAGAAACATCAACAAAACATGAAAATATTACTATACAAAAAAGAAAAACATCTCATGTCGACTCTCCAATTAAGGGCGCCCGCAGCATACACCAACAACAAAGGCTGTCAAAAAAAACTAACTAAAGCGAACCAGTGCTCGCAAAAATACCACCAAACACCGAAGTCATTGTACATGAGAGGTCTTGAGTTCAACTCTGAGCTCATCGTATGAATTGTGAATTTTTGAAACTAAAACCTTAAGAGACGGATTTAGGTGAAGTATATGTAGATATCATCATTATCAGTAAGTATAAGGGACTCAATATGGAACATTCGTGTACAAAAATAATTGAATACCTAAAAATAAGCGTAGGTACTTATTGTTTGGCATAAAGACGCTTGATCAAATTGTACTAAGTTGACCTGTAATGGGTCTATCGTTTATCGGTGAAAATGGTTTTGAATATAAAAAAAATGTCTTTATACACCTTTTGAGAACATACGAGTATGTCAATCGGATCAATTCCTTAGGATTTCAACATAAATTGTACATAGTACATGGGGATCAACGTTAACTAGGTATACAATATTATAACATTGTATTTTTAAGTAATGATGCCAGTATATTGCAAGGGTGTATTCCTTCCTTAGATTGTTGAGTTATAATTCTAGGTATAGATGTCTGGGGAAGTTGAGAAGAATAGACTCTGGAGCCTGTCGGAAGCTGATTAAGCCAATTAGGACGTGAGTCAGTGGGAGGAAATCTTTACAATGGAAAATGGTTATTTCATAAAATTCTTATTTTCAAATCGAGCAAGCGTTTTTATTTACGTTAGGTGTATTGGGAAAATATGTTTTTTAAGCCATTATAATCTCCGTAGTATGAGATGTCGTTACATATTTTGGATTACATACGTGCCTATGTAATTATTGTAAATGAGATTTAGTTTTGGATTCCAGTATTTTCAGCAACTAGTAGGTATAGCTGAGAAGTAAAGTATTGTTGTTATATTTCGATATAAAAAACTCTCCTGAACAAGAGCAAGAGATTTTAATGATTGCTTCACATATTTTTAATGAGATTGTGTTGTAGATTGTGGGAAATCAATTTCCTCTGTTGGCAAAAAATGTAGGTACCTAATTCTACCTTTCCAAAATTATTCTAGAAATTTCATTTTCTGCGAAAAAAGGAAATTTTTCTCCCCCCGACATTATTATATTAGTATTACATGTCGTTCGAATACCAAATTATTTTTTCGGAAAACTATTTTTATTATTGTAAAAGATCCTTCATAGAAAACCGTGATTGATTTGGGTCGTACCCCCGTCCTCCCCACAGCCTGCTCTACTTACTGTTCAAAAATGTCCCAAAGCTCTTAAATTACGTAAAAGTTTTTTGATAAATACGATTAGAATTTTTTAATAGACATGTGTTTTTGTTAATTGAAAATCAAACCAGTTCAGTTTGGCATTGGTAGTTTAAATCTTAAAACTTATATACCTTTTTACCCCACATGAAAACCTACGTGCCTAATTCTCTGACAAGTGCATACTTAGTACCTACATAATTCAAACAAATCTTTTGTGAAAATTTGTATGGTAAAAAACAATGAACATTTTGGCTTTTCTGGTTATCTTACTGAGAGCGATGTAAATGAATAAAGTGGTAATTTAAGACTCACTCCCGTTCTAAATTAATTAGTAGTGGGAACAGATAATACCCAGTATAGAGTATAGACCTATTAGACAACATATTACTATATCTAGAAAAGGATAGGACGTAGTAAGTACGAGTATAAAATACTACGTAACTCTGTATGTACGTATGGGAACATTTAATTCCATACAAAAGGTTCCAGTAAATGTTATCGAGTGTTCTAATTAAGCACCCTACCATATAAATAAATCCACAAACCGCCTCTAATGTCTGCGCTCGTATCTCATACGACAGGGGCGGTATCAGGATCGTCACCACTTAGTGCACTGCTCTAGTTTGGTGCATTTATTTGGATTTGGAAGGTACATTTTTTTCAAAACTTTCTTGAACGGCTAGCCTTCTGTGATAGGTTTTCGTTTAATCAGAATGATATTCAAATGAATAGAAGTTGGAGGGAGATGAATGAAAGCGAATACGAAATCTGTCATGAGAGCAGAGAGATCAAATGATTGTGCATATTAATTACGTTCTTTTTTATGTGAAGGACCATTAGTCAGGGGATTTGAGAGTTAAAGATCACCGTCAATATTTCTAAGGTATTTTCTATTGCCTTTAGCGTTCCAATTGTATAAGACTGCGATCTACAATTTTTTTAACGGTGTTGGGTTTGAGAACAAATCAATTAGGATGCAAGCCATAAGTTAGCCTAAATACAGAGGCGTGAGTCGCCTCTGTTCAGAGTTTCGTTCCTCCGCTATTCATTAGTTTTTATGACCTAAGGATTTTAAATTGGCTGGTACTAGTGCAGAGGTTGGCTTTTGGTTTTAGTAGACAAATTGAATTGGTTTCATTTATGAAAATGTGACTTTTCTCTCCATTCAATTATAGGAAATTGCTAATTGCCTCATTTACTTCCTTAATATATTAGCTTCTTCATAATTAGTAGGTACCTACATTCTTCATTTATTTTAATCAACACTCATCCATTTGCATTTATATACCGAAACATTTATGGTTTTTGACTTGCTGTTTAAATATTCGCCCGTTGGGTTGGTTGAATCAATATTCTTTTAGCAGAACGTACCATTTCAAGAATCGTACGCTACCTTTATGTAGATTGTAGATATCTGTTCATATCTATCATTATCCAATCTATAATTATAACTATACATAGGGAATCTGGATGCCTGGGTGCCATAAATTATTACTAATCCTCTAATTCCATAGATGGCTCGTGACCAAAAGTATTATTTCTCTTCAAATTTAAATTACGGGGATTTCCATCTTTACCTGAATTCTATACAACCATCAATATCTATAGGGGAATACAACAATAGTGATTTGTAAACAACAAATTCCACGTAACTTGTATCTGTGTGCATTATGTAGGCAGTATTAACAAAATTTGCGAAGTAAATAAACTGAATAATATTTTTGTTCACTCTACGTCCCTGCACCCAGGTACCTAGAGAATCCAATCTCCCGATGTATAGTTATAACTAGATAATTATTGAGTGCTTCGTGCAAAGTACCTATTTAATACCTCAAGTGACTAGGTATTTTTTTAATAAGTGTAATTTGGGAGCATGTTTAACGAAAAAGTGGGTATTATTATAAGCATTTTCCACTTATATATTTATATACCTAGTGTGTTTTTTACGTCTTGTTTATTCCTGAAAAAATATAATAAAAATGTAATATGAAATATGTATGATGTATTATTGCACGTATGGGAGCCATCACTTTGCGATGTTTTGAATGAAAATATAACAGCCTCATTTTACCCAGGATATCAAAACCTCGAAAAACAAGGGTGGATCTCACTCAGCATCAGTTATGTATGAGCAGATCAAAATAAATTATGTAAAAAAAAATAACATGAAGCAAGTGAACTTATCATTTTTTCACTATAGAACTTTGTATGTCCATTGGGAACTTCAGACAGTGAAATTATGTAAGATTATTGCCCAATTCCACCAACTACAATCTAGAAAGGAGAGCCCTAAGAAATTTCCATACAAAAACAGAGATAATATTCTATTTAAGTACTTAGTTATAGGCTGACCACAAACGTCCCGAAGTTCAGTTCCGGAATTGACCGTTTTGCAAAAAGGTTCCGACCAAAACCTCTTTCTGAATTTAAAATCGGGGTGACGCTGAATTCAGAGAGAGGTTTTGATCGGAACTTTTTTGCAAAACGGTCGATTCCGGAACTGAACTTCGGGACGTGTGTGGCCAGCCATAGAGTGTGAGTCCTGCACCTACGTTAGGTGCCCAAATATCTCCGCCCAGAGTAGGTGGGTCGCATGTTGCATTTCATATGGAATTATTGCAGGACTCAAACTCTATAACTAAGTAAATAGAATATTATCTCAGTTTTTGTATGGAAATTACTTAGGGGTCTCCTTCCTAGGTGGAAGTTGGTGAGATTGGACATATGTCTTTTAATTTCCGATTTGATAAAAACGTATAGTAGCCATAACTTCTGATTATGCTCTATTTGTATCTGCGATGTGTTAAATTTCTACGGAAGGAATTGATGAATTCTGTCACTTTTAATTTTATTTGATTAAAGGTATCATTAGACAACCCCATAACTCATAAAAATTGTCAACCTTTCGCTTTATAATTAAACATATTTATTTAATTATCTACACTTTTATAATTTAAGTCTCGTCTTTTCATCAATAATTATGAATATAAACACATCTAAATTGACAGAAAGAATGAGAATAGATATTTTTTTACTTAGTAGGCAAAAAATGTAGAATATTTCATAATAGCATTTCTATTTGTGGCATCCTTTAAGGATTTGTTAGCTGGTCCATTCTTTAGAAGCTGTCAGTCAAATCCCTCGCTGACAGAGGTCCTCTTAAAATAAATATTATACTACGGTTCACTTTCCACACAACAATAAAAATATTATTATTTTCAAGGAAAATATTTTACTACACTACGAGAAATACTTATACACAATATGAGTTTACAAGTAAATAATAATACCTACGTGAAATGTCAGTTGTTGTTGGGGAATCGAATCTCCCGCGTCAAAGATGGAAAATTGTATAATGTGATTCGAACCCATGACCCTATGCAGAAATCATTTGGAGCACTTCAAATATAAGAAAATTAAATAACTCACCGATAGACCTAAATGATTTTGCGGGTAACCAAAAATATTACTTTTGTATTTTTTATTGATAATGTAGAGCAAAAATAAGTAATTAAAATGGGTATAGCCAGTGGAAAAAAATCACCAGTTTCTTGATAAAAATCTCATGTATTATTCCTAACGTATCGCAACGGTTTGAACACGGATGAGTGTGTACAAGTGTACAGGGAGTATAAAATCTAGGAATGTCATCTATAATGAAGGTTCGAGCAATGATATGAATGTTACCATTAATTAGGACATCTGCATGGCATATCATTTCCGTTTTCTGCTAAGGGATCGAAAAATCTCGGTAAAAACATACCGTACTCATCATGTAGGTAGGAAATAGATCTTTGGGATATATTTGTTTTCATTCTATTCCTATGTTTTATACTCAGTATATATAACATAAAGGTTGTATAGGTTGAGTTGCGGAGGTGAAAAATCGACTTGAATTTCTAAACAGGAATCTAGATAGGATTACCATACTCGTTGTATTCAGGTTTCATAATATAATGTTTTTTGTGAAAAATTAAATTCAGACACTATTCGAAAAATATATATATCTGCATCTTATTTGAAATTGAAATTATTGTAATCTTATGAGGTAGGCTCATTTCATCTAATTCTAAAAATTCTAGCATAAGCAAAATTTATTTACCCATTGATTTTCACCTTTTGTGTTCAACTTGCATATGCTTCTAGGTCAATATTTATTCTATAGGTTTAGTTTTGAGTGTATAGCTATTACATATGTATTCTATAGGTATCGAATACTTATTGATTCTCAATTTCAACTTACTTATTAGGATTAAATTAGATTTTGAGTTATGGTAATTATTAAGATAATATGCAACAATTTAGTTTCATAGAAGTAGTGGTTGGTAGATAACTGTTAGTTATGTACGTTTATCATATGCGCTCTGTAAAAGAGGGGAAAGGCGATCAATACTGGTCCATACATATTTATGTCTGGGTGCAGACCGGACTCTTCATACAAATACAATGTGTCCATGTATGCATGCATGTGTATCTATCTAAGTACACAGTAGTTTGGATTAGGTATGACTGAGTAAAGTCAAAATAAAATAGCAGTAACATTTACTGTCACTGATATTTATTGTTAAACAAATCTGGCATCACCGAACTAAAGTACAACTTTGTACTCTTCACAATCAACTCGTTTTTTGGAATTTCTTATGATTGTAAAATGATTAGAAATAATAAGTTCATTGACTTAGAAACATAAGTTGAATAATTTTATATAGGTATTAATTCTGGAGGAGGGAAAACTTCAGACTTAAAGAAAACCTCAATAGAGTATGCTGAAAATATGTGTAGTTAGTTCTTTCAAAATATGAGAATCTTTTTACTCTTTTGTTCAGTTCACAATAAAACATAAATAGTATAGATAATATTCCCATTCCAACAAATATTTATTTCAATATTAGGTTTACAATAATACCTATTATCATGTGTAACAGTTATTCAAAGTAAAGGATTATATACAAGTGTGAAAAAGTGCCAAAGATTTTGTAGGTATCTAAGTTGATAAATATGGAAGCGGGTCCAAGTACTTTTCTCTCTGTTATTTTGAAAGTCTGTGATAATATGACGTACGGGTAGGTATGTATGTATGTAGGTATGTATTTGTATGCACGAGTAGTTATGTAGACATTATATCTACATACATTACCCGATGGCTATTATATCAAAATAATATTATGAGTCACATAAAGTGTAAGGGTGGGGTTTAGTGCCGGCCAAGATATTGCAAGGACAGGTGCGGAGTTACCAACCCGAAACTTTATCACAAAATATACATACTGAGGTCATATTTGTAAGGATTCATTACAAGACTTTTTTACTTTAAGTTCCAAAAGCATTATATACATCTGCGTCTGAGTAGAGAGTAACGGAATTCAAGTCAGATGTTAACAAATTAATATAATCCAATCATACAATCATACCATCTTTTAAAATTGTGGGGTAACCAATTGATGTGTGCCATATGGTATTAACTTCTGCATGCTGCAGAGAATAGAAATGTTCCAATTCTAAATCATGAGTCGAGCCATCATTATTTGAGGATTACAGATTGACTGTGGCTCTAATGTGGCCAGAGGTCTTGTAAATTGGAAGAGTCTCTGGCGATATGTCTGAAAGCTTTGGGGCTCCCAAGTCACTCAAGCATACGAGGTTGAAGTTGGTTCATGATTTCATTTAATATTTTCTGGTAGCGATTATTCCGCTTCTGAATTTGAAGCGCTTTAGAGCTCGTCGAGGAAATGCGACACTTATGGGGCTTTGTTACTCTCCGCCTGTAAAATTTATGAAACACAAACACTAAAGACGTCCATGCATCATAGTCTCATATTACTATTAGTATTTCATTGCCTTCTATCGCTAGATATATTATTTTTATTATATTATTATACAGCTTATTATATTTTCAATTATGCATTTTATAGTCTTTGCTAATGTCGTTAAGTTGTAATGATAGCGTTATTATATTAATATCTGATACTGAACTTTGATGAATTCGTAGCACGAAAGTGTAAATACGGGTAAACGAAAATTATCGAAATCACGGCGTTTGATGAAAAGTCAATGATGTTACTCTTGTTATATGCTGTGGAAATGTAAAATGAAGAATCATTAACTTCTTTGATTTTGAAGGTTTTACTTTGTGGCGACATTATATTATAATTAACAAATATATAACAAATTCATATTGTTTTAATTATAAGAATCATTAAACCTAGAGAATAAGATAAAGATGAATTTTTAATTCTAGATCAGGTTGTGTGGGAGAAATTTCTTCACACTTTGTAATATGTAGCTGTAGCTACATATACAAATAACTTTGCACATTCGAAAGAGAGTAGAACTAGTTAGAAATGTAGAAAACCTTTTGTTGTGATGGTGGAGTAGTCGAATGTGATCCATAATCATGCTACCGATAACTTTAAGTAAAACTAACCATAATGATAATTAAGGATATAATTTTCAATGTTGAATCTAGCTCCCTAATTATTTGATTAAATTGATAATTTATGACCAATTAATTATTTGATCCACACGATATAAGAGTTGCATTAAAAAGGTCGTTGGATCAAATTATAATAGAAATACGTTGAACATCTGTTTGATAGCCGATGAGAACTTAAAGCATTGCGGTTTTAACCAAATTAAAAACAGATATCAATAACCTTTCAATAGCTTAGCAATAAGCATGCTAACTTCACATAAATATTTCCCTTTATCATTTCTACACGACACTTCAACTCAACAATGTATTGAGTATTAAATTAGAACATTTTAGTAGTCACTGATTATGTTGTTTAAAAGTTTTACCAAACAGTTTCTGTTTGATAAAATTGTACACACCTCATCATTTTTTTCTATCTAGTTCTCTTCTCTTTATCTAGTTCTAGTTTTTTGGATCTTTCTTTGTATATCTAGTTATATTAAGTTAGGTATTTATACGGGTAATTAATTCTTGAGTGATAAAATACACAAAATAGAGAATAGTCATTTTTGATTGGGATTAGAGTGTTGTAGGAATGATATTAATATGGGAAGAGGTATGTGGTATATCGGTTTGAACAAAATCGTTCTAAGTGGTGAAGTCTGATAGACTTCCCGTGTTTCCACGAGGAATATTTCTATGAAATACAAAAACATGAGCATTGCTTAATGATATCACTCATCAAATTTCTTGTCAAATTATTTTACACGAAAAGTTCCATGGTGATATACATATATGAGCGAAACGTTATAGTACTTAGTACCTAGATACTCGATAATTTAATTATTTTTATATCAAATTGCAGTATGTATAGGAGTATAATAATTCTATTCATTGGCAAACAAATAAATTTAAAGGTTCCGCTTTGGCGTTGCGTGATCACTGAACTAATTATCCATTTATTGATTTTGTACAATTTAATGCTTTGCATGGCAACATATTTAGGGGAATTTTATCTGCAATGTGAATGAGACATGCAACTTTGCAAAATATATGCGAAGTTTTAGATATCTAATATTGGTTCATGAACGAATTAGATATTAGTATTATCTAATCAGTAATTAAACAACGGCACATTGCAAGTATTAAATTATTTGTGTAGTTCAAGGAATTATGCAATTCACGAGTCATGATGGATAAATCGAATCAAAGTGACTTTTTTCGACAGATTCTACTCGTCTATATTCTATTCTTTGTTCAAGACAAATTCTCTTGGTCAACTTGTGCTCCTATGGAAAAAAATTGTACAGCAATCTTGAAAAACTCATCAAATGATGAGATGTATAAAAATTGAATTTGTTCTTCAGAATTTCTTATAGAAAGTTAGTGCGAAAATATTATATCCTTCCTATTCCTAATGCTTGAATCTCAAAATTATACTGCAACTACACTACACTAGATGGTACATTCTTTCAGTATCTTTATAGAAAGCAATATTAGTAATAGTTTTTGCAGTAGTAGTCTTGGGGCTGCTCTCTTGTAATCTCAAATGGCTCAACTTGATTGTAGCACATCTAGTAATGCATATGTGCAATATATTGATTGACAAGCCATGCGTCTTGCATACATAATGATTGTCAACACACATTAGCATCTCTTCCCAGCTTCGCAAATTCACATGTCCAGCGTGTCTAAACCACTTGAATGTGTAACATTCAGAGGGGAGGTTATGCGAGAGGGATGTGACAATACATCCCCAAAGTCGATCGCAACCATCGAAATATTATCATGAAAATTTTTCTTTAAATTTGTGCTTTATTTGATTGTAGAACCTTTTGTGTTTCATTTGGCATGACTTCAGAAGATTGTGTTAACAAGCCGTTGATCAGATAGAATGAGAGATCTCAAGGTTCTTTAGAACAGATAAAACGGATAATGTTTATTTTCATTTTTGTTCAAAATTACAAAGTCAAGGCAAGTGAAGAAATTTGTTTTCTTAAAAAATACTGAATCTCCGAAACGTTTTATTTTATTTTTATATATTTTCGTGGTGAACTTTTCTGTGTTAATTATTGCTCTTTATCATATTTTAAAATTTCATTCGATATTCGACGCTTTTTAAAATAGTTTATAAAATTTCCTAACCATGATTCGATGGTTTTTCATAACGGGTGTTGTCACATCCCCAAGTGTCATTGTCCTGACTGCGTGCAATCTGCAATTCTTGGGGGAGCAATGATCATTCAGAAACTTCACAGAAATAGGGAAATTATAGAGGGACCAATCTTTGCTCCAAAGGAGAGCTTAAAAGATAAAAAGAACTTGTAGCCACGCAATAATCATATTTATTATGAATATTGTGATGAACGATAAATTATAAATATAGAATCAATCTATGAAATTGCCTGCAAAAATCTTATGTAAGTAAATATGTATCAAATAAGGAGTCCATGAAAGTTAGCTCTGTTGATAGGACTCTCTTTTGAAACGGATAGTAGTGGATTTTGTTGATAATATCTTTTACATGTGATACGAGCATTTTTCTTACTGTAAAAACTCTTTTAAACTGCGCGTAGTTTACGAGTCTACAATCTGTCAAGAAAGAGATGGTGTTCGATGAGGGCGCTGCATGTAGATTTTTGGGAACTATAGTAGCAATGGGTAAATGGTAGGCACTGTGAAACCTAAATAGAAATGTCATTGTTGATAGTAAACAAAACTGTAGTTCTAAATTAATCCGAGAAGTCTTTTTCTTGACCAAAAGTCAATAATAGGTAAGCCTTTTCAGTCAAAAAGTCAATGTTCCTGGAAGAAAACTAATCGAGTCTTTATATTCTATAGAGGAACTGTGAGAACGAAATAAATAAAAATTGTTTGTATTATATTGTTATTTTCAGATTGTAGGGAAGCATAATAATATGAAGTACCTACCGGTCCGGTACAGTCGGTTCTCTTTTGTCGGCGCGCGCGCGCAGTGTCGCCTGTCAGACGGTAACCAATCACACTGTGATGAACCGCTGACATGATCCGAACCACGATGAGTTTCCACTGTGTTTCTTCAACATTTGATAACAGGTCAAACATATATCTACTTGCAAAAAAAATCTACCAACCGCCAAGGGGAATCCCTGAAGATTGAAATATCTGGGAGACCAGTTTTGTTATAGATGTAAGAAACGCAGAAATTCAAGATAAAGTCCTCTGAAACTTCAATATCTATACTAGGCATTTAGATCACATCTTGTCCAGAAAATACTATTCAGTGAATAAGTTAACATACAAAAAAAAAATTGAGACAGAATACGTATTAAAACCGATCAGATCGATCAAAAACTTTCCAAATCTTAAATGACTACTTAGTTGGAGAATATTTTTTCAAAAGTTGAGTATTTTACTTACTATTTCAACCTACTTTCACTATTGAGAATTACATCAGAGCTGTTGAAGTTATCCATCGTCTTGGACTGTCCTCTATCTTGTCTCATCTACATATGTTATACTGCTATGTACTCTATATCTCTCTAAGTAGGTACTCGTATATCTGTAGAGAGAATGTTATCTATTTGAGACAAATAATAATATTAACATTACAACGACATTCCTTGCATTGCCTCCTGTTAATTATTGCAATGTAATGATTAAAACAAATTACATCAACTATAATAAATATTACTGTTCGACTTACTTACTACTGAAATCATTGCTATTGTGGGAAGAACTGGAGGAAACATTAAACATTTTATACAAAATTCAAAGTATTTTCTTTCGGAGAGTGGAAGTATTGGAAAATCATGTTTTTATTAAATGAAAAACGACCAAGATTTGAATTCAAAAACACAATCTTATTGCTTACGACTTAAGCGTCTGCAGTTTTTGTTTTATAAATGAATCTGGGTTTATCGAAATAAACCCATATACACCTTTGTACACTTCACAGTAAGCTTGAAAAGTTTGTGTCGTGAAGTGGAGTAAGTCGGCATCGGGGATCGAACCCGCGCCTACCGGATTAACAGTCGAGCGCGTTACCAACTAGGCTACCGACCATCTTACAATTATTAAATTAAAATACATAATTAGTAGGTATACTTGGATACTTACCTATACAAAAAAAGTATAAAGAACCATAATAGGTACATATTGGACATTGGTCCATCAAACTTTCATAACCATAGCCTAAAAAAACTATGTTTACACAATACATGATATAAAACATAGCGCGTGGTTTGTGAGGATCAATCAATAATAGTGTGAAGACCAAGTGAATATATTTTTGCACTCCAGTCCTCTCCTGCAACTGTTTACGTATTCATGAATAAGCTCCAATCAATCGCCTTCTCGATTCTCTTACATTGCCCTGTGCCCATATGCCATGCCTTGCTAGGTTGCTTTACTATACCTACAACCTACATCTACATTATATTGTGAAGGCCGGGCGCGTCGTCTTGTATTCTTGTCTTATTTCGGCTTCCCATCAAAGCGCTCTCTCGTCTTTATAGTATAGCCACCGTGCCGACTTTTTGGACTTGCCACCGAGTAACACATCTACTTCATGCTAAATTCGTCAGAAGAGTAGCTGAATGATTTTTTCAAACATTTGGACCTCTAAGTTTGAAGTTCAATTCCTGGTTCTTATTCTAGAATTAAAACTAGTAGGAGTCTCTCTGTTAAATTAAAAGTATGTATAAACATTATTAACAAGCAGAATTCTCTCAAAATTATATCACAATAAAGATTTTTGATATCTTAATACGTAAGTATTTTAATAACATCTTGTCCTTACAAAATATAAAGAAGAAAGTTGTTAAATACAATAATGTTTCCAAGTATCACAGCACAGCATAGAGTACAATGGGTAGGAACTAACTAAATAGAGAAATTTAATTTTAAATTTGTTTCAATGCAACCTGTGCTCGTAATATTTTTGTCGCATTGTTTACTCTGCACAATGAGCACATAACATTATAGTTTTTATTACAAAAACTATTACAATTATCCACTATTTCTGTATCAATTCCACAGGGTAGGACTACGAGCGTGTGTATGTGATCAAATATGACTATCAAAGTTGCACTAAAGTCATAATCACACCGCCACCCCATCGCTCCTTGGAGTGAAGACTTTGGAAGCACTTTATTATTATTAAGCGTGTCAAACCAGAAACTTATATTGATTTCCAGTGCTGTGCGAAGCGCACAGCACATGGAGACGCGGCAAAAACATCTTCCTCAGTACATGTGACAGGGCACAACGGGCACTCCCACAGATGTTGCATGGTCTGCGCTGCCCCGCAGTCGCATGCACCGGATTCTTCCTGTAGAAAGCCCCATCGCTCCCTATTATCGCGGCAGTTCCCAACCCCACACCTCAGGCGGTTTAGAGTAACCCATGTCCTGAAGTGTAGTTCGCTTCCTGCAGGAAGGTGTTCTTGCGCTACGAAGGGTTCGCATATTTGTGAATTTTCCGCCCACCTGCGTAAACGTTCAGAGGGAACAGGTCCTTGTATTGGAGACGAGGCGTCTAAAAAGGATCGTCTAGATATAAGACGTTTTGGTGGGGGGACATGGTTGAACAGGAGGTGTTTCGGGTCTGTCTCTTGTAGGCTTCTCTCAACGTCTGTTGCCACGCTTCGTCTTACATCCGGAGGCGCAATTCCCGCTAGGCAGTACAACTTATGAACCGGAGTTGGTTTTAGGCAGCCGGTTATCAGTCGGCATGTCTGATTTAGCGCTACGTCCACTTGCTTTGCATGCGCGGAGCGGGCCCATACTGGGCATGCGTATTCTGCAGCAGAGTAGCACAGTGCCAGTGCAGTTGTACGGAGTGTATGCGGTTTCGCACCCCAGGTGCTTCCTGTCATTATTTGTAACAGGTTGTTTCGAGCGCTCGTCTTCATCTTAACATTGTGACAGTGTGCCCTATATGTCAGTGTGCGATCTAATGTCACCCCAAGGTAGGTTGGATTGTTCGTGTGTTTCAGTTGTATCCCCTCCCAGCTGACTTTAAGGGGTCTATTTGCCTCTCGGTTCCTGAGATGAAATGCGCTGATTTGCGTTTTAGTTGGGTTTGGTTTCAAATGGTTGTCTCTATAGTACTTGGACAAATTTTCTAAGGTGGCGGTAAGTCTTCGTTCCACGTCTTCGAAGGTCTTTGCTTGGGCTGTTATCGCAAGGTCGTCCGCGTACGCAAAGTGCTTGGTGGTTTGTGGGATTGGTTGGTCATTTGTGTATATATTGAAAAGCAGTGGGGACAGGACGCTTCCCTGTGGGAGTCCATTTTTTTGGTTCCTCCAGCGACTTCGTCGACCATCCAGTGAGACATAGAATCTACGACCATGCAGAAGAGAAGCAATAACCCTGGTTAGTTTATTGTTCTGAGTCAGAGTGCGTAATTTGTCGAGAAGAACCGAGTGGTTTACCGTATCATAAGCGGCAGTCAGGTCCACAAAGATCGCCCCGGTTACCATTCCTTTCTCGAAACCATCTTCGATGTGTTGTGTGAGGTTTAATATCTGACCTGTGCATGATTTGGATGCCCTGAATCCAGCTTGTTGCGGAATTAGTTTGTCATCAAGGTATTGTAGACGATTTAGAATCAGGCGTTCATAAGTTTTGTATAGGTGGCAGAGTAATGATATTGGGCGAAAACTTTTTGGATCGTTTGGTTGTTTTCCCGGTTTGAGGATTGCTACAACGTTGGCCTTCCTCCATAGTTTGGGTATATGATCTCTGTTTAGGCATTCGTTGAACATTTTCAGTATCCAGTTCAGAGTTGTTGGACCAAAGTGTTTTATTTGTTCTATCCTTATATCATCCACACCTGCGGCCTTACCATTTTTTAGATTTTGTATCGCTTTCTTCAACTCTACCTCAGTGAAAGCGTCAAAACTTCCCTCTTCTATCTCTGTGCCTCTTGGGACTCTCCTACGTCCAGCCTTACATTCAGGCTTTCCGTTCAGTAGCAATTGGTGTGCTATTTGGTTAGCTGTGATATTGACATGTTGCTGTGGGATCTTGGGATCAGCATTGAGTCTTTTTATCATAGACCAGGCCTTTCGGCTGTCTCTTTTCATGTCTATGCCCTCGATCGTTTCGCTCCACTTCTTCCTTCTATCCTCTGCAATGGAAGCCAAGAGGTTATGTCCTGCCACAATAGTTGTTTCAGCGAAGGGGGCCTGCTCAAATAGTTTTGCGTATTCTTTCAGCTGTTTTGCACTTTCGGATGTGAGTCCTGGGACATATTGCGTTCGGCAGCCTCTGGGGATGTACTTTCTAGACACTGTTTGTACCGTTTTTACAAAGCTCTCATAGTTTTCGATGGTCGGGTCCATTCCTTCCACCCTGGAGTCTAGAACTGCAGAGAAGTCCTCCCAGTTGGCCTTTTTAAAGTTGAATCTTCTCCTGAAAAAGGTGGTTTCGGGTCGGATGGCAGCGTATATCCTAAGGCAAATTGGTCTATGTTGTGACTTGGGGATTGCATGGAGAACTCTTTTATTACATTGTTGTTTAGTATTGTTACTTGAGAAAATTATATCCGGGTTATACCCTCTTTTCCATCTCCCGCTGTTAAAGGAGGGTGGCAGTTTTGGATCGTGTATTAGTGCTAGATCCTCTGATTCAGCCCATGACTCCACAAGTTCTCCATTTGCGTCATTATTGTTATATCCCCAGCTTACACTGTGACTATTCAGATCTCCTAAGACGATTTTTGTGCTCTGGTTGTCAAAATTGTGAGGTTTTGCGAAGCTGAACTTTTCACCTGGGGGTTTGTATACTGATGTTATTGTGCATCCGGCCAATTCTACAGTCAATATTTCTATGTTGTTTACATTTGTGTAAGCAGTAGATTTAATAGAGAGATCCTGCCTAGCAAAGATGGAACTGCCATATTTTTCGTGTGGGACTTCCACGAGCATTCTCATGCCGTTTATCTTCGGGCGGTTGTTGTCTGATGTACGATGTGTCTCTTGTATACACATCATGTCACACTCGGTCTCCCTGGCTAAGTTTGAGAGTATCTCTTCCTTGTTATTTGATATCCCTTCTATATTTATAGATATGTATATTCTATATTAATTCTATATTTAAGCACTGATGAACCTCATTGTTGAATTTTATTCCTATTAAGTTGGGTCGACTAACATTTAATATTTAGTTAGTCAGAAAATGACTACTCAAGCCAGAAGGCACCGGCCTTAACCTTGCGAATTTCGGGCTTTTTTAAAAGGATCTAGACATGACTCCCCACGCTCCACAATTTGATAAAAGTTTGTGTCATTTAGTAAAGATTACATCGTCAACGCCGAGATTCGAATCTGGCACTTTTCGTTTAGAAGATGTGCCATATGCGCTCAGCATATATATTCGTTGTGTCTATTCCGTGTACTTCTCCACTCTTTCGCCGTACATCCGGTGAGAATACCGACTATGCGAGAACACACGAAACAGCATCCATAATCAATCGTGCTTTCTGGAGCACGTTTAGAAAATCCTGTAAAAAAATAATGCAATTTCCGTATGATTTCTGAACACACTATACAGCGTCACACGTGAACGTATGTAATATTATTATAATGACAATATTATGTATGGAGGAGTTTTGATGTCTTGCTCGAGTTATCTTTATTTCCTTCCTGCTGTGGGGATTTCTGACAGGGAGAGCCCCCCTGCCCACCCCGAAAAGAGTCTTGTTCTACCGTCAAATAATAGCTAGACAAATAAATACTGTCCAATGGTAGGATTCTACACTAAAACATTACATTATTTTAGTGAACGTAGCACGCAGAATTTTAATCGCTGTTTGGTTTTCGGGCGAACCGGAGAACTTTTGGTCGATGTTTTCGACACTCCCGCTGGTATCTTCTTCTTCAAAGTAACCAGGAGGAGTGACAGAACGTCGATCAAAAGTCAATCTAATACACACGTTTCGTTCGAAAACCAAACAACGATGTCAAGTGGCAAAATTCCTGATGATTGATTTATTTTAGTATTTATACCTAGGAAGAGTATTTAGGTTTGCATATGTTACTGCAAGTCTATTGCAACATGAAAAAGAAGCAGGTAGGAGGAATCTAATGAATTAACAAAAAAGAGATGGGTTTGGCCACTTGAAGAGTAAGTGACAAAATTGTATATGGCTGCGAAACAAGAGGTGTTAGGAAGCGAGGTTGTCCATCAAGTATGGTCCCATATTGAGCGTAAAAACCGACGACCTTATATATGCACGTGACGTAAGCATGAAGAAGGAGGTATGTGAATAGTATAGGGTGGGCACTATGCCGTCTTGTTGTCTCTGCCGTATTAGTCTACTTTAAAAATTGACATTCATGTCACTACATTGTATGTTGTACCATTAGCGCCCTCCAATTTCTTCTGCCATTGCTGAGGTACAGTGTCAGTAAGCAGAATATGATTCCACTGGGTGGTTGCAGGACAACGATGATAATATTGTGGGGGAGGGGGAGGAGGGAGAGAGGAGGAAATGGGGGTGGTAATTCAAAATGGCCGCAACACATTTTATGCTTTTATAGTTTCAAACAATAAAAATATACAACACACTTTCATACTAGAAATTATTATTGTGAGTAGGTACTGAGTACTGAAACAACGAAATATTTACAAGTTAATGTCCAGACAATGTTGCCGGGTTTGTAGCCCTTCAAAAAGTTTAAATGATTGGTCAACATTTGAAGGACTTGATAAAACGACTATCCACAGAAAGCTACCCAAGTATTTGAATTCCTTAAAAAGTATAACAATTCTTCGAATATTACTTGCATTTCAGTTTGTATGAAGAGGGCAGAGGTACCTACTGGCGAACCCTTCATCGGAAAAATAAGTATCGTAAAATATATCCTCCTTGAAGCACTCAATGCTCAACCTTAAAAGTAATTTTCATTATAAAAAGACAAGTTTGAACATCTCAAAATATAGAGTATATTTTTTGGGATAGGTATTATAGGCGATTTATTGGCTTTCACTCTCTAAGTACTAAGATTCCTCAGTTTTACAATATTTTAACAAGCAAACTTATATACGAGTGTATAGCTTTCACAAATTATCAAAATTTTATAGCTCCGACGAGTTACATAAGGACATGTTTAGTTGTCCTAATAAGAATGTAATATTAGATACTCAGATGTGTATGTAATGTACTAACATTATTTGTGTATTATATTTTCTGACAAAAACCAGCTGTTTAATGTAAAATATATCCACATTATTTGTAAAAATTTAAAATTACTGGTATTGTTACACCACTTTACAAAAATATAAAATGATATATGCGTTGTTTCTTTTACACAACGTAACAGACTAATGTAGATAGGTAAAGCCATGAGAAATATGTTTTAATCTAATTTAGAGATGAAAGTTACAAAATGTTACGTTTCGTTCGAGGTACCTATCTTTCCAACCTGCTGCCACCTAATTGTAAAGCTGTTAGGTATTTTTCATGGAAAAAACACTATAGGATTTCTAGTCAAATAGTGCCAAATTAAGGGAATTTTGACTGAGGTTGACTTGGTATCGGGGCGCGACCACCGTTGTAACTTCTTATGTAGGTAAAAGATATCATTGAAAGTTATAGAACAGTTATTATAATAAAGTAAATTAATGTTTTATTACATAAAAAGACAAAACAATTACATATTTATTCCCACTTCAATGGATTAATCACCAGTTAGTTAGGGTTGTCAAATTTTCATATTAATTAGGTACCTATAGTTAATTATTTGAATATGTTAAAGTAATAGGGTGTGCTACTTAGTTGTTAGAATATATGAAAATCTTTTTTTGTACCATAAATTCATAATGAACGTTCTGTATGAAGATATAGTTCTGTTATTGTTATGACGCAAGGCAAATGTATTTTGGAAGTCCAGTGCTCCATCCGGTATCCATTAACACCGACAGTGAAATTATGATTTAGAGATTTATCGTCCATGAAACTGTTGAGAAAGCTTCTGGGTATTGTTGGCCCAGCGGGTTGTGATATGATGGATCACCACGCACGCGCGTTGCATTCTGATGTTTACAACGCGGCAGTAGAAATAATGAGCCGTCAGATCACACTGTAGGAGATCTCTAGACTCGATGAAGAGGGTAAGAAAGGGTTTAAAAGGGCGAAGTGCGAGGGTGGTACTGCCACATACCGTAAGCCTCCCTCAAGAGTAGACAATGTAGACATATCTATAAGAACAGTCACATTTTTACAGTAATAGAAAAGTATGAGGTTTCGTGATAAGTTCGCCTTAGTATTCACTATTTTTCTCAGGTCTATGTTAGTTAATTTTTTGGGAGAACACTTTACTCTATGTAAGGCGACATTTTCTCTATTTAGAGAGATCTCATCAACCTGATATGCTTGTATTAGATCTACTAATGTTCTTAAAGAGTTCCTTTCTTACCAGCTCCTTTTCTCGACGGGATTGCGCCTGGTTTTTATGCAATCTTGTTGCTGTTTTGTAATTAAAGAAGTTTCTCTCTTTAACCGTAATGGGTATTTGATTTTTTAACAACCTAGCCAGGATTCTGGTCTATTGTTACTCAAAATATGTGGACAGAAAGTTCTTCTCTGTAAAGCTGATTCCTGGATAGGCATGTGCGATTTAGGAGATACCTATGCAACTTTACTAAAACATTATGGTGATTGCTTTGTAGATTTTCACGCTCCTTGTTCATATTTTCTCCATTCTTCTCGGGTGTACCGTGTGTAGATGGCTTCAGCAAGTAGGACGAAAGCTCGACAACACCGACAACCTACACACGGTACAGCCGAGAAGGATGGAGAAGAGATTATGGTGATTACAGCTTTATAAAAAAATAAGCCAAAAGTAGATTGAAATGAGTTAATAATACCGTACATGAAATTTAATAGGTATACCTGATGTTACCTAGGCGGCGATAAATAATTTGACAAAGCTGTGACTTTGTATACAAAGAAAGTAGTAACATTATGCTCTATGTATATTCTTCTTGCTATTATTATTGTTATATTATAAGGGATGGGATGAGAAGGGTTGTGTACTGTGTAGGTGTGGAGGTTGTAGAGTTGAGGGTGGAGTGTCTAATGGAGGCCCCGGGAGGTAGGAGCTTTCGCATTTAAACAAGGGAAGATTTATTATACGCGGAAAATTATGTATGAATAACCCTCTACTCTCTAGATCTCAATGATGGAATTATTTTCTTATGTTTATATAAGTAAAGGGTTTGCTATAGATGTACTTACATACCTAACTGATAAACTACGTATCTATAAAATAAGCATTGTCATTTATAATTTTGCCTTTCAAAAGAAACCTATTAATTTATTTCCATTTTCATACTATAGGATTCTGCGTTCCAAAGCATAGCATAATTAAAATAAAAAACACAGTACCGAAAAATTAAAAACCAAAGAAGTTGGCAGTGACACAAAGACTATGCTTGGCATCACTCAGCCATAGGAAAACTTGAACGAATATGGACGAAATCCAAAAATGAGGAATATTGATTGTACCTGTCTATAAATTTATTACACTTTATTAAAAATCAAGAAAATATAAATTTTTCTATAATGTCTAGACTTTTAGAACATTTTCTGGTGATTTTATTGGACCTATGACATTCCACAAAACCTCACGATTTGATATGTTAAATTAAATTCGAGTCGACCTATAATTTTCTATAGATCTTAGAACGTTTGATTTCATCTCACAATTTAAGTAGGTATATGTAACGTAATTTGTATTATCTACAGAAAAGTATTTTGATTTCAAAATGTCTAACAGACGACGTCCAATTAAGATAATGAATTGTGTGGACAAACACAGGCGAGTGAAATATAAGAAAGTATACCTCTCTCTCTACCTAACTGTTCCTCTATAAAGTTTGCAATACAAGAGATCTTGAATAGGAATATCGCGACACAAACGCAATATGTAACTAAAATTGTTGTAACCATTAGCTCGTACTTAATATGGGTTAGCGGGAAGAGATTGAGAAAATAAGCTGTTCGTACCAATAAAATATTGATAAAATTTTGAACAATTGTTTTACTATTATAAGCTATGTCTAATGCAGGGCCGGATTTAGGGGAGGGCAACTGGGGGCTACTGCCCGGGGCCTCCTCAAAAGAGGGACCCCCACAATAGAGACTTCGGAAAAAAGAATTCAAATCCAGACTAGTCAACAACTTTTCCTAATTTTCAAAATAATCTATACTTACTTGGTTTCATAAAAGATTTTTTTTGGGAACTCGACTGAAAAAAATTGGCCATTTTATTTGGAAAATAATTTGGGGCCAGGGGGCCTCCACTCCTTTGTTGCCCCGAGGCCTCCATGCCTCTAAATCCGGCCTTGGCCTAATGTAATAATATCTTCTATACTAAATTATTCCAGAGTGTTCAATGTTCATATCAGATAATCTACGAGTAAAATACAAAAGTCACATTACATAAGATTTCACTTATTCTTGGCATACATTAGCATGTGTCGTACACCCTTTGAAGCGGTAATAAATAAACCTACACAATACACATACACACGTAGCTTGTTACCCCATATTGTGGAAAACGGCAGAATTAGTGTAGATCATTATGGATGGATGGATAAGTCAATATGTAGATAATACTGCACAGTATGCATACTCGTAGATGCCGTCTCACAAAATAAATAAATTCACATTTCTCACATTCGCATGCAACATTTGCATCCGCAACGTTCATAATTCCTATCACACTCTTCAACACTTTCAAACACTAGCGGATCCAGGGGGTGGGCTAGGGGGCTGAAGCCCCCCCCAAATCCATGAGTGACAGTACTTTATATACAGCAAATTTAGGGGTTTCAGCCCCTTAGCCCCCCCCCCCAAAACGTTGAGTGACAGTACTTTTTATCATGTGACGACATTCAGCCCCCCCCCCAAAATTGAATTCTGGATCCGCCACTGCTTTCAAACAATTCTTTTTCTGTAGACTGACATCAGGATGCATAGTTAAATCATCATTGACGACATTGAAAGAATGTTTATTTCAAAATACGATATTTTATGTAGATAAATAATAGGTATGATGGTCACTACACAATACAAAATATATTTCATTTTGAGTAGCTATATGTGTTCTACTAATTCTAATAGAACAACTTATCAAAATAGAACAGCAAAGACAAACCTAACATCGAATCAGATCAAATAAAAGAGAAAAGAGAGACTGTGGGCTCATATGGTTACTAGTACCTACCACATGTACGTACATTGTATACGCATCCCAACATATCTTGCTCGAAAGTTGGGGGCGTCGTCGCAATGCTGTGCAATTTTTAAGTATCTTGTGTGTACCTACACATAAATTGGTAAATAGGATTTCCACAAGATTTTGTGTATACTGTAAATAAACTATACACAAAAAAAACTACTTAAAAACCGATCCTTGTATCTACCTATATTGTATTATGCAAAAGTTCGATATACTTACTTTTCGGATCCGGACTTCCGATAATTACTTGAATTTGATTTACGAGAAAAATGGAATAATTTCTGGAAAGCCCTCATTAATAAAATGAAGGTAGCAGCAATGGAAAACAAAGATTTATATCACTGTTATGCACCAGTAATTCAGCCTTAATTTCCTACTAATCATTGTCAAATATAAATAACCAGTTTGCTTCCAAATCTTAACCCATCAAAGGTCATCCACAATGAACTTGCTGTACCAGTGTTGTATTGAGTAGGTAACTTCTTTTTGGACGCTCTTCGTCAAATATAAGATTGATACCCAGATAGTCAATGAAAAACAAAATATCATTTTAGTTACAAATTTTCCCGACAAGAAGTATATTTCTCGTTCCTCTACAATACAACTACTTTTCCTTGTGAATGTTTTGTTCTAAGTCTAATAAAAATACCGTCCGACATTCCTGCTCCGAGGTTTTATTGGATGAGAGGTTTTACAATATTGACTATTTGTTTTGTCGGGCGGTCATGTACGATTCAAAAAATCTAAAGGGAGCTAAAATAAATTGACAACAAAAGAAGTTTTTTGGAGAAGGCAATCAAAAAACGACTCATTTCAGTTAAATTACATAACACAAGTTAACTTACTTTACAAACCACAAAAGTCTCGTAAAAAGACCTCTTAGATTCTCCACACATGTCCGGAATTTCAGTTGACTGAATCGACCGTTTGCAAAAAAGCTCCGACCAAAACATCTCTCTGAATTCAATGTTACCCCGATTTTGAATTCAGAAAGAGGTTTTAGTCTGAACTTTTTTTCAAACGGTCGAACTTGTACAGAATAATTGTACAGAAAGTGTCAAATGAAAAACTTTATTAGAGTTGGACACATTTTTGTTTCCTTTTCTCCTGAAATCAGGAGGCAGTCTCCCATGATGTTATATTTCCCACTTCACGGAATCGTAGCATTGGTAATCTTTTATCGTAAGTACCGTTTTGCGTGTTGAAACTTTTTTTAAACCTGCTTCGTATATTTTTCCATGAATGCTTAAAAAGTGGATAAGGCGTGGTCTACAAAACTGAGTATATATTTGTAAAAAAAATAGACTTACGCGTTGCATATTGCTATGGCATGGACCACCACAAATATCTTTGTATAGGAACCATTATACTTACAAGGAAACTTGTTTTGTTCATTTGATGTTTGTTTATATATTGGTTTAACTCTCTATCTATATATCTATCTATATTGCTCTTTGATCTTGTATTTTGTATGATTAAAACACATTGTAATCAAATAATATGAACTAACGAAAACAACTTTGAAATCCTTAATTACATCTTTAGTCAACCCACATAATTAGCAACGTAAGTCGGTACAATAAAAACATCTACACACACATGTTCGTATACTTTGCTGATGAACCTCTACTATCTATGGATGTGCAATCTTTTAAAATATTTCAGCATTAGGAAAAGTAAAATATGGTTTAACACTCAGAAAATACACTCCCATAGATAATTAGTACATTATTGTGAACGAACTCGAACGAACTCTAGCCTATATTTTGCCGGAATGGATAAAAAAATTCGAGAAAAAAATGCAGAACAAAAAAAGAAAATAAAAAAAATTGTTCAGTTTGTTATGCAATTGTTTATATGCAGTTATAATTATTGTAGTAAAAAATTGTTATCGTTATATATATGTAATATTAGGTATGTAAGTTTGACGAATCGCATGAATGTGACGGAAGCACGAAGTGTGCGTAAGGATAGGAAAGTCTGGCGATCTGTTCTCTCTGCCTACTCCGCGTGAGGGGATAGAATATATAATAAGCATGACTATATAAGTACCTAGTTTGTATGAGAGAGCAGCATTGCCAACAATCTGTTATGCAGTCAAAAAGTTTTCTTCTAAATGATTCTAGGTATATTATTTCATATAATACCTATAGCCTTGTTTTTAGGTAAGAATTAATAAGAATACTTGTATAATATAGATATCTGTGTGTATAGTTTCCATTGCGTATATTGTACCTTCTATTAGGTATAGGTATGAGACCTACCCTATAGGAACCACTAATGAACCATGTTTATTGAGTCCCCTGTACTAACTAAGGTGGAGTTTCCTTATATTAGAGCAGAATTTTAAGGATGTCACAAGATTATTAGATTAATTGTATAAGTAATAGTAATAAAGTATTCTTGGTTCAACAAATTTTTGGACAATTATGGACTTGTAGTAATCTATATATAGTACAGTAATATGAGGAAATTGGATGGCATTTCTAGGAAAAAACTATAGACATTTATTTCTCCATCACACTTTACGTATTTGGGGGCGCTGAATCCGAATTTCAACTTTGCCACCTCGTAAATGTGATGCGTTCTGAGATATCTCAGAAAGAAAGAGAAAAAAATGCCATTTTTACAGACTTTGACTGATAATTCAAAAAGTATTCATTTTAGAGAAAAGAAGCTCAGGACAAGAATAAACTTCACCAAACTTACTACAAAATGGCATATAAATATTTTTTGTGGCATAAACCGTTCAGGCGTCAGAGTGAGCTAAAATAGGGGCTTATTTTTCACCCTACAACACAAACTATATTTGTTTGTATTTTTGCTCCCATAACTCAGAACTTGCACACTTTTAAGCAAAAATTTCTAGTACAGAAATAAAGTGCATTATTTTTTCTTTAATTTATGCTACCATTGTTTCGTCGACAGGTAAACGGTCTAGGCGCTAGAGCGCATTGAAGTTCAGTGTAGTACATTAGAAGCAATTTTTCACTCAGACGAACGGGTTCGAAGTTATAGCGCATCCAAATTTACAATTCAAAATTAAATACAGATATTAATACGACGTACATGAATATAGTTCTCTCTGATATACTACAACAAATTTGAATGCCCTGTAACTTCGAACCCGTTCGTCTGAGTGAAAAATTGTAAGAGACATAATTTGTAGAAAATTTAATTTTCTTTTATATTTTGTATATTAGAAGTACCTACCTTCTAATTTGTAGGCGGAAATAAAAGAAAGTACAGTATTTGGACGATTTTTCAATTTTGGTTAAATTTGAATGCGCTCTGGCTCTTGAATGGTTCATCTGATTAAAAAAAGTTGTAGACGTGATTCATAGATAATTAAATTCAATTTACTTTCTCAATAAAATAATTCCTTTATAGTTTTCAGTTTTCAAAATATGGTCAAAAAACAAAAAAAAACTATTGTTTCTGAGTTATTCTGATATTTCTATCAACACAGCACTATTAAGTGGTGGCAAACCTTAAAATATAAATATTACAGCCTTTGTCCTTATATTTTCGAGTGCATTAAGTACAATTAAGTATTTTTTGATCGTTATATATCAGTTTAAATAATGGTCAAAACTGATTCTAATGTACTACACTGAACTTCAATGCGCTCTAGCGCCTAGACCGTTTACCTGTCGACGAAATAATGGTAGCATAAATTAAAGAAAAAATAATGCACTTTATTTCTGTACTAGAAATTTTTGCTTACAAGTGTGCAAGTTCTGAGTTACGGGAACAAAAATAAAAAACATATATAGTTTGTGCTGTAGGGTGAAAATTAAGCCCCTATTTTAGCTCACTCTGACGCCTGAACGGTTTATGCCACAAAAAAGATTTATATGCCATTTTGTAGGAAATTTGGTGAAATTTATTCTTGTTCTGAGCTTCTTATCTCTAAAATGAATACTTTTTGAATTATCAGTCAAAGTCTGTAAAAAAGGCATTTTTTTCTCTTTCTTTCTGAGATATCTCAGAACGCATCACATTTACGAGGTGGCTAAGTTGAAATTCGGATTCAGCGCCCCCAAATACGTAAAGTGTGATGGAGAAATAAATGTCTATAGTTTTTTCTCCGCGAAAACACCATATTATTGCACTAATATACGAGTATAAAGTAAAGTCTGATTTTTGTAAGTGTTCGCATAACTCCCGCATTTTACGATGGATTGCTGCGAAAATTTAGAGAAACATTGGCGATAATATAGGCTGTGTCCTAAAGTCACCGGTTTTGGGAGAAAAAGCTTTTCCTAGGAGATGCCATAACGATGAGGGAATCCAAGGGTTGTGTGGGGTCGAGTGCAGTATCGTATGAAAAGGCGTTGGAAAAGAAATTCAGATCTTAAGTCACATTTTATCCAGCTCACTATAAAGTATGCCGGGATGGTTTGTTAAATTTCCCGTTGCAAAGCACAGTAACTCAGCTAGTTTCATACATAAAAGAAGCTTCTTTATTCTTTTGTTGTAGCTTTATAAATACTGTAACTTTGAGTACTACTCGATGTCCATTCATGTATCTATCTATCTGTACGAGCATAACATTTTATAATGTGAGGAAACCGATGACAGGACGCGTGCGTTACCTTTAAATTTTGATATTTTCTGGAGTGTGAGAAGATGAAAAATAAATAGAGAACCTTCATTGGTAAATTTATTTCAGGTCCATCAAATGATGAGAAATGTTATGCCATTACTGTTCAGTTGTGTTTTGTATCTTCAATAACAACGATGTAAAATGACTGTAAGTTATTTTTGACAACCCTGTTGTCGAAGATACGGGAGGAATCGAATATCTTAAAGAGGGATCTGAAAAGTAGGAATAGGGGAAGGGTGGCAGGGGGTAAGGTAGGCATAGGTCCCTACCTAATGTAAAGTAATTGAGTCTCCCTCTATACCCTCTCTCCCCGGGCTGTGTGTGTACTTAGTAAATACAGTCTAAACCTGAACCTATATATATAATATATTGTATATTTATCCAGGTACCCACGCATATTACAGGAGGGTAATTTGTTAAGCTTTTACCTATCCCATGACTGCCATGACACACGATAAATAAACCAAACTATACAGAGATACATATTGGATATCACTAGAGATGTAAAGACTCAATAACAATTAGGTTATCCCAATTGCATAAAACGTAGATACAATTTGACTCATATGAATACAGTATGTACTGAAATTTGATGCGATTTTAAGTCACGTAGCAAACCCAAATAGGTACGAGTATATGTCAGTCAAAATACAACTAACGTCAAATTTACCTAATTAATATTTTTACACTTGATTTGGGGGAAAATTTTTCTTCAGTTTAAGCACCTAATAAATAAAATTTCATAGTACAACGTGTAATATAAAGTTAGCAAAGGTATAGTATCGTAGTAAAATACCTCATTTCTAGCCTTCTCTAAGCTTTTAAATTTCGATTGACATATTTGAAGTAGGTACATATGTATATGATTTTCTAACAGCATTCTTGATAACAAAGATTAGGTTTTTCTATTAATTCTTTCGTCAAAAAAGTAACAGTTCATAAAACAGATTGTGACTTTGGGCCATAAAACACCATATGTTGTAAATAGCAAACAAATAGGTAAGACTGGTCGTACAAATGTTAGTTTAGTATTATTGTTGACATGTGATGACAGTATGAGGAAGTCGACTAATTGATATTAGTTACTATAGGTGGGTACGATTGGTTGATAGGACTGGTGTGAATATGAAAAAAATCTTATTTATTTATTTTATACCAACAATGTCAACTAACCTATGTGAAAGCTTTCTGGTAAAAATGCACTACGTATTTGAACGTTTAGGAACCAAGACTTGTTGAACAAGTTCATAGATGTGAGGTATTTTATTTTACAAGTCAGAAACTATGAAATTAGTTATAAGTTTCTAATAAGTATTGTAACGTGATTTCGTGAAGGCCATGCGTCAGGGCCTACACTACAAGAAGGTCCTTCAAAAATCGTAGAGAACGCATGCACAGTACAAAACAGATGATGCGCCAAGGTTATGCGCGCAGAGCCTGAAGGAGAAGAGATTATTCAGAAAAAAGTCAATCAATTCGATCGGACACGAGTTCACGGGGCGGGGGCGCTCCGCGCCCCCCGCTTGCGAATAATTTACTAATGGCAAACAGCCATATTTTATAAAAAAGTGTGTTAAAGTTTGTTAAAATTATATTTCGGTTCAAGAGAGGTGGACCGCTATATGTTTATTTTTAGTTGTGGAACCATACCAATTACATATACCAGAGGAAAAGTAATGAAGAAATCTAATGATGTACAATATGTCACCAGCACAGTCAAATTGTAAAAGGGAAATTTTTATGGATATAATACTGTACCAGTCAAAAGGATTACTCATATTGAGGTGGGATCTATATTTATTTTATTTAATGTTCAACTGGAGGTACCAGCGAAGCCACTGGATGTCCACAAGGAATCGTCACCTACGGGGAGGGAAAAACAATAGGGATTTAAAATTAATTAAACTCTCAATTTAGTTATAGATTACATAACGTATTTATTTGTAAAACCACCTTGCAAAATATGTTACAATAAACTTTATAATTTTCATGTTTCAAACTAAATCGATGTATGTATTTTCTAGCCTTCAATACCGAGGCAGGAGGGGTCTGGAGGAACGGAGAATGGGTTGAGCCCCGAAAGATCCAGGATGGACGCTGGTAGGAACACATGAGAGATTGTGTAAGGGAGTCCCTCAAACTTTCTACCTGCCGCCCCCTCCTCCTCGAAGCCCAAAGCACCAATATTAACCCACGTGAGTGATTTCTGTTTCTTATTCTACAAGGGTCTTGGGAGCCGTGGCTAGGCCCCAGACCAGGGTACTCCTGAGGCTAGGAGTACACCCGTTCCAGTATATACTATTATAATATCGTTGTATCAATCAGTATAGTACAGAGCTTTTATAAAAGCGCATGCTCTTTATAACTTTATAATAAAAAGCTACCTATGTAGTTTAAATCCATCATCCAATCAGATTGTTGGGAATAAACCAACGATTTAAACATGCGTTCCATATTCAAATGAAATGTAAGGTATATGTAAAGCAGTTCCAAGGCATGCGCATTACATGCAAATTGTATGATGAATACTTTAAAGTAGGTGGGGTTACAATTCACCCCAAGGCTGTTTGAAATTCTACCCTTCAGTAGATAAAAAGAAGAACGTTTTTTATTGGATGATGCTTTCATTTTTGAATACGCGCAATCGCGACGTACAAAGGGTTGAAGGGTTACTTTTTTTAACCCCTTTCATTTTTTTAAATATATTATGCGTCGGATGTTAGTACCAGATGCCAGTTGCACTGAGGGATTGATAGGGTTAGTGTGATGTGATAGTTTTGTGTCGAGAAAGGTGCGAAATAAAAAAAAAACTTTAGTAGTGAATAATTTAAAATTGTGGATATGAACTTTTGTGGAAAATTACTCCCCAAGGTATTAAAATGAAATTCATTTTCTAATTTATTTCTACAGGTTTATTAAAGTTTGTCTGACTTTTAAAAATACACCTACTCTAGAATATAGATATATTAGTAAATGCTAAAAAAAATTTTGACTTTACTTAAGTTGATACATACTTGTACCTATGATATTAGACGAGGACGCGTATAGACTGAATATTACCCCATTATTTGACGTCCCGAGAGATTGAGCCTTTTTTGCACAGCATATTTTTTATGGTCACGTCAATTTATCATATTTAACGTCAAAAATGAGAATATCATATACCTAATACCAGCTAGCCAACTACTGGAGTAAGTACATTTTCTCCCATATTTCTGGTTTATTTACATTTAGGTAGTTAGCTATACTTCATTATTATTCTCAGGCAAAACTCTCCCTCGCCCTAATGCGCAAATATTACAAATGTGCGCGCAAATATTGAAGTATGGTGTTTATTAATTTTTTCTAAAATATTTTTTTAAGATATATTTTCATATTCAGCTAACAACGTTTCGTATTTTTTTTTGCAATAACTCGAATTCAAATGCATACAACAATGGATTTAAAAATGTATATTGCGGTTCTTCAAGCAACTGCAATAAGTTGCCGATGGTTATCCAAAATTGTGACAACAGTCCTAGCTTTCATAACTATTTTAAAATACCTACAAATAACCAATGTTAAACAATAAAATAATATCATGCATCTTTTATTTGCATACGTATTTGTCGATGGGTATTCCACGATTTAACATGGACATGGTTGAAGGAGAACTATTACATATTATAATGTGAATATACAACGAGATAGGTTCAGTGAGATAATACGACATGTATGTATGTCTATAGTTACTAATACTATAGATAGTACACAGATTCAGTGTTGAGTGACAGGCAAGAATTCGCGTAGTTAATGGTCCGTACTATTGTAAAGGAGGAGGAGGCTGGAGCTGGAGACTAGATGGAGTGGAGGGAGGGTGATGGGTCCCGATGGTATTGAAAGCATCTTGTAAAGAGCACATGATGGTAAAAAAGCGAAAAATCGCTGGTAAACTTGACGTGGCATCCGATAATATATCATCAGTAAAATAGATTTAATGTAATCTGTGAAAGTGAATAGATAGAGCATGTTATACACTATCTATAGTATATCCACCACTAGGAGATGTCTGTGAGATTTCCCTTTAGCTATTTTCACTAACTGATTTATCCTTCATGAAGTTAAGCTATGTGTGGTATGCTAGGTACTATTATGGTATTGTATGAGGATGTATGAAGATAAGCTTCACCGCATTGATAGGCATGACGAGGAATATTTCGGCAAAGTTGATTCAATGATTGATTAAAGTAGTACGTTTTATAATGTGCTGTCTAACATATACAAAAAATGTTATCTAATACTCACTTTAATTGTATAGAAATTTGGTTTAGTACGGTTGTACCTAATGTATCATTTTTCATGCCGTATAAAGAGTTTAAAAAATCACGAGAAAATTCGCGTAAAAATATTATTATATCGCATTCCTTTGGAATTGTATAGAGACCTTATAGGTTCTTCATGACTGCATAAGCAGTACATAGGAAGAGGTATCAACCATTATGTATTGCGCTCCAAAATTCCAATATAAGTAAGTGCAGAGAATGGCATATTTTATTTTTATTTTATTTTATTTTATTTTACAATCGTATCTTTTAGGCCATTTGAACAAGGTATATTGCAAAAATCACAAAAAAAAACAATAAAAACAGTCAAACAATTGCGCATTACATTAATTCATTAATTACAAATTTACATCATAATACAAAACCACACATAAATATACCATATTCAAATCAAAAAAAGGAGATACAGCAAATAGAGTAAACTGTCGTAAAATGTAAATAATAAGTCCTTCTCAACAAATAAAATTTATAAGGCATGTAGGCACTGTATTAATAGGATCAGGGCAGATATGGGGAATATTAGGTAGGTAAATATTTATGCCTAATGATGTTATAATTTTTTATCAAAGTTTAGTTTTCCAAGTAGAATTTATGATTATATGTGCTTAGTAAATAGTGTTATAAATGAAATGATTATTTTTCCTTAATATAATCACTCGCCTGTTATGTTTCTGATGTAAGTTTGATAGTACTAAATAAGATGATTGATATTCTCTCTACAGTCGAGCGTCTATTTATCTTACAGGCCTTCCACGTCATTGTCAGGGGAAGATTTCCATTGGAGATCAGGTGCTACTGTTTGAGGGTCTATTATGGAAAATATTGGACCCCACTCCAGTCTGCTGGCCTCAGTTATTGGAGTCGTCTGCTATTATTCATAAATAATGACGATGTCAGATGGAGAATATTTTTTATCTAAGGTAAGGTAATAATAAATGTACTACATTTTTATAGTCTTTAATGGTATGGGTGGAGTTTCCTCCGTTTTACTCTTATACTGAAGAAAAATACGTTATTTTAACCCACGTTAGTTTGGTACCTACTCGAAATAGTAAAGTTTTTCTTAACTCACCGCAAGTTTTTACAGTTATTTTAAATTATATACATATCTATAATAATTTACTCATATATCTTGTACAAGCATTTTATTTTAATTAGGCATAATATTACATTTAACAATTTTATGAAAACTTATTACCTAATGTAAAAATGATTAAGACGACAGGCGTAATGAGAAAATCAAAATTAGATACGAATTTACCCTTTTTGTGAAAGGTAATCGTATTGTACGAGAAGAAAAATTTATTGAGCTTTTCTCGAGAGAAGTTAACTTGATAGGGGCGCATTGAGCGAACAGCCGCATAAAAACCTCGTATATTTTCTCAGTAAATGCGAATATGACATTACGTCGGAAATGGGAGTTGCTGGGATGGGAGGAAATGGGGATTTAAGGAATATGTGTAGGGGGAGTGTATATATGATGAGGGGGAGGGGGGGGGTGCAGGCGGGGGGGAGGGTGAGTTATAAGCGATGGAATATTCTAGTGTCAGTGAAGTTATGAGATAAGCGTTCGACTTAAAATAACGCTTAAAAAGTCCTCTCTGTTAGCTCAGATAAGAAGAATATTATTATATCTCCCTGTTTAAGGGAACACCATCATATTATAGATATACACATCATCTATTTAAGCGGATAGTTATATTATAAAACTTATAACTTTCATACACGCTCTTTTACTCGTCAAAACTTTCTACATCGTATTCCAAAACATTAATCTGAAAGTGATTTAAATTTAAAATTTAATAACAGATATATATTAATAAGTTTCCTTTATATACCTATTTCCTCTCATCTAGCACGATGTCTAAGATTTATTAATATCGTATGTTGGATCATATAATAACGAAATCAAAAATAGTAAATTTCATCAACATGCTTATTTTTATTTATTTAATCTTTAAGTGAACAAGAAATACACATAAACATAAAAAAATGGACATAGTACACATTATAAATCGTTGTTCACTAGGGCGAACTTATCGAAGAACTGCGATTTCTTCCAGTTAACCCCACTTATTATATTGTTATTACTTATTATGCACTTGAATTTAATTGTAACATAATACATAAATATAGCAATTAGCTATATTTATGTATTATGTCGTCTATCTAATGTACATGTGGGTAAAAATCATAATTAGATAATGCTGGATATTATATAATAAAATATATACTTATATGTTACGAATCTAGGAACGTAGGTATACTTATTCTTGTATAGAATCCCTGTTGGTGTGCAACATTATTAGAATGAATGTAGACACAAAGCACAGTGCACTAAATCAACATTGTATCATAATATCATATTACCATTTCTCTCCAAATACATAATAATATCTCCATATAACAATCTCCCTTAGGAAACGTAGGAAGAACTATAGACAGTCTTCCTATCTCACACCAGCTCCCTTGTAGGAGGACGAGGTCTTGCAGTATCTCACCCCGTTCTGGGGGCTCGGCGCGGGAAATGGGAAATCAGTGAAATAGCGCTAAAGCGGGTTTAATTAAATGTCTGGACTCTTGTATGATTGTGTGTGCGCTATACAAATATATACCTTGCCTATGTAGTGGTGTGGATGGGGGCTGTGGGGGGTGACCAGGGTGTTGCAGTAGGCGTGAGGGAAGAGGAACGAAGGGAGACAGATGCAGTGGTGTAACATGTGCTAATTAATTATATATGTACTTCCTGATTCAACTATCATATCACATTGTATATAGAGATTGAAAAATATTCAAAATATTCTTAGCGCATCATCTTTAAACCCCTTAAGTTTCGCTTACATGAGGCAATAAATTGCTCCACTCACGGCAATTTCACGTCAGCATTACCCAATAAGACCAACTTGATGTTTTCGTGACGTCATTTATTGCCTCGTGTAAGCGAACCTTTAAACACACAGTACCTAAGCGTTTGTAGGTATGTATCGTGTTTCGTCCTACTACTTGTAGGTATCTAGGTGCAACTATAAGTAGGTACTATAGCGTAAAGTAAAATGGGAATGAAATAAACAGAATTACTAATTTTGGAAGGTTCTTAGAGTTTGTTAGATAATGCTAAAAGAAAAGATTGAAAGATAATAATTTGGTAGATTATTGTGTGTCTGTCAATGCTTTCTTAGTTTCTGTAATAATAAAGAGAAGGAAATCTGTGCACATGAAAGCTTGTATTGAAGTGAAGGAATTCCTAATATACGATTCACTACTCACTATAAGTCACTACATACATTCTGCTATGAGTTCCAATTACAAAATAGTCATTCGAACTATCTATCTACTTTCTTCTGATGCACACACGATACAAAGTATGTACACACATGGGACATAGATAATATAGTTAGAAGAACATTATAAAATAGCAGATATTTTTTACGGTGTCGTTAAATTATAGTAACGATTATAATAACGGCATTTATTCATTATAAATAAAGTATTTAAAGTAGTGGATGTCACCAAAAGAGTATTTTTTTTCAGAACACATATCTCTACAATTCCCTAAATATCCTTGCTAAAAATAAGGTAGATAGATACGTCGAACAGACTGCACTATAAGTCCTCTAGTGCATTACCGTAATAGAGATCTATCGTAAAGATGCCTGAAAATAGTTAAAAATTCATTTGAAAATGTTTACCAAAGAAAATAACTCCCGAAAGTTGCTGATGTTTCTCGTAGTGGTACTAGTGGTAGTACGAGTATATGCATTAAAATGGAAAAAGCATAACTCTCGGATTTGAATACTTTTATGCGATTTTGAACGTTAAAGACGGGGTTAATAATTTTGGGATACTCGTCCCCGCTATTTTCAATTAGATGCGGTGTAACGTCGGAGTAATTAGATTTTTTTTTAATATTAGAGTTACAAAATATTATCAATTTTAAATTGTGTGATAAAAATGTAAAACGGTTTAAGGTACAATGTTGGATTGAGACATCGACACGTATTTCATAAAGTTCTGTGAGTATATCTTCTTATATGTGTTTGTACTGTTTGTATTTTACACAATATCTCTTTACATACATATGTCATCGCAGGGGAACGCCATCTGTATGTATGTAGGTATAGTATACTATATAGCTACGATACATCAACACATGCACTGAATGGGTGGTTGTGTTTCACCCCTAACAATATGGGGGAGGAGGGTGTAAGAAAGATTCGCATTATTCTCAAGATTTATAATTAGAAATAACCAATTAGTTTTAATTGAATAATGCTTTTTAATTCAATTACATTTTCCCCACTTTTCTATATTTCGACGATCGTTGATTGATTGATCTTAGATTCTTTCTTCATATTAAAACCTTTGACTTTGGGAACAAACCAAATGCCATATTTTGTTGTACATATTTTCTTGTTCTTGATGCTATTTTAGGCGTCATTTTATTTGGTTTATAAACGGAATCGTTGAAAGAAAAAGGATTTGTACATTTCCCAATGTCATTCATAGTACGCGGTACACAAATTAACGAGTGAAAAGTGCCCAATTTGATGGGCCTACTTACAATAAGAAAAAAGGTCAATGAATCTGCGATTATTACTGGTATAAATTATACACAAGGTGTATAGATATACCTACATGATTGAAATTTTCTTTTTCTGCTTATTTTTGATAAGACGCGATTCGGCAGGTAGGTATCGATTGAATACCTATGTAAATATGTGAGTAATGAGTATTTAACCTTAAAATAGTAATTATAATATACTTATAGATAAGTGGGTACTTACTAAATAAACTCGTCGTTGGTCTAACGCCATGGAAACGGATTGAATATCCCTATTAGGTATAAAGAGAGCATCTCACAGAGTGGTTGGTTATCATGTATGGGGTTGCAATGACTCAACTACATAGGTACTGTTAGGGACACATAATACCAACTACAGTGGCAATGATATGTGCCTGCTACCAACTGATAAGCTTAGCATTTCTCGCACTCCTTGTATTTTGTAAAATACCTACTTAGTAGGTACCCACATATAAGTAGCGATATCCTCACTCCTTAGTCTATTATTTTGATGTACTCAGTACTCACATTATCTAATCTCTATGCAGTTACCGAGTATTTTGGAGTCTTCATTTTGTTATTAAAAATTTGTCGCTGTTTCTGTCAAATTGACGTCTTGTCAGTTAGGTAAATATTGAACACTTTGATGTAACGTAATCTCACGAACATGTTCGGTCTCCACGTCAGTTTATACCTACTTAACTACGTGTGTTTTCTGGACAGAAGAATAAGACAGAATAATCCCTTATTACAATACCAATATTAATAGGTACCAAAGTGGACATTTAATATAAATACTTTATACACAAATATAGCCTTATAGACAATATTGATTGTTAGAATTGAGTTTTTTATATTATACGAGTAATATATACAAATAAACGAAACCCAAGGTCCCTACCTCATATTACGTTCTTATACGTCGGTACCTATTCCTATTTAATATTAGCAAATTAATAATGTAGGTAGACACATATAATGTTGATATCGTGTTTTAAGATAGGTCCTATAGTATAAAGAGGTATCTATCTATAAAACTATATAATTAGCCAATCGTATATCATATACTAAAATAAGCATAGAGTATGTGGACACAGTGTTTGTAAAGGATGGTTTACATGATAAACAATCGTCCCCCTGTCAAAGCTCTATTCCATTAAAAACTAATGCTTTTACTCTATCTATAGGTAGATATACTATGTCTATACAATAATACTACACTATGGGGTAAATTAGGATATTGAAAATATTGGACAATAAAGATTTTCATCATAGATACACAGGTTAGGTAGGAGACACTTTTTTTTGCTTCGATTCATGATTAGATTTGACTGAGGTGAATAACTCATGAGTTGATGAGTTGATTGTGATTTTATAGAGATTCAATGGAGATCAATGGAATCTCTAGAATCCCCTATAGCCAACGAAATCTCATCAATGAAGATCAGTAAGATTTTTGAAGAGAAAGGAGAATGCTAAAAAAAACAGGCCCGGCGCAAACGAAATGTAACTCAAATGATAGGTAAAAATGAGTAATTAAATACTGCATAGGGGGCATCATCGAAATCAATGGCTTAATGGGTGAAATACCTATTCGAAGTTTCACATTGGTCACACGAATATATAAGAAAAGGAGCATTAAATAGTACAATTGCGATTCAAAAGTATATAATATGACAAGTGTAAGGTAGCCTGTCTGATTTTTCTTCTTCTTCAGCAGCCTTAATCCCTCCACTGCCGGATGTAGGCCTAAAGGTAAATGCTCATGAATTATGTAAAAAATAAACATGTCCGGCGCAAACGAAACCTAACTCAAATGATAGGTAAAAATGAGTAATTAAATACTGCATAAAAGGGTTATTATACTGGTTTTTTTTTCCATACAAAATAAGCATTCTCCTTTATATATGAAAGTAGATCGCATTCAGTAGAAATAATTTCTTGAAATTCGTGTCTAAATATCGTAAGTATACGTTACGATATATTAAAAGAACTAGGTAGGTTTGTCCATGTTTTTTTTTTTTTATTATAATTTTTTTATTTTTTATTAAATGAATCTGGGTTTATCGAAATAAGCCCAAATAAATATTTGTGCACTTCACAGTAAGCTTGAAAAGCTTGTGTTGTGAGGCGGAGTAAGTCCGCATCGACGATCGAAATATGTACTTATATCAAATAGCTAAGTCAAAATGAAATGTTTTAAAAGTATTTCTTTAATCAGTTTGTTTTATTATACGTTCCTTTCTCCTACCTCTACGAAAATAAAATCATTAAATTTCCCTTTGTAAAACATATTACTCTTTTTCCAATAATAGCGCCAATCAACTTCAAACGATTTTTCTTCTCATGTATAAAAGAATAAGCCGCCTCAATATAGTATATGTAGGTAGTAGGTATACATGTATACACATACATACTCGTATAGCCCATGGTGATTGGTATTATTGTTAGTTCAGAGAGGGTTTAGAAATGAAAAGTTGGATCGCTTTTCGTTACAGAATTCGTTATAAATTGGATTTTTTCAAAAGGGTCACCCAGTGGATTGGGCGATTGATCCTAATTCCTGGAATATAACGGACTGTAATAATATCTACCTACCTATGTAGGGATGTGTATGTACATATACAGCAAAGGACAGGTATGGACAATCTTTCAAGGGCTGATAGTCAAAGATATTAAATGGTTACAAAATGAGTGTACTCTTTTTAAATTATTACAAAACTGTATACCTCCTGAACATTCTTAAATTAAATTTAGCGGTATGGACAGAAGTATAATGTACTTACCTGTATTTACCAATTTATTTTATTTTGTGTCAAAATAAATAAAATAAGACCCCAAAATTAAAATAAATTGTTAAAATAAAATTGATCCCGGATGCACTATAGGTGTTGCAGAATATTGTTAACACTAAAAAGATGTTCTGTGTGACTTTAATATTTCGTTGATGGTGTTAGTATGATTACCAATACTTCAAAATAAAACCGTATATGAAAAGGATACGCAATTACCATTCATTAATTTGGGTTTTGTTTACTGCTAAGAACATGAACGAAATATTAAAGTCAAATGAGAATCTAACAAATGTTTAAAAAATCATACGTGAAATGAATTGGTTATCAGACTCATAGCTTTTAAAATTTGCAGATAAATCTCCAATATAAAATGTTATTCATATTATGGGTGTAGGTATAAGAGCCAAGAGGTAATCGTATAAAATAAAGAAACGGGAAACAATGAAATAATAATAATACTATCATTTTGCTTAAATCTTTGGTGTTCAATTGTTGGAATTGTAGAGGGCAGGGATGAAAGGGGAGAAGTATTGAGGTGGTGATGGAGAGGATGGGGGAGGTGGTAAGAAGAGAAGGTGGTGATGTTAGTAGGTAGACAGTGTAGGTGTGTAGATGTAGCGAGGAGTGTGTAGGAATCACAAAGGGGACTCCCCAACAACCATTATCACGGTCCGGTTGTGATCAGTAGAAGAAAACGGAATGAATCCCCTTTTTGTTTTTATATGAAATCGACGAATTGCCCCCGGGCTTGGAATACGACGCGCCCTCTACTTTCATGAGGTATTAAATTCTATTTTTCAGTAAAAGATCAATGATAATGGATCACTGAATACAGAGTAGGGATGTTTAACAGGTATTTATTTATTGTGTTTTTTCTTGGGGAAGCTAAATGTAATTTTATATTGCGGTAGTATATTTTTAGGGAATATTAAAAAAACACGGCGCTCCAGTATAAAAACATTTTAGGAAAGATAAATGTTTATTTTATTTGTCTTATTCAGCAATTGAACTAAATCTAGTATTTATTATTTGACGAGAAAATTATTCGGAATCTAGTATATAGGTACACACTATTATATTAGAATTGAATAAATCGTTAAAGACTCGTGTACCAAGGTTTAACAAACACTGGTGAACGTTTTTGTGGAAATGCTGTTTTCTCGGTACTAATTTCTTATTAATTAGTTTAATGGAATTCCACAGAAACGTTTCATTAATTCACAATGGACAGGTACCAACCTAACGTACATAATATTGTTGTTTACACATCTCTGGAACTTTTTATTAAGTAAGTACTTCGATAATGGAGGTTGGGGTGGTAGCGCCACTGTGAAATGTACAAAAATGTGTTCCATAAATCCGGATACATTTTATGAAAAAAAAATCAATTTATTAATATAAATATATTAATAAATTACAATTTTGATTAGCTCTGCTATTAAAATATTGCGTTAAGTACTTATAAAAAGAAAATATAAAGAACGAAGACAAGACCTCTGAGAAAGACAAAAAGCACCGCATAATAATCGCAGCGCCCTTTGACCGTAAAATCACACATTAGTAGCGGATGTTATCCGCGTGCCGATATCTGTAACAGTGTAACATAATATAAAACATATAATATATCGATAAGTGAGATATTAAAATATCACATCACTAGAGATTAAATTTGATACGTAGCCGTGAAGACATGTTCTAGGAAACAATATTAAAATGTGGGAATTTTAGGGATGGGAAGTGTTGGCGGTTTAGTCAAAAGAATATATCGATATCGTATGTTGCATATTATAAGAATTATTTCTCGTACGTATTGTTAGTATGAAACTGTAAACTCATCTGCAATAGCATTAATGATTGTGTAGATCATCTAATACTCTATCAATAGGGATTTCATTTATATAATCACGTTCAATGAATGCAATGTGACGGTATTAACCTTATAGGAGGTATGAACCTGAACCTAGCAAAAAATAATGATGTAAATAATTGTGTTGGTAATATTGGCAATAATACTATGAAGGTGAGTTTAGTGATGGAGGGTCCAGGGTCCAGTGGAAGGTTAATCCTGGAAGGAAATTCCTAACAAGGCGTTTGTGATAAAGGATAATAAGCTGTTGTTACAGATGATGGAACAAGGCGGCACGAATAACACTCACAACGTCCTTATCAAACATTGTGTTTCACCCAAATATCGTTACTCTGGGGAACCTCGTGATTAAAAAATATAATAATACATATACCTAATGTTAAATTACTCTTATTGTATTTATGTATTGAACAAATTTAATGACAAGATATAAATAGTTATTTAATCAGTTGGTCGTCGAGAAGATTCTGGACACACAAGGTGTATTATTAAATTATTATATGCTCTAATTTGACAAATGAGTGACTGAGTAACTAATGAATGAATTATTATTTTTTATTCTAATTTAAAATTTATTTATAAATGGTTATTAATTTAGACAAAAAGCGGGATGTTGCAACACCAATTTATGATTCAAATGAGTATACCTAATTGGTAACATATGTTTTATAGGTATCTCAAAACAATATATTTGAAATGTGTCGATCATTTCAGGCAAAATATATTGACGAATTTATTAAGGGAACTATTGTTATGTATAAATTGTATTAGCTTGTTATTTACAATACACACATGTATGTTCCTTCAAATCTGAAAACATTGATGAGTCCAAATAAATGAAGTATCCTCACTGAACCATTCTCCATCCTTCATCTCCCTTCCACATACCCTCCTCCAGATATTACATATAGGTAGGCAGTTTTATATTTTTCACTTTCCCAACTTTAGCTTCATTCTAATCTATATTTTCTTCTCAAAATATTTTCACTAAGGGAATTCAATACCTATACGGCAAGCGAATTTAAAATAGTGGGCAACTATAATAACCAAAAGTTAATTAAATAAATGTACCTAACTCTGTATACCTAATACATAGTTATAGTCGTTGTAAAGTACTGAATATCTAACCACCTTAAAAATGATTGGATAAAAGCTGTGATGTAATTTCGACATTTGGACATACGTATTTTGCTGATTACAGTTTTGGAAGTATTTTTTTCTGGAAAAATCTGCTTTATTTTGGAACCGTTTTTAATACTTACTCATTTTTGTACAGCCAAAAAAGCTAAACCAACAAATTTTATGTATAATTCAATGAATAAAATTATTATTCATTACATTGTACAAGTCTTCTTTATTTTCACAAACTTTTGCATTCGTTTTATTTTATATCTCCATAAAATAACAATACAATATCATTTTTATAGATTATGGAATAAACAAAAATAATAATCACAATAATAACAATGATATTCCTTAAAAATATGCTGAATCATCGGGGTTTTTTATGCAGCAAAAACAAAATATGACTGACATAAAAACAATAAAAATAATACAAGAAAAATAATATTCCAGAGATATCCATAATCTAAGACCAGTATAAGATGTGACGCCAGGGGATGGGGAGTTATTTTTCTTATAGTATAACGAAGGATATAACTAAATTATATGATTGTGTGTATTGAGTACATACTGATTTTATGAGTATTAAACCTTAAAAACTATAAGAGGCAACATATTATTAACTTGTAAGAAAATATAACCTTTCTTTGGGAATTAAGAACCAGAATATATTAAGAAGGTAAAGTAGTTTTAATAAACACGTAAAAACACATTACTTTTTCTTAAACTTTAGCTCATTCATATCTCATTCCTGCATACTGAAATGGCTTTTTCATAAAATCTAGGGTTCTAGTCTAAAAGGGTTAAAAATAGATTTTGGTCAGAGTTTAGGTTTTCTCCCGAAGGTCTGTACTGTACCCAATGGCACCATGATGCCTTTTGCATTTTGTTGTCGAAGATCCTGAAAATGGCAATGGACAACTCAGTGATCAAATTGTTTTATATAAAAACACGAAAAAAACATACAGAGAACCTAAAAATGTTTTATATTAATAATTTTATCATACTTTGTATTAACATAATTAGTATCTCATAACGATTCCCCAATTTGTTAAGGTCGACTTCCCATAATGCACACGCACTCTCCTTGCTTCATATTAAATTAATTAATTATCTCATTTACTTACTTACTTACTTCGTATCGAAACATAAAAGATGTCTCGGATTATAAAATACAATTAAATTAGTCAAAAAATCAACGATGCACTTGATTATAATAATTATTATGCTTACTCGTATGTATGCAGAGGATATTAAACTCATAATAATATATTTAACGGTATAAGGTATAACTGCATATGTAGGCACAGTATAGTTGAAAGAAGATTATAAACCCAAAAGAATACAATGTTTACTCGTAAAACCAATGATGATTTAAATATTTTTCCATCATAGGTGGGCACCGTTTATATATTTATTAATTAATCCGTAAACTAAAGAATAGACCTCATTAACTGCTCAACCTTTGGTTTAATTTAACAGCAGTTCACGCTAATCCCTTAGGTTAATTTTGGAGGATATTTTTCAGAAATCATCATTCATATGACAAAATTTTCATTAAATCTTATTTAATTAATCCGCTGTTCTACCTGGTATAATATTTACAATTTAGAATACAATATCCTTGTGCATTGTGCAAAGACCATTACATTATAGAAAAATAAATGCAATTAATTAATATCCAATGAATAATGATATAGCTTCTTATAATGTTATCAGTTAGCAGTTAGCACGCATGTAGGTAATAATAATTAGGCAACGAAAAATGATAATAAATTAATTGGTGTAAAATATTTTAAGTGTAGGTAGGTAGTTGTATAGTAATTATGGTTTGTATGAATTATTATATTATGTTAATAACGTAGAATGCGTAGTAGTTAGCAGTACATGCGTGTCATAAACATCATTAACGCTATAATATGTTTAACGTTGGTAATAACTAATAATATGTAGGCATACCTAATTTGCAACATGGTTGTATTTTAATAACATATCTAATACTGATCCATCCATCATTTTGCAGTGCAGTTCCTTATATCCTTTGCGGGGTAGACAGAAATTAAGTCCATTATTAATCGCGCATCTTTATAAAGTGATTACCACAATCTATATTTCTATTTATACCACACCTACATTCACATAATGCAGCATTTTGTAGACTCCCTTGGGGAGGCAGTAGGATGGGTGTTCCGGCGCTTACCAATCGGTATTGGCTGAATTATATTCGCTTAGGTAACGATCACCCAGTCCACCCACAGCCATTTAGAAATTTTTCGATCCTATCGCCATCTGTTTAGGAGTGGACGCAAAATTAAGCAACTACTTTTATATTGATATAGATTAGGATATCGAAGTAATCATCTGCTAATACAAAATATATTAATATAATATCTAATATACGATAAATTTAATGAAACTTTGCATATTCGCATCAGAATATATGGGCGTATAGATGTTAATAGTCGTAATGAGAAACTCTTCACACCAATAATTGCAAATTAAATGGATATTATAATGGAATAAAAGATGTTAAAATTCACATTTAGCGTGCAACTAAATTGCTTAGTTTTATGTTTTAACGTTTAATGTGTAACACTTCCTACTTATAAACTCGAATTATAATATTTAAATGAGCTTTTGAAAGGTTACTGACACATACGTTAATTTCAGTTTATAGCTGCTTTACGAATTTATTCTCAAATTGCGTAGTTTGCATGTGTTATAAGTTAATCATATTACTTACTCAATTTTATCATAATTTGTGAATTATTCGTTTAATTTTATATGGATATGGAGATTACAACGAGTAAGCGAGTTTTCCTACGAAATATTCTATACGGTATTTTTTGGTTTTGATAATGAATATTCTTCAATTATTTCTATGGAAATTAATTGGTGTGTATTCTAACCGAAAACGTTTTGGATACTTACTGTACAAAACCTATAAATTATGATAGGAGTATTATACGTAGAAATCGTATAAAATATTGATAATACGGTATATATTCCGATAGATATGTATCATTAGGTCCTTATAGACGATAAGAATATACTAAACATCGTATGCGAGTATAAAATTTTATTACATCTACAAATTTTACTATTTTCATAGTAACTATACCCACTATTGCTTCTATACCTCTATCCTCCATACTAAAGTGACGAGCTCCATACCCTCATCTAACTTTTTTAAGCCATTTCGTTATTTTTCCTTCCCTCCTCTCTTTATCCACCTTTCCCCATCCCACTTATTTATGAAGAACCCTATTTCGCCAAATCTCCCCCATTTTATACGCACATTCACATACCTTAGAACTTTGTCGGGGTTCAGAGGAATATGAAACTTAAACCCTCCTCTCAATATGGCCTAAATTCCTGTGAAATTTGATGGTTGCTTTTTATATTTATTTTTGAAGTAGATAGATACATGTACGACGTTCGATACAAATATTTCGTTCGAAGAGCGAATTTTTATTGGAATGTTTTAGTGCTTTTAGTAATATAGGGTGTTTACATTGTAACGTCCTTTTATTACAAGTAGATATCAATGTTGAAAATCCATCACAATTCTAAATATCTAATGTGTACCTGTATCTACTTACACTTTCCTCCCTTATAAGATAAGCAAATATAAATTTCCATGCATCTCCACAAAGTGTAAAATAATTTTCAATCATTTTATTCCAAAAAAATTATTATTCTTATACGCGCTAAGATTTCCATATTGGTTTTAAACTGGGATTTCTTATAAGGTTTAAAACTGACATTTTATTTTTTTCAGGTTATGATCAACTTACAGCCCTGACCGAATGGACGTCGTTAGTGGTACAGGATGTGTGAGAATATTGTCCAGTTTCAACATACCAAATAGAAAGTAAAATAATGAATATATATATAATAAATAAAATAAAAAATACTATGGCACAGGAATATGAGGAATATACAAAAATAACGACAGGGAATTTTCTTTATTTTCCCCTGAAGCTTAAACACCATGTGAGGTGGGTATGGGTATGGGATTGTTTGATATTTATGAACACAATACAAACTTATGAATAAAATACTCACAATATTTTGCAATCATTGCTATATTTTATTCTGCGAACAATTTTTATCCATTGTCGTAAAAGGCAAATGTTTGTTCGTTTTTGTACTTAATTTCCTATAGAATCACAAAGTAGCATACACGTTTCACTTTCGAAACAGAAAAAACATTGTTTGTACTAACACCTGAAAAAGAAATTTGTTAAAGTAATGAAAAAACGAGTTTAGACGATTTGCAACAGATGGCATTAAATTATCACAAAATAAGTTTTAAAAATTAATAAGAGATAAAAGTATATATTTTTACACACTTAGGTATGATTTTGCAAATATCCCGATGTTCAATCTATAGATTTTAAAATCCCCGAATTGTATATAATGTCTGAAATAATAACTACATACATCGCTCGAACCGATGCTATTATAATAGGCATATCTCAAAACATTTTGAAAAAACTTTTCTAAATCCTTTCCAAGAAATATTTCCAATATTTTCCGCCTCTCAATTTATGTTTGTCTACCTTCTTTCTATTCTTTCCAACAGTAAAATCTTCAAGGAATCCCTTTATCTTATTTTTTTATATAAAATATCGCAACCCTCTTCGCCCACAATTCCCTGGTGGCGCTCGCATCGCTCAACTTCCAAATCGGAATTCAAATCCACGGAAATAGAAAACGGAGAGGAAATCAAAAAGAAAGATTTGTATTCATTTTATAAGTTTTTTTTTCCAGAACGGATTTCAGAAGAAACTTGCATAAAAGAATTGGATGAGTAAGATGAGGATGAGGAAGAATTGGACGATGGAAAGTTGGCTTTTGGAAAAGCAGTATGCCGTGTAACTTCATAACCGTGTTCTTCTTGGTTGTTGGTTTTCCATGTGAAACTAAGGCAATCGAATACAAATTTGTTTTGGGTAAGTAAATATTTAATCTTTATTATTTAATAATTTTATTATTCAGACCACTTAAAGACTATCGTGAACAGTGAATCAGAAACGAATTAAGGTTTATGAAGTACATGGTGTGACGATTGCATAATTTCAGGTGGGCGATATGAATTCAGTAAATTACTTGACGGTCGATCATCTCGCAACGACGCCTACGTATAAAGTTTTCGTTACAATACTGTTTTGTAATGGCGACATAGAGATTCGCACTAAATGGTTAATTGCTTAAGAAATAATGAATGCAAAAGAGAGAATAAAAGAAAGAAAGAAATTGTATAACAAAATAATTGTTTTATTTGGATATACATATAGTACCCATGCTGTAGGTACGAATGCAAATGTCTGTAAGGACATCAGTAGATAGGTACCTAATCTTGTCACTGTGCAAAAAAAGTCATAACGACGTATTTAGTCCAGTGATTTTTTTCTTGGATGGAGCTATTATTATAATATTACACCGAATGATTCGGCTTTCGAAAAAGATCGATCTTCGTCAAGTTATTACGCATTAGGGCTTGTGAGTTTATAATTATTATAGTCCAAGAGCCCGCTGCTTAATTTATGACGTATCTGTTTTTTGATCGAAATGTGGTATAAATGATAGCTTACCAATAGGGTATTACATCGCACTAGGGTTGCCTATCAAAATCCTGCCGCAACCCCCCCTGCCCCCCCCGAAAAGGTCCCTCTTCGCGGTTTTTCGCATTTTATAGGAATATGGTAAGAGATAGAAGAAAGTAGTCAATGACAAAAATATTCCTTGCTAAATTCTCTACAAAAAATGTTGAGTCATTTTTTTCGTAGAACTAGCAGTTTACCCGCAATGGCCGGTCCAAAACCGAAATTCATTTAAAATACAAAAAAAATGTATTTAAACTAAATTGGTTGAAAATTGATAAGAGCTACAGGAAAATAGTCAAAGAAAGAATTAATTACCATAGTCTTAGCTACAAAACGAGCTATAACTTATGTTCATACATCTAATAATTTCGGAGTTATTACAATAAAACTCAGTGACGAAAATTCTTAAAATTTTGTTTTTCATAAAATAACCAGTGATATAGTGCCGCAGGCCAAAATTTTTTTTCCATAAAATGTTAGTATTAATGGGTGGAAGAATGTGAAAGAAAAAAAATCAAACTTTTTTTTTTATTTTTTCAAAAAATATCCTGTTTTTTGACCGGCCATTACGGGTAAACTACTAGTCCTATGAAAAAATTGACTCAACATTTTTTGTAGAGAATTTAGCAAGGATTATTTTTGTCATTAACTACTTTCTCCTATCTCTTACCATATTCCTATAAAATGCGAAAAACCGCGAAGAGGGACCTTTTCGGGGGGGGCAGGGGGGGTTGCGGCAAGATTTTGATAGGCAACCCTAGTGCGATGTAATACCCTATTGGTAAGCTATCGTTTATACCACATTTCGATCAAAAAACAGATACGTCATAAATTAAGCAGCGGGCTCTCGGACTATTATGACTATTATACAGAATTGATATAAAGTGTATCTAAACAAGTATGTACCAATATTTTGTATAGAGATCTTATTAGTTTAAGATTATCATAAATTTCCGCATCGTTTGATTCATTCCTTAGTCCCCTTCGGTCCATGTTCCACGTGCCCAATAGTTGTATCTTGGTAGATGTATTCTACATGACGTCACAATCCGGAGAAGATTGTTAGGGGAAAAACCCGACGTAGCGGGACTCCCCGGTGACCGATTTACAATAAATTTCAAATTGAGAATATGTTTGCGATTTTCATCCCGCGGCGCTGTGTTCGCTAACTTGTGGTGAAAACTTTTTATATCACCCCATAATAATTCAGGTGGATGGAACATTGTCTGTCAACTTATTATAGAGTGAAACTGTATACATGGAGCAAAATTTCCTACAATTTTCATTTTGAAGTATTAATTATTCAAATACCATTACACATATCTCACAGCGAAATCAATTGTTAATCCATAAACTAGGTACTATTAAACTTTTTTTTTTAGGGATGTGACGTACTTCGAACATACGATAAATAAATAAATATTATACATCCATCACTTTTTTAATGTTAGGTGTCTTAATAACAATATATCACATATTTATTCTAAGCCCTCATCCGTAATGCACATATAACTTTTATACAGGATAATACAATTTAATTTTAAAAATTCCTTTACATTTGAAATTTCAGGTGCCGTTTTTTCTATGGTTACTGACGCCTCAAAGGAGCACATGTATTCTATAAATTTGTTTACTATAACCAGAAAAATATACAGAAGTAACCAGGAAAATATACAGAAATAGCCAGAAAAATATACAGAAAAAACCAGAAAAATATACAGATATAACCAGAAAAATATACATAATTCAAATGGTTTATTCTATTGAACAGACGAAGGTATCGATTTATTCGATTACACACCACAATGAAGATAGTGTAAGTATAGTTATCTATTGAAAGTATTCATTGCTTCGCCGGAACCAATTCGCCAATTGGACACGTTGCTTAAAAACATAATTTGTTGCCTTAATTTTATTTTTAATAAATAAATTAAAACAATGCATTTATTGACGCGTAAAAACGGTTATGGTGACATTTATAACAGTAACTAATTATATTATTGCGAGTATATCCAAATCATTCGCATTATATTAGTCCGTAATCATTCAAGTAACTTAATTACTTACAAAGAAAATTATTGTTTCTGATTAATGGAGCAATTTAAAGAGATTTCCCACATAAATTATATATCGATTGACTAATTATTAATTACAAAGTACTAACTAACAAGGATAAGCAATTCTCATTAGCAGGTTTAATTATAAGCTATGTCTCAAATCTGAAACAACTAATGGGACTTTTCAAAGGGTTTCGACGCGTCAGACAAATAAATAACTAGCGTTAAAGATTTTCAGTAAGCACAAATTTATATTTTATTTATTTTCGGGCCGCATAAATTTTTTTACGGAATAATCGTAATTTAATGATTTTTTCAAATAATTTTAGAAATAGTCATGATATGATGAGAAAATCATATAATATTATATAATAGCCGGGCCTGATGATTTGTACCGATGGTGATTTGGGTACAATTCATAAATAGGCGACTTTGACGTCAAATAACGGCGACGTAAAAAAATTTCACGTATGAAAAACTAAAAATTTGAGTCGAAGGATGGATCTTGAATTCGTTTACAAACGTGTATTTACCTAGATATTTTAGACAATTTTTCCTGTAAATAATAAAATATTTTTTATTAAGTACCTAGTTACTGTTTTTTTTACAAATACATTGAGTTCGTTGTCCTGAAAATGTGAATATAATAATGCAGTCAAAATGTATTTATATATTTGTTTATTTACATAAATTACCTTATATGGATAAAATAGATCAGACGTTTTTCATTTCCGTTATAAAGATACCAAAATTAAGATCTAAACTAAACTAAAACTAGGTATAAAAATTCTACAATCATTCTGAGAACATAATCTAGAAGTCATTAGTCAATTTCATTCATGGAGTTTTTGGTTCATAAAATTTAATCTCCTAGTTTATAGTAAGTACTAATTATGATAAAACATCTTGCATCATATAATTTCTTATAAATTAACAAGTTATTTATTATGTAAAAGTCTTCAGTTATATTGGGGCCTCCTAACAATGTTAATGTTTTATATTTAGATTATTAAAAACGTTTGGTGAATTAACACATTAATTCTAATTTGAAGGCAGAATTTTTTTCATTAACTTCTTTGTTTATTGTTTTCTAATCATCCGTAGGCCCCTTTGGAATCGTCAGGTGTACAAACATTGCGATAAATTAATAAACTTTTACACCAAAAAAGACTAAAATCAATAGATACATGGTGACATTCGAAAATTATAACAGGTTCGGTTTAATTCAGTACAGGTCTACATGGATGTAAATTGTCTAGAATTACATTATTATGTCAATGGCTCTTGGCTTTCAGCTCCTCTTAGGTATAGAAAAGTAACTAAAGTACGTTATTTAGTTATGTAAGTACAAATCGTACCAATTAAAGTAGGTAAGGAAATTTAGTTTCGGATTTATCGTTAACCAATTCCTAGTAACGACGAACCTGCGCAAAATATTATTGTAAATTTAGTGAGACATCGTCTAACTCTAACTTGACATTATGAACCCCAATTCTAAACCACGAAGAGGGCGTACTCCGAATTTGCAGTCTGGTTTTACAATATTAAGAGCACTCAATTAGTTTTAAAAAACTTCCCTTTATGTATAAATTTGCCACATAAAAATATAACAATATTTCATTCATCCGACATTCACTACTCCACCGTAGGGGTGCATCACCCTTAAATAATATTGATAGGGGGCCCTTACACCATTAGAATTCTGGCTCCCTGGGGTTTCCTACGCCACTGGCACTGGTGGGTGGAATGTTAAGGGTTTTCGGATGAACAGTGTCGTATAAATTAAAATGGGATCCGGAAGGATATGCACATTTCGATGAATACTATATTAGAAATTAATGCTGAATTTTGCTGAATAAAATTTAGAAATATGGCAAAAATATCAAGCTTGGGTTCTTAAATGGAGTTCGAACCTCGAATCTTGATCTAGATGGTGCATTTTCACCCAATAACAATACCTTTACGTCCTTTAAGGAGCATGTATCACAAAAGAGCTCGAGTCCTTTGGCAAATACATAAAATAATTCCATATCTAAAAATAAGTTATTTTGGTAGCATGTACTTTATGGCAGAAGACATCTAGAAAATATTCCTAATGAATATAAATTAGATAAATTTGAATACCGCCACTGGCAGGGTTACCACCCTTAGCCAATAAATAATCACCATAAAACACTACATCTTTATATTCGTCTGCAGCGTAACAAAACAGTGCGTCAGTATTTTATTATTATATCACATTTTCCCTATCCTTTCTATTTTTTATTTTTCTTCCTTCTTTCTGTGTTTCCTCGGTCGGTAGAGAGGGAGCTATAATAGAAATACATATATTTTATTGAGAAATGCATTACTACCGTACTGATCTATTTGTCAGAGGTTAAGAGGGGAATAAAAAATATCTACATTTTCTACAAGAAATTTGATATTTTTTCCTATTTTCCCCCATGTTCACAAATTATCCCATTTGCATTTGTCAATACACAATATCTTGGAGAAGAATCATATCGTATTCCATTACAATAATGAGAGCCAGGGGATGCATTTTGTAATAAAATATTGTATGTACATTGTATCAAAGTTTTCAAAGATTGTAAACTTACTTGCGTATCTATTTTTTCAAGATTTTTTTATAATTTTTATGAGTTAGCAAATTTCACAAGCCGTGAAGTTTACAATACATCATCAATGCTGAAATTCTACCTTACAAATATGTGTTTAAACGGAGTGCTGCCTTAATTAGTTGAGCGAATTTCCGCAGTCATTTTGACTACACGTTTGATAATAAGAAATTTTCCGACTACAGTTGTATATTAATGTATCAATATAATTTTCATTTTGTTTTCAGGTGAAAATCGCATGAAAACTGGAGTAAATGGAAGATACTGTTAAATTCTTATCACAGTGCAATAACAATGAAAAAATATTATGGAAATAACTCTGGTTTTTTGCTACGCTTAAAACCTACAAGAAGAGTGCAAGGGAATACCTATTCTATATTAAATTTATTTTTTGGTCCACCGGCGGCATGTAAGTGTATTACGCCTATAGTATTGATAATGGAGAAATTGTAGCGAATGTTATTAGAAAATAGGAATAGGTCTAATAGTTTATTATTACATCTTCTTACGATGAAGTGTCAAAGTTCTGAACACGAATCAATTACAATCAAAACATCCTGCATACCAAACATCAATGGGCGGCGTGTGGTAGTAGAGTTGACTTATTGGATTCATCTCACTGATTTCATGGTAACTTGGTGGTCACTCCGCAGTCACTCTACCTAATCAAGATGCGACTCAATAAAACGTTTCAAATTTATTTATTTGTCAGCTCAATTGAAAATGTTTATACCTATTCTATCATCAACCATGACCAAAGATAATTTACATTATTTTTAAGAATGATCATGAAATGAAAAGGACGACTCGAAACATAACACAATTTTATTCGAAAGTTAGACTATATTGATTGTGAGTGTGAACTGATTCCATGAGATTTTGATTTACACCTCAGCTTCCTCTTGGGAACGTAAAGAAGTTATGTACCTCTACCTACCATTCTTGAATGACGTAGCGATATACGAGTATATTGGCATTTCGGGGCACCCGTGAGGTGAGCCTTTATGTTAAATACGGTATTAGTTAATTCCTCTGTAGTCCTTTACCTTCTTTTTACTTTCGTAGGGTCTTTGGTTTAGAATTCTGGGGGTCCATCTATCACTTTCTTGTCTCGCCACATGAGCCGCTATAATATAATATTGTATACTTAGTCGTTTTTATTCCATTCTTTTTTCTACTTACTTTTATTTTTCTATTTTCAGTCACAGCATCAGATACATAACCTTATCTTCAGTAATACTGTCTAAGAGATTGCAAATTGCTGACACCTGCCCGTGGGATGCCATTACAATGGAGTTAAGGAGGAATTATTGTTTATGTCAGATCCAGACACTTATCAAATCCATAGATTTATAATAATAGGAAGATCGGGTGCCTCCCCAGGTACTTACTTCACACACAGTGGTCAGCCCATCTCATCATCTGGAAACTTAATAATATTATCATTCAGGGATAATTTCAACATTTTTGGTACTTGTAAGTCTTTGTAATTTTATGCTAATTACATTATGCGTGCATGTATGTTTTACAGGAAATGTTCGAATTGTTGCATGGTAACAAGATGACTATAAATAAGACTCTGCAATAAAATTACCAGAGTTTCGCAAAATTCTTGTAGCAATACCTTAATTATGTTTGTGCTCATAACTAGGTATCTCCCTCAATGGAACAAATTTCAAAGGAACAAAGTTCGGGAAAACTTTTTTATTGTATGCAATTAGAAGATTGTCTCATTATGGATGTAAAAAGTTAATGAAATTGTAATTTATTGAATGTGTTCTAAAGTTATGTAAAACTTAAAAAAAACAATTACCCCCGTTTTCACCGACTTTTACCTAAGAAGGAGACCCCTAAGAAATTTCCATACAAAAACAGAGATAATATTCTATTTATTGACACGCAGGCCTACCAACCACACCCTAATTCCATACAAAATGCAACACGCAACTCACCTACGTTAGGTGCCCAAATATCTCTGCCCAGGCTAGGTGAGTTGCGTGTTGCATTTTGTATGGAATTAGGGTGTGGTTGGTAGGCCTGCGTGTCAATAAATAGAATATCATCTCTGTTTTTGTATGGAAATTTCTTAGCGGTCTCCTTCTTAGGTAAAAGTTGGTGAAAACGGGGGTTATTCTCCTCTGGTCCTATGATGTGAGGGCTCCAGATCATAGAGTTAATGTCATCAGTATTCACATAATTTGCAAGTTTGTTCTACTTTTCTTAATATCTTGATTGTTAACAAAAAGGCATTAGGCATGGTTAATTTTACGGTCCATTTTCTTTACGTCGACAAGTGTTAGGCAATAAATTAAAATTCATAAAAAGTAAATTAACGATTACAGTTTTTATAAGTATTCAGATTTATAATGACAAAATTATTGAGAAATAAACTTCGTTTTATAATGCATTCACGAAAACAAAACAAAATAAAATGTAGTAATTATGCAGTGATTTGCACATTTATATAAATTTACTATAACTATTGTATCTATTTATGTATTTTATCAGGTCTAGACCTAGGAAATTTACATAGGATAATTTTCCCATGTCGATTATAGTTATTCAAAAAATATCGACTAGACTCGTTACATAGGAAGTGCAACAGCTTTTAAAAGTTTCATAACGTATATTATAATAGTGGATAGTTGGAAGAAATTGCCTTTGGTAATAAACCCGCTACGCGTTAGCCTCTAACTCTATTTTTATTTATATACGTAGCTATATTGCGTGTTGTAGAATATGTACTTAGTTTTATGACCATAGAGTCTTTTACACTCTTTTTGGCATTGAATTTCCCTGTAAATGCACATATGTATTTATTTATTGTTTTTATCTATATATACGATTATATTATTCACTGTGTTAACATGTAACTTTGACGAGTCCAAGTGTCTGCAAATTACACCGGTGTTTTAACGTTAAAAAAGGGGGTATAGCGTAGATAATTGTCGGAAAGCTGGAAACTGTTTTAATCTCTTCATTAACAAGCAAAGAAGGTTTCCTGAAGTTTGCACCAATTTTACGCTTGTGCTAAGTACAGGGTGTCCCAAAAACAAAAAAAAAGTTGAACTTTTTTCAGTTTTTCATTAATAACTCCTAAAGGAAGCATTCTAGACAAATTGTGTTCTCCTGTGAATTAAAGTAAATTAAATTCTTCGTCTACTGAGCATAAATACTACTCTCTACTTTGAAAAATAACTGAGAAACAGCGATTTAAAATTGTAATGTTTTTCTCAACATATGACAATTTTCTTATTTTTCTTGAATCGTTGTTGAATATCTTCTAATCCAAGCTACTTACAGCAAATTTTAGTACATATGATTCAATGGCCGGTTAATTCTCTATAAACTGGCATTAAAATTTTACCTCTATATTAAATTGTTTAGGACGTAGAGGTATTTAAAGAGAGACGAGTGAAATAGAGAAATTTATTAAATGATAGATTACAATATGTGAAAGGTAAGGAAGACTTAATTTTGCGGCTCTCTCTTATTAACGTACATTTTTTTTAGTTAAAAACCTAAATTTCGCTATTGATACGCCACTGTGTAACAACTTATATCGAAAAGACTATTTTTTTTACCTTCATCAGTTTTACTAATATAACTCCTGAACGGTTGATGTTACGGAAAAGATATTTCACTCAAAATATAACTAAAATTAATTTACTATAACTTGATTTCAAAATTAACTCTGTAACTTAAATAATAACTGAGTTACAGTGTTTGAAAAAAAGCATTACTAAAAAAATTAAATTGCCTCGGCTATTTTTGTTGAATAACTCCTGAACCGTGATATAGAGAAAAAGTTCAAGAGATTTAAATATAAGGTAAATAAATTTTCTATAACACAAGCGTAATAAAATAACTTTAAAAGTTATAGTAAGAAAGATATGGATGATCAAAGTCAATATTTTGTGTAACTATTCGACGTTTGCTTATGAATTATATTTGCCTAGTAAGCACCTCCGAGCCGGTGTAGTATGAAATATGTCTGCCTAATAAAGTACCTGCTTGCCATATAGTATGAAATATATCTAAACAAGCGTCGAATGGCTACACAAAATATTGACTTTGATCATCCATATCTTTCTTACTATAACTTTTAAAGTTATTTTATTACGCTTGTGTTATAGAAAATTTATTTACCTTATATTTAAATCTCTTGAACTTTTTCTCTATATCACGGTTCAGGAGTTATTCAACAAAAATAGCCGAGGAAATTTAATTTTTTTAGTAATGCTTTTTTTCAAACACTGTAACTCAGTTATTATTTAAGTTACAGAGTTAATTTTGAAATCAAATTATAGTAAATTAGTTTTAGTTATATTTTGAGTGAAATATCTTTTCCGTAACATCAACCGTTCAGGAGTTATATTAGTAAAACTGATGAAGGTAAAAAAAATAGTCTTTTCGATATAAGTTGTTACACAGTGGCGTATCAATAGCGAAATTTCGGTTTTTAACTAAAAACATTGTACGTTATTAAGAAAGAGCCGCAAAATTAAGTCTATCTTACCTTTCACATACCGAAATCTATCGTTTAAAAAAATTATCTATTTCACTCGTCTGTCTTTAAATACCTCTACATCCTAAACCATTTAATATAGAGGTAAAATTTTAATGCCAGTTTATAGAAAATTAACCGGAAATTGAATCATATGTACTAAAATTTGCTGTAAGTAGCATAGATTAAAAGATATTCAACAAAGATTCAAGAAAATTAAGAGATTTGTCATTTGTTGACAAAAACATCACAATTTTAAATCGCTGTTTCTCAGTTATTTTTCAAAGTAGAGAGTAGTATTTATGCTCAGTAGACGAAGAATTTTATCTACTTTAATTCACAGGAGAACACAATTTGTCTAGAATGCTTCCTTTAGGAGTTGTTAATGAAAAACTGAAAAAAGCTCATTTTTTTTTTTGTTTTTGGGACACCCTGTACTTAGCACAAGCGTAAAATTGGTGCAAACTTCAGGAAACCTTCTTTGCTTGTTAATGAAGAGATTAAAACAGTTTCCAGCTTTCCGACAATTATCTACGCTACAAAGCTAAATTTCCTGGGCTAAATGACCTAGGGACGATTCACGACAATAAACAATAAACAACAATATAGGTACTTTGTATTTAGAATGGAATTTTTGCATGCTATAGGTAATATATCTATACTCGTATATATAAAGCGTTTGTTTTAGTTGTCGTTGTTAGGTATACTAAAATATCTTTTGCAACCTTACGTGAAAATACCCATTATTTTATAAATTTCTAAAAGCAGGCATTATCAGCAGGTATTTGGTGAAAAAGAATAATGTAGGTTCTAAAATAAATTAAATATGACTAAATTAATTTTCTAATTAAAAATTATAATGCACACACTATTAATAGTTAGTTGCCGGAAAAGTTGCGAAAAAGTGTCGGTTATTGGTAGTAGTAGTTTCACAATGATTTGTTATTACGATGTCGAACCTGTTTGACTAAAGATTTCGCGGTCGAGTGATTTCGGTTTAGATTACTCGCCACAATATCATTTATAAATAGTGTGAAATAAAATAAAAATTTAATAATGAAATTTAGTATGCTTCTTATAAAGATGGCTTTGTCATCCATCTCCCACCAGCAAATTCTTCAACACTTATTCCATGGGCGTCGCCAGCCTCGTAGCTAGGGGGAGGAGGCAATTTTTTTAAATATTGATATACCTAGCATAAAGAATGCGTAAATTTTTTTTGTGAGACAAAGTGAAGGAGGTCGTGATGTGGTTTGTTTATTTTAAAATGTATACTTATATTGTACAATAATATATATGAAAAATGTTTAAAGTATATAAAAAATAACAAAAAAATAGCGCCCTAGGCAATTTTTTTTATGAAACTGATGAATTTTCATACTAATTTTAGAAAATTTATGATATGATGAAAAAACGTGTGGTAGTAATGTGATGTGAGGTTTTATCATTTAGTATGAAAAAATATATTCCTTATCCAATCTCTAGGGGGCAGCTGACCCCCCCCCCTTCGCGACGCCCATGACTTATTCTATGGATTGAATATTATTTGTCATAATTTGATAATGTTGATCAATTTAAGATTTGGTTGAGACCTAATAGTGAGAGATTTTGAAGATTGAATCCATATCATTTCAAATTAAATTTCCCGTAAAATTCTTTACGGGAAAATTAGTTATAAACACCGGTAATTGATTTTGAGGGAAGAATAAAAAAAATCGTACGGAAAGTAGGACAAACCTACTTTTCTTCTAATATAAAGGTTGATTTTATTTCTGAAAGTAGTTGTTTAGAATATTTTTGAATATTTGAAATAAGAATGATTATTAGAATATAAGATTTGAATAGGTTGGTGTGTGAGGTGCTTTGTGATTGGTTACAGTCACGGATCTATGACCGAATACTCACGAAGGCGATCTTTCCGAAATTCATTTTAATTTAATTAGGGGACGTGGGGGTAAAATTCGATATTGCTGGAAAATTATTTTTATTTTAAACTAACATCTTTTATTTGTAAAAGTAATAATATTAAATAGACCATTAAAATGTTTTTGACTTCTATTGTTAATAAATAATATACACTCTTATAGTCTAATTTTATATCTGTCGTCCATTTGTATGCAGAATTATCTCTAATTTTTTAACCACTTTATTATCATTTTTAGTTTACATATTTATTGGCTTGTATTTTACAACGTAGATATTTTAGTAGGTGTTCACCTAACAGTGTATTTTTTAAATAATTGATTATCCATATTGACTTTATCAGATGCACGTACGAAGTCTTAATTTTTATCTTTTTTTTTGTTTAAATGAATCTGGGTTTATCGAAATAAACCCAAATACATCTTTGTACACTTCACAGAAAGCTTAAAAGCTTCAATCGTTCATGAGTACGTTAAATACTACAGTGATGACTTTCTTATGAAACATTTCATATTAATATATTTCGTTTTACAGGAGTACGATATTTGATTTCAGGGCAACTTGCTCCGCTTCACTCTCAATGTTCCAAATTTAAATGCCACCCAGCGAGATACAAGAGATGGTGATGAGAGGATCACGTGACCGAGACATTCATAGACAACACAACAACCTCCACAGTATACAGTCCACAGTCTACCTACAATATTATGATCTCGGCTGCCACCACTACCGCTGGGCGATGTTCTAATCTACACGGTTGTTTTCCAAGGAGCGTTTCATCAGACGATTATCACACGGTACTAGAACGCGTACTGGAACGCGTCTCGTCTTTTCTATGGGTCTATTTTTTTATGAATGGAATGGTGTATCATACCCGAGGCTTTTAGCCAGGTAGTATTTGCTAAATGTTATAAGTTATAAGTTATTTTACTTTTAAAAAACATAACGAAAAAACATAAAAAACATAAAGAACGAAATTTATGCGATAATTAAGAGGTATAATTAGAAAAATACATAATATTATAAAACAACGAAATTCACCGATTAATATGAAAATGCAGGTGCGTAATGCGCATGGTACCACCCTATTGTCTATGGAGATTGATTAATTATTATACTACAAATTTGATGGGTGTTAATCGCTATCTTCGAGTGAGTGAATCGAGCATTGACCAAATAACCAACCAACATTGAACATGTTGTATGAAATATCAGTGTGATTCACACCGACGATAGAACGGGGAACAATAGACCCACGGACAATCGGGCGAATCGCTAGGCTAAAAACAATCCATATAGAACGAAACCCTGAAGAATTAAGCTTTATTGTGATCAGTAACTTCCCGGCAACAGCTGAGAGAGGAATCTAGTTATATATATTCATTATAATTATCTATGCTTGTGTAGGTACCTACTTGCCCGAATACTGCCAAACTACATTAACATTTTCATTCATAAAACGAAATACATAATCATTGAGAATATTTGAAGCGTGAATGATCTATTTCGGATGTGAATTTTAATTCGATATTTATTCTAATTAAATTATTGCACGTACAAATTTAAGTAGGTATAGTAGTATCGCGAGTTTAACGGCCTTTTTTGTAGTGTGAGACAGTGTAACTACACGCAAGTCCGTACACGGAGTTATAGTAGTATTAGTGAGCGCACAATGAACAAGAATGCACACAGATGCGTAAGGCAGGTATAACCGTCCTTTCACGAACACTACAAAAAAGGCTTTTAAACTCGCGAGAGATCTATACCTTATCTACTTAGCTCTAGATAATATCTACACAATGTATAACGCAGACTTGTATTTTTTACACTATTCCATTGAGAATGCTGTACCTACTTAACTACTAGACAGAGATGAAAAGAATTAGTAGTAGGTAAACCTAATAAATATAATTTTAACTGTTATGATGTATGAATGAATGAGTAAACTGAGTATTATGTACCTACTATGTATATTATGAGAATACTCATTAACCAAAGACCACTATTAGAGATCCTTCTATTGAATACTCACTGTCTAATATGTTTTTTAGAAGAAATTTTCACCCTGCGCACTCCAATCTCCATATATGAACTGGAATTATAATGAGAACAAAAACAATACCTATTCACTCTCAGTTTCCATTATGTCTTTTTAATCCAGTAGGTGATGAAGCATTGTTTTCTGAGCAGTAAATATGGGCTCAAATCTTTCAGTTATCAATGAACTAAATATCATTCGATAATTACCAGCACCAACAAGTTAACTGGTTTTGCATAGCCATTTTAATTTCTTACGATTTTATAGTGAGGTACATACGAGTAGGTATATAGGAAAATTAGTGTGCTATTATACTTATTTTGTATGGTCAAACTTTTATAAACAGATTTATTGTGAAGAAATATGTTAAGTTAGTACCTGTGTGTTTATAATAATATATAATCATTGTGATCATTCTTTGCAAATTGTACACATTTCTCTCTAAATAAAATTATTATTATTATGATAATATGGCCATGGAAGCTTAGTTAATTCCGCTGTTAATAAAGTGTCCAAAGACAGTCAATATTTTAATGTTTATAACACCTACATAACAAATTATATGACATACTTATACTATTTTGTATGAATTGATATAGAAAGATTCCTCCATGAATGAATTCGTTATGTACTAGCAGGTAGCCGGTATAATGATATTGATATATTCTTACACGATGTAATACAGTAGCTGTTTATAATACGTTGTACCTACATAATTATATTAAAAACAAATTGAATAGACCAGGGTACTCTTCATTACAATGCAGTCATATAATAACATGCTAAGCTATCAATCATTTTCAACGTCTTAAGACACCATCATGAAATAAAAGTGTCTTATAAAGGTGGTATATACCTAATATTATTATAACATATTATTATTTAGATATTAACAAACTCACCTGCCTAATTTGATAATAAATAATAATAAACAATAATATGATTAAAGATCTTCTGAAGAATGTTATTCAAATTGTAGGAAATTAATATTTTGTAATGAGGTGATGGCGAATCAACGTTGACGAGAATAATAAAATGATTATTACTATCTAAAAAGAAATGTAGAGCTTTTTACCAGAAAATATAAAACTTTCGAACAGTACAACAAGGGAACCGCCAGAAAAAAAGACATGGGCATCTCTTTTAAAAGTCTATTAGGCATAGAAATATCAATAAAATCCTAAAAACACAGATTTGAAATAGGTTTCTTGGGATATTCTCTAGATAATAATTTTTACCTTACACATTGACCCCCTTATATCAGTAAACTTGTACTGTCTGGGGGCTTTAAATTTAATTTTGAAATAAAATAAAATAAAAAATGTTTTAATAATACACTTACTTTGTTAACTATATTCTCGAAATTGAATATGGATGTAAAATGATTTTAAGTGAAACTGTGATATTAATATTAAAACTGAAACTGCATTTGCTCACAAATATACTTATTAATTTTGTAAAGTTATTTGTTTTCAATGTATTTTTTTGTATTACTGAACTTTTTGAAGAATAAATACACACTTTGTAATTTATTTTTGAATAAATTCTCTGTAGTTGTAAACATGAGCTTATAAGCTAACATACAAGCGGGTTTAAAACAGTTTTTATATTAATAGAAGTATTTTTTAACAATGGTATTCAAATTACTCTGGGATATTCACGGTTTGTTATGAGTTTATTTTTATATTAAAAAAACACAACTGTGTCATAATTTATAATTTGATTCATAGCCATCAATTGTGGTAACCTTCGTAATTCCTACATAATATCACTACTGTTGAGGTCACTATTCTCAGAAATATGCGAACAAAAAATTATAGTAACTTATTTAGGTACTTAGTTTTCTTAATTTGGAAGCTTCTCTATATGGTGTAGGTATCTGATGTGTTTGTTTTAAAAGATACCCAACAATCGTTGAGAATTCTTTACCCATCACATCAGAGCTAGAACTAAGAAGCAATTTACTATCATAATGAATCTACAATATAATATTGGCTATCAGTTTTTCTTCTTATTTAAAAAAAGATGAGTAGATACTTAAAGCTAAATAAAATCTGTAATCCTTATGAATACTGGACATGCTCTCAAATCAAAGTAGCTCACTTGTCGTTTAAGTATTTGAAGGGTAGGTAGAGAGACTAGACAACAACCCTGCGTTACACTTATAAGTTTCAATTAACGTATACAAAAGTGGATTTATTTTAATTAAATCATTCACTAATACTTTAGAATTATAATCTTCATAAGTTGCTGTGTTATTCATGTGATACGTCAGGTGCTCGAGAAATTTTAATAAGACGTTCTTCAGATTTTTCAGCAATAACAATCGTCACCCATTCTGAATGTCACATTTAAGAATTTTGTGTGTTTTTATACACACGCAACATTTTCCTGGTAACCTCATTTATTGGTATATCCTTGGTGGTAGCAGTAGTATAAGGCGCTTGTCCTGGCGCCAATGACTAATTTGTTTACCTATGTTTTATAATCTGAATGAAATCACACCCAAATAATTGAATTATACATAGTGTGTTGGTAAATAATATAATTATCATCGATAAGATGTATTTTACATTCATCGTATGTACGCTGTAAAGTAATAATAAGGTGATTGACTATGTGTAGGTATTACTTACATTATATATCTACCTATAGAATGTATATTCTTATCATGGAGTTTACTTTTTACTATGTTTATATATAGATATATCTACTCTAGAGATATTATAATGATACTATATGGAAAACACAATGTTAAAATGATATTCAAATTATACAATTACAATACAGGTATTCATTATCGGTTATCGGTTCAGTTAATGACAGTAAACGCCTTAATTAAGAACTTAATTGTGGTGAATATTTGAATCTTTCTCTCATTAATAAAGTTTAAAGGTTTTCGTTGATAATATTGTTGTTTACACGTGTCAAAAGCTTTCCACTGTGGTGCAATTAATTACATATTTTGAAACTACTACTTATAATTGTATGTAAACAGTGACTTAGTGAGTTTATTAATCAGTAAATTAAATATCGAGAAATTAATTATCAAGATGTACCGAATTTTCTATGAATGTTCTTGTTATTACATCTTATATGAGGAATTAGGTCCAATTCTATAAGTTTTTAAACTAAAATATGTGTTTTAAATTTATTTTGCTATGAAATAATAGTAAATGAACGAAGTAGTTTAATTACTACCCACTTGATTAGTTGCGGAATTGATCAAATTATGTTTCACAATTTATTTAATGTTAAGTGTTTCCTAACTAATATTTTTTGTGGTTGTTTTATAAAGAGTTTGATTAATAAAAATGTGTATTAAATGTTAACAGTGTATTATGTGCCCTTTTAAGACTTTTGAGAGATCCGAGTACAGGATGATGGAACGCCAATTCTAGTAAACTCATGTAAGTATGAACTTATTTTGTAATTTATAAGAGAGTGTCATACATTAGAGTTCTCGTATAGTCAACACTATGAAATATTGAACAATACTTCAAATTGGTCGGGTCGGGATCCTATCTGCTTTTGAAAGATAAGGTATCAATATTATACACATTAAACGACGATTACTTTGTATTTTTATTAGTTTTCATTATTTACTCCAGGCAGCTCGAGGAAGAATGGGATACACCAGTGAATAAAATAAAACAATGAATTATATCATCTTCGGAAGCAGAATGAAATATTTTATAGAATATAAGAAATGCCAGCCATTATAAAAATAATAAGACTTACTTACTATACAAAGCACAATTCAGGGGTGTTCAACAAAATATGCATTAAAATTTGTGATGTTTCAATTAAAAAATGTCTTAATTCATCATGCTCGTTATGTCATCCCCAATTTATTATTGACCATCACAAGGCAAAGAGTTCTTTGTAAATACTCGTACGTTTTGTTCAGCTGGGGTCACTAGATAAACGACCAATCGATTTAGTGGAGTAAACAATATTTACCTACTAATGTTATCATTGAATGTACGGAGGCTTATTACGGACGATGTCATTTATTTATTTACACATTTTCGGAAAAACCTTTCACAATTATTTGTTATGTATTCATTATTCATGCAGTATATTAAACACGGAAACATTTATTACAACACGGATTAAACAAGGAAAAACAATATAAAAGAACACATCCATGCAATCAAAACACAAGTGCAAGAATACATATTGTTTTCCGGGCTTGCGGGCAGGCTGTGATCTGATCTATTCTTTGACTGATAATTCTAAAAATTTTTTCTTCGAAAAATTCTTTGTCTGATGCACAATTGTTTTTGAGAATTGTTATCGCAATCCAGTAATTGATATCAGCTGATGGATATACAAAAGTTTAGTCTAAAGAATTTGTAGGAAATATAATGATACAAGAGGAATGAAGGAGATTCAGCAGGAAGGAAATAGTTTTTCTAACAATATACATTTCCGAAAGTCGTTACAAAGGGGTATTCCGGCGAGTTGTTGGTGCGCGATGCTTAACTCACTGGCCCCTAAATAATATGACCGTACCCTTCTTCTCCTACTCTATCATATCGACATAATTTATTAGCGTTAATTTTTATTGCAAAATATTTATACGTTTTATTTATAGTTACCCAATATACACAATACACACAGTAGCAGAGTGTCGGCATATGCAATGCACGTATTACAGAGACGTAATGTCGCGAGTTTAAAAAACTCGCGCCATTAGAATAGTTCGAAATATCTCCGCAGCGCGGCGCTTGGCTATCTTTTTCATTAATTTGCATGATTTTTATTCATTTTAGGTTACATTTGCACTGTACAAGTGTACAGTGTACGTACACATCATAGAATTATGTCTGATATTTTTTTATATTTTTACATTATTACTCACCTCATTAGAAAATAAGGTTGTGTTACCTTGCAAACGTATTCAATGATCGACATCATAGAAGATTTTTCAATAAGGCGAGCTTTTCTGAATCTGTTTATTTCATAAAACCAACAATTTGAACAATGAGCTTTATTCCTGTTATTTTTTATATTTGGTATTAGTACAACATATACCTACCATACTGTAAATTAAATATTTATAGTAAATTAGTGTGCTAACGACGCGAACGTATTCTATTTATTTAGTTACTCTGAGTTTTATAAAAGGCAACACATTTTTTGCGTTTATTATTTAGGTTCACATCACTGATTTTCCGGATTTTTAGCAGATATGTATGATGATAATAAGGTAGGTTCCTAATTAGGTATTAATTACAATAAATAAATGTATTACCACTTACAATATACTAGTACACGAGTTAGACATAAATCTTATATATTCATCTTCCTAGCCGAAACATAACTCATACAGGTTCATGTATACCTGCAGTCTTACATATTTACATAGACATATACTCTATATGAGCATTGCTGATGGTTGCTACTTCATCATGTGTCTACATATAATGCCTGTATGAAAATGAACTACCGTAGAAAATTTTAATTGATTTTATTAAGCAAATGTTTAGTAACCCATTTAAACCCCGTATACACATTCAACATAATAAGAATATAATCTATTTCAGTGTGTTTAAAGTTTACATGAATCCAGGGTTTTTTAGAACATAATATAAGATAATAGAACAAGAAAAATTTCTTAAAGTTCTCTTATTAAACATTCATTTTTATTTAATTTCGTTCATTCTAAAAGGGGAAATCTTAACACAACTCTCAAGCTAAATCCTAATCACTTATTTAATGGTTAAAGTTTTCTTCTTTAAAGACTATTACAATAATTACAATACAATGCTTTGAGAAAATCAATAAACAAACCAAAAACTTATAAAATTTGTCCATCTATCCTTCCAGCAGTTGCCTAACCGTACAATAAATGGAAAAATAGATAATGATTTGGATTTGGTAAAGATAAAAAGTATTACTTGAGGTGGTCGATAGCCTGGTTGGTAACGCGCTCGAATGTTAATCCAGTGGGCGCGGGTTCGATCCCCGATGCCGACCTACTCCACTTCACGACACAAGCTTTTCAAGCTTACTGTGAAGTGTACAAAGTTGTATTTGGGTTTATTGAAATAAAATTTAAATACTCATTTAAAAAAAATGTATTAACGAAAAAACTGCAGATGGTTTCAATGGGTTGATTAAGATTTTTGAAAGAATATTTCCGCCTATGAACCGCCTTCATCTGTGTTTGATCTAACATATAACTGAATTAATTTAATTTTATACATACAAAATCTTTCTATTAGGTAAAGCATACAATAATACCTGTAGTATTTATTTACTCGTAAGTAGCTATAATTACACAGTACAAAGTCATCAGCCATAGAAAAGTACTTCTTTTAACACCAATAATTAACCATTTTTTTGTTAGCCGTGTGTAAATAAGGAGGCGAAAATGTGGTAAGTAGATGTGATTGTTTTAATAACTACCATTCAAAACATTATTATTTATTGTTATTTCTTATAATTTTAAGTAAGTTTTATAAAAAAAATGCAAACTAGAATTAATTGTTGGTTATTTTTTCAATAGTTACCTATAGTTTTGTACGTATAGAGAAGTATAGTAGTTAGGTAATGTACTTAATAAAGGATATATTATTTGAATATTGTGCTTTGCTTAAAGAAGAGCGATAGAGAAAATGTATTAATGGTAATCCAAACCCCGGCGCTGGCGATGTATTCCACACTTTGCGATACAGGTTGTTAGCCTGGTGCAAGGTGTGCAGGAAAGTATTTGGGTTTGTGTATGCAAGCCCAGATCCTTTCTCTTTAAAAAAAATATCGTTATTGATACTAATTTAACAAAAATATGATCTGTTATCGAAAACTTAATACTAGTATACTAGATGCTAGTATCTATTAAAAAAATCGATATATTTATGCTGTAGCTACCCTTATAATATTGTTAAGTTAAAAACTTGTATTATTATTTTTGTTTTTCCTCGCCCAAGTTTACTCATAGGTTTACTTATTTATATACCTATTAAGTGCGAGTATATAGGTACTTATTAATTATAATTACGTACATAATATCAAAACCTTCATCTACATAGGTACAATAATACCTACATGAAAAGATAATACATATATAATACCTACTCACATACATATGTAAATATTTGTCATCGATATTGTGGATAAATAAATTATCATACCATTATAGCCACTCACAGAATTTAACACTAAGGGCGTAATGACATAGAAATGATTATTTTATGACTGCGATCATGCTGGCCACTTTACGTTAAAGGGAAATTCACCAATTTCAGTCCAACTACGACATGTAGAAAATCCGATGTTCTCATATGAATTGTGACATTATTGAAAAGAGAAAAGTACTTATAATTTTTGACCTCTTTAACATCACTTGTAGGTATAAGGACCATACATATAGATAATATAGATTTTCACGCATCCTCGTATCATACCAACTGCACATTTTTGTGAAAAATACCAAAAAAGAATTGATTTTTTACCTTAATAATGTTATGTATGTTGAGATATATTTCAATGTACTTAACAGATAAGCAAATTTCTACCTACTTACGTATAATAAATTATAATAAATACGTTACGTTAATAAATTCATAGTTCACATAGTTCATAGGTACATTTTCAGAAATACAAACAGAAAATTTTGTGTATAATGTTTGAAATCCGGGAGAATAAAATCAATAAAAATTACTAAAGGCTAGGTCCTTCATTCACAACAACATCATTACATAATATTGGCAATAATAAAAACTCATTTATTATAATTTCTGCAACATAACTACGTGATCGAGTCGAGGAAAAATGATAGTTGACCGCAACCAATCAATTATAACACTAATGTACACAAACCGTAAGGACTATAATTGTATATAACATCATCTGGAATAGGTATAAGACGAAGGTATGCATGTTTGATGGTAATGTTCTTAGTATTCCTGAGATTAATCTATGTGCATTCTCATTATTTATTATAATATGTAATGTTTTGATATAAAAATGCCAACAAACTATATGAAAAAACTAGCCTACAACTCAACGGCAGTTATCATAGCGTTTCTCAAAGACTTCGCACGTACTCTCGTATCCAGTCTATATATTTTTTATTTTAATGGGTTAAACTTCTTGTTAATGTATTGTAATTCTATGAAACGAGTGTAATACAACATTTTCAATACCCATGCTTACAAAATCATATTATGTAACCCACATTTTCAAAATTTTTCATAGTTGTTTTTAGTCAATGATGGTTGTTTTTAATTAAATCTCTGGTACAGATTAATTACTTTAATAAGTTTCGTAATTTAAAAAGTAATCTATTTACCTAGTCTACCCATAGAATCCAGAAGATACAGAACTGCCATGGATGAAACTGGCAGCAGCTGTCAATACTGCGGAACCACTAGGAAAACAGAAGAGACACTATTCAATGACTATTCATCATTATAAAAATAAGAAATTATTTAATAGAGTTTCTCATTTTGAATATATATTTTGAGGTGGTCGGTAGCCTGGTTGGTAACGCGCTCGACTGTTAATCCAGTGGGCGCGGGTTCAATCCCCGACTTACTCCACTTCACAACACAAGCTTTTAAGCTTTCTGTGAAGTGTACAAAAATGTATTTGGGTTTATTTACCTTATTTCACTAAACCCAGATACATTAATATATTTAAAAAAATCCCGTCAGTCACCTGCGACATTCTTGACCTGATCGACATCTTCAACAATTTTCTTTATGCTATAGAGTATAGGTACAGTAAGTAAAACTTTGTAAATTTAATTTTACAGTTGAAACATCAGTGTTTGTAATAATAATAATATCATAGTTGTCGCGGACAATGTGTGGGAACTGAATCAAAGCCTTGTATGTCCATATGGCATCAACCTGTATTACATTATGTACGTGTAACTATGTGCATAATAATTATAATCATTACCTTATTATTATAGCATATGTAGATTATATGCAGTTATCATAAACTTTAACAGACAGGCTCCTTCGACGACGCCTTTGATTATTGAAGTACCTAATCAAATTATTTTCCATACTGTTGAGTCGACTCCCTTTACCAACACTACAATATCATTTTGTCTCATGTAGCTTGTAGGTTTGAAGTAAAAGTACGAAAAGCTTACATAAGCATATATGGATCATTTTAAACAAACTGAAACATAAAGAGCCTAAAACATAAAACAGAGTATAAAAATAATTATGATTGGAAGTTTAATCAAAGGGGTGATTACAGAATTTATAAAAATTACAAGGGACAAAGAAATACAACACCAAAGAAATTTTTAAAATTACAATGGAAGAAGAGAGAGCATTATCTTTTCTTCTTCTTGTTCTTATAGTCCGAGAGCCCGCTGCTTAATTTATGACGTATCTGTTTTTTGATCGAAATGTGGTATAAATGATAGCTTACCAATAGGGTATTACAACGCACTAGGGTTGCCTATCAAAATCTTGCCGCAACCCCCCCTGCCCCCCACGAAAAGGTCCCTCTTCGCGGTTTTTCGCATTTTATAGGAATATGGTTAGAGATAGGAGAAAGTAGTCAATAACAAAAATAATCCTTGCTAAATTCTCTACAAAAAATGTCAAGTCAATTTTTTCGTAGGACTAGTAGTTTACCCGTAATGGTCGGTCAAAAAACAGGATATTTTTTGAAAAAAGAAATTTTTTTTTTGATTTTTATTCTTTAACATTCTTCCACCCATTATCACTAACATTTTATGGAAAAAAATATTTGGCCTGCGGCGCTATATCGCTGGTTATTTTATGAAAAACTAAATTTTAAGAATTTTCGTCACTGAGTTTTATTGCAATTACTCCGAAGTTATTAGATGTATGAAAATAAGTTATAGCTCGTTTTGTAGCTAAGACTATGGTTATTAATTTGATCTTTGACTGTTTTCCTGTGGCTCTTATCAATTTTCAACCAATGTAGTTTAAATACATTTTTTAAATATTTTTAATGAATTTCAGTTTTGGACCGGCCATTGCGGGTAAACTGCTAGTTCTACGAAAAAGTTGACTTAATATTTTTTGTAGAGAATTTAGCAAGGATCATTTTTGTCATTGACTACTTTCTCCTATCTCTTACCACATTCCTATAAAATGCGAAAAACCGCGAAGAGGGACCTTTTCGGGGGGGGCAGGGGGGGTTGCGGCAAGATTTTGATAGGCAACCCTAGTGCGATGTAATACCCTATTGGTAAGCTATCATTTATACCACATTTCGATCAAAAAACAGATACGTCATAAATTAAGCAGCGGGCTCTTGGACTATTAATATAGGCCTTGTGGTCTGTTATGAAGATAAATTAGCCTCCTGCGATGTCGACTCCCAACTGTCAATCCATCTCTTTGGTGGTCTGCCCGGGAGTCGTCTGCCCTGGGGTTGGTCGTGCAATGCAATGTGAGGGAGTCTGGAGAATGGAGCCATCCAGCATTATCTAAAGTTTTTCAAATGGTAATTTTTTAAGTCAACTTTCTCCCAAAAACAGAAATTTAGAATAAACCAGACTGACCTGTCTTACAGATCTGTAATGAGAATATTAAATTAATACTAGTATTTAGCTAATTGCTTATTATTTTATATTGTATAGATACATAATAATCTCATATATCCATTGAAATGTCCTTCTTGAATTCAATAATATATTTATTCAGAGCAGAAACGCAGATACCAATACTTGATTGATTACATACTTAATTGGTTCGTCATAATTACATAAAATTTCTTCTCTATTTGGTATAATTACATATAAATTATCTATTTAATTAGTAATCTTATAGTTACAATAATTTCCATTGTGCCATGCACTGAGACATTACACATCGCATATATATTACTTTATTATATTTATATCACAATCAGCTATTAATTATACGAAAAAATACTTTATTCATAATTTATTAAGACAAAAACGGATAGAGGTTTATATCAACAATATCGTGTAGATTTAATGAAAAAGCCATGTAGTCATTACTCATAATATGCATACAAAGAAAATACAAGTATGATGATCGTTTAGAAGAAATTAACAAGTAGTTAGTTAACTACTTATTAAATTACAATAATATGAAGTGATTATGTTGTGTTAACAAATATGTTGAGCAGATTCTGTCCCACGTCTGTTAGTATTGTTAATATCTAACAATGAAATATCTGAAATTGTAACATACAAAAAATGTTGTGATCTGTATCTGTATCTGATCTATACCATACCATACCATACCATAACCCCACGCCACCTCCCTTGCGGGGTAGGCAGAGAGAACGTATCGTCAGACTTTCCTATCCTTACACACACTTCGGGCTTCCGGCACATTCATGCAATTCCTCATATGAATTCTACGATTACTTTTACTCAAAACACGTCCACCTTTGAGGATCTGGTCAACATAGTCCAGCCATGTGGTTCTTGGACGGCCGCGTTTTTTACACCCCTTCTTTCCCCCAGGTAAATTTTTCTTGTTATCCTTTCGTCGTTCATTCTCTCCACATGTCCCAACCATCTCAGCTTGTTCACTTTCATTTTAGTCACATAATCCTTTTTACACTCACACAACTCTCTAATCACTGCGTTTCTGAGCCCTTCTGTTGTCATCTGAGCTTAGTCTAATTAAAATTTACGAGATAAATTTAAAGTAATTTACTCGAAAGGATCTTAGTCACTCTAGCATTATCTAGGTTAACTTGAAGAAATCGCAGACTTGTGATAAGTTCGCCCTAGTGAACAACGATTTATTATCTGTACTATGTCCATTTTTTATATTTATATGTATTGTTTGTTCACTTTAAGTTTAAATAAATAAAATTATTTTCTTGGTCTAATTTATGGGGAGTTTTGGTCTTCGTCGGATTACTAGGAATTTTTGAGAATCCACTAATAACTGAGGCGTAATTATTTCGATTATAAGTGAATAGTTTTCAACTCGATTTTTTAAAGAAAGTTCATCTAAGAACATACTCGTATGTTATGCAACAGCTGCATGGTACATATCAGAAAGAATCTATCAATTATCCGAACATCTAATCGATAGCGTTCTTACTGTAAAGTTAGTTGTAGGAGTTTTTATTATACGTATGTGTTGCACAGTATGCAAACTACGAACACTAATAGTTTTCAATATAAATAGTATCAAGAATCATTGTAGCTTGGTATCAAGAATGACGTCACGGTCATTTCCCACGGCATTAAGGTTCAAAATCGCGTGAACAATCGCATGATAAAATGGTAAAAATAGCGTTTTTTTCCCATTTTTTGGTGTTAATTTTACATCTATCAAAAAACTTTGACGGTTATACCCTAGGTTTTAATGCATATTATCAGTACAAAAAAAATTTACTCCGTGACTTTCGGGAAACGAGTTTTCTTCTTTCGGAAAAAAAGATCAGAGGTGTTTTTAATTTATTTTTTTTGAGAAATCTATGCAAGATATAAAAAATCTTTTACGGTTATTCCCTAGATAAAGGTTCAATGCATCTACCCTATTTTGTTCCTAAGCATATTTAGTAACGATTGTCGAGATATAAGGTCTCCCGTTTTTAGAAATTTTTAAAATGTCGATATGCACACTCTTAAGGGGATTCCTATGCAAATTATTAACAGTGCGTGCATGTACATTGTACAACATCTATATTTAGACATAATAAGGCTTAGACTCTTACAATGTGATGGTCGATTGATAACATGGCTCCATATAAAATATTTATATTTTATTTATACTTCTAGTGAAGATCACTTAAAAATATAACGAATAGTGAAGAGCACTAACCAAGACGAATTTATGTGGAAGTCGCGAATTATACTGGTTAACTCCTTAGGTAGGTACCTACTTTTTAGTTTATACACGCGCTTTACTATTTTTGAGTTCATTAAGTCGGCTTTCGTTTTGTATTTTCAGCTATGCTCAACATTTGAGTAAGAAGCCCTTATTGTCGATTTAGTAATGTAATGAATGGATATGGATCTAACTTGAGGTCTGGAAAAAAGTTCTGTAATATTAGTAACCAGTATTTCGAAATAAAAAATATGTTAATACAGAAGATTTTTTTTTATCTGAACTGCTAATACCAACAACTGAAAATTAGGAAAAAGAATAACAACTATACATACAGGGTTATTATTTATATTGGATCATCGGTCACGTTATTCTATTGCGCTGCTACTTAGAGTTTTACATCAAACGATAGAAGAAATATAGCACATTCGGACCTCTGTCACCTGTTGGGTATATTATAATAGTATTAGTATGTATAAAGTTACGATAACAAAATCTCACAGGCTTAAAAAAACAACATTTAAGAATGCTTCTATTTGTACTTAACTTATCAATCGACCCTCTCAAAGATCAGAAGGTGTGGTACAGAGGGGTGCACTTAGTTCATAATTAATTATTGTAAAATGAATATTAAATCAATTGATGGCTATTCTATATTGTAATGAGGAATATTGGCGCCTGAAGATCAACTATTAGGTGTATTTGTACATATTATTTGTAACAGTTATATTCAAATGAGACTTAAGAGTATGCATACCGACATTTCAAATATTTCTAGAAACGGGGAGACCTTATATCTCGGCAACCGTTACTAAATATGCTTTGGAGCAAATTAGGGTAAATGCATTGAACATTTATCTTGGGAATAACCGTAAAAGATTTTTTATATCTTGTATAGATTTCTCAAAAAAAAATGTGAAAAACACCTCTGATCTTTTTTCCGAAAGACGGAAATTCGTTTCCCGAAAGTCGCGGAGTAAAATTTTTTTTTGTACTGATAATATGCATTAAAATCTAGGGAATAACCGTAAAGTTTTTTTAAAGACGCAAAATTAACCACAAAAAATGGAAAAAACGCTATTTTTACCATTTTATCATGCGATTGTTTACGCGATTTTGAACCCTAATGCCGTGGAAATGACTGTGACGTCATTCCTGGTGCCAAGCTCTTAATTGTTTATATCTATCTGTTCCATCGAACATTAGGTATGCCTTCCGGGGGAACAGTAAAGTAAAGTCAGAAGGATGTGCCGATTTGCATATATTTTGCATATTACAATGCAATTTATTGCATATTGTAAACACGATGAGCACTATAACGTTGAACAATTCCAACTATGTAATAAAGCTAACACGGATTTTATTCGTGAACTTTGAGATTATATTAGATCGAGGAAAATAAAATGACGTCGAGTCTTTGGAAAATCCTCATTCCGCATCCCAATCTAAAATTTTTGAATATCAGAAATTAATATTTTTTTTTTTATAAGAAAGGATCTTGGCTTGCTTACACAAACCCAAATACTTCCTGCACACTTTTCACTAGGATAAAGCCTGTATCGCAAAGTGTGGAATACATCGCCAGCGCGCCGGCGTTCGAACCTGGCACCTCTCGCTTGAGAGATTGCCGCCTCAACCAGCTGCGCCAACCATGTACTCTAGTGGTAGATACTTACACCTAGATATCATATGACTATAGGTAGCGTAATTTACCTTTATGATTAAATATTGACAATTATTATGGTATATTATAGAAATAAATCATTTGCATTTATGATTTATTACAATTTAAACGATACATGTCATCAATATGCCACTAATGTCGTGTATAGAATAAATAAACATAGACAAATGCTAAGACAGTCGTACATATATAAATAAGTATGTTACCAATTATGTATTTAATACAACATTTGTATGTATTTTGTACTTCACACAAAATAAAGGTTGAATCTAATATAATATTAATGGTAAATGAATATGAATGTTTTATAATAAAACTATGAATTATTTTGTATTTAATTGAATATTATTATATGTACCTATATGCAGGTTTATTAATAATAATTATCACTTTAATTGATTACTGTTTAACATGCGTTTAGCCTCGGGTACTATGAATACTTAATAACAATTCATACTAGCTTCTGTATCCTAGCGTTACCCGGGTAAATTTATTAAAACGAACAAACATGTCGCCTAATAAAAATATCTATTCGTAATTATTATCATACAACGTCTCTCATTATGGAAATCAAATAAATGTGATCAAAACATGTTCATTAATTACAAAAAGAAAATATCAGTGTGTTAAAGGGCGGACTAATTGCAACAACAATATCTTACAGTCAACCCGAATTTAGGTACAATATATATTCACATAATAACGTGATTTTTTTGTGTAATTTGTTAAATTTTATTTATTGAAGAAGCATAACTCTTCCTAGAGTATGAGCTCGTGCAGTTATCTGGTATTAAACTAAATTTCTTATTTCTTTTACATAACATTCACTCGTACACATTACAGGAGTTAACGAGAGTATATTTCATAATTATTCTATTTACACACCAATGATTCTATCTCTCTACATCCTAATTACCCTAGGTCTACGTCAGAGTAACGCATTAGGTGCGTATGTTAGTTCACATAACTACTAACGACATCTATGATTCAGTTTCATAAAACACATTTTATGCACAGCATTTTATTGTAATGGCGCACCTACGTACGCATTACATTGTTATTATACGAGTAAGTAGCTATCGTTTCCAAAGAATACATCTTAATACGATGAATATTCATATTCATGCTAATTTCACAGTGTAATTATATTTCTCTACATAATACTCTATATGGTTTGAGTAGTGAATATTATATTTACCCAGGTAAAAGTATTTGTTAGGTATGTTATGAAGTTATCATCGATATTGTATTCTGTGTATTGTATTGATTTGCATCATACAGTACATTATTTTGTATTCGTGATCCCTTATTCTAATCAATTGATTAATGAGGCGTAAGAAACATAAAATTTCTTACATTTTATGTGAGAATGCTGCTTATGATTGTCATTTCCAATAGACTAACCGTATTGACTAGCCCTTGTCAACTATTGATGTACATAGATCACTCGACTTCGAGTGAATTTCCGAAATAAAAATAGAACAGTAGTAATTGCGTAGTATTATTGAAGTGATGTCGATATCCACATGGACGTAGAAGCGTAAGGAGACCGAAGCTGCGATGCCATGTTGGGGTTACGGACTATTGAAATTGCCACTTTCCAATTACTGAGCGAGACTAATTTAAAAGGACACTGATGACGGAGATGGTGACAGTTTTTGTAGAAAGCTAAGACCCACACAGGGTATCTTTAGATAGATATTTTTGAAAATGTTGGGAAAGAATTAAGCCTCTCTTGATATATATTTTTTGAAAAATTATCCATATAACTGTGATCGTGTGGGCATTTTTGCGGATCGTTAAATTGGAAACGGAAATAGATATTAAAAAAAAAACTTTTAAAGACTTATCCAACAATACTCAACACGACCCCCCCTTCTCTGAGCTATTTAATGTTGGTTTAGAAAACCGGCCCCCAAACGATCTTCACATGGATTTTCGCATTTCCAGGTTTATGAAAAAAACTAAGGTATACCTACTCTCCGAGAAAAATAATACATCGGGTGCTTAGAATCACCTGTAAAGTGTACACAGACAGTACAGACAGTGTACCTATACTTAGTTACATAATGTGCAACAATGTCATTCTTTGCTACAGGTACTAACGAGCAAGTATGTGCGACGTGCGTAAACATCGATATGATATTGTTATGTCTTGTCACCAAGCTTACTCCATGTGATGTAGATACCCATAGTTATTCATTATATCTAGGTATGAACTTAAGTATCATATTGTTATGATATTTTGACAAGACGTCATCTTACAATGGGTGATTGTTATTATTATATAGTGATGCCAACTGATCCACTATACTTTCAAGTCAATTCGTTGCTTGGATCATAATATTCCAGGGATGACCACTGACTTCCATACATAAACATTACCTCACTAGTCTCTACAGGGTCGGTACTGGATAACAATAAAAAATGATATTGCGCTGTTTGCATTTTTTTTTTCAGATATCTACAGAAAGCTGAATTATAAAGAAATCTCTCCCTTAAATAATTATGGGTGAAATAATTTCTCTCAAAAATTCTGTTTTTATATATATTTTTTTAAATGAATCTGATTGTATCGAAATAAACCCAAATACACCTCTGCACACTTCACAGTAAGCTTGAAAAGCTTGTGTTGTGAAATGGAGTAAGTCGGTATCGGGGATCGAAACCGCGCCCACTGGATTAACAGTTGAGTGCGTTACTAACCAGGCTACCGACCACCTCAATATCTTCTGCTATGCTTTCTTTTTTTAGTGTTGTTTATTAGGCAGCATCCATTTTACACTTTTCATTTTGATTAAATTAACATGTACCAAGTAGGTACGCGTGCACAATGTGTTAGCTCGGTACTATAATGATGTTACTTTGAAATGAAAAACTATTGAATCAGCAAACCATAACTAACGCCAGCTCAGTATATTTTCCTCGGCTTCCAAGCGATACTGATGATTTTTTAAAAATGGAACCGTGCAAGAACGCGGGCGCGGCAAAAAACCGCCACTTGCTAACAAGATGCTAATCAGTCTAGTCGGCATCGATCAAAGATACTCACTCTTTCTCTGTTTAACATCAGAACATATCAATCAATCTATCTCACTTTCCACATTACTCCTATAGAAGCATTTGATGCGACTTATGATGTGAGGCGATGTGGTCCGTGTTGTTGTTCTCTGTATTGTTTTGGTCTTGTGTTGTTCTGAATTAAAATAAAGTTGACCGCATTGTAATATTATGATAATTGGGTAGGTACCTACCTACCTACTTACATACTTTCTTGATATAGATATCGTAGGGTGACCAAGGTAATTCTAATCTAACTAGCAAAACTGGAACTAGTTTTAAAATGTTCACAGCAAAGTTCTAGTATGTGTTATTTTATACAGACAATACTTATACACGAAACAAATGTTTCGTTGACGCTGCGCCGAATCTAAGAGGTTGGTTTGGCTATATGATTTTAATTTTCTTATTAAGAATTGTCGTTTCCATGCTTGTGAAGAAAAGGCGGACTTCGAAAAGCAAATTTTGTATAAATGGAGACACATTGCAAGAATGCAGGACAACAGATGGACGAGGAGACTGCTGGAGTGGAGACCAAGGGGCGACAAAAGACCACAAAGGCGACCACCTACCAGATGATGGATGGATCAAGAGGTTTGCCGGACCCCGCAGTGGATGGAAATCGCACAGGAGCGGGAGAAGTGGAGGAGGAGAGGGAAGGCCTATCTCCTGCAGTGGGAAACCGTGGGCTGTTGATGATGATAAATATAAATCTACAAGAATGACCATATAGATCATTCATCTTTGATTAATACGTATGTAGAGAGATAGTTCTCAATAATATCACTGAGTGCGCTAACAATTGAATGCAATGTTCACTATGGATTCTTTATTAGTATTGTGTAGTTCCTACCTACTTGCTCAGTTACATAGTAGTTAGATTGTAACTAAAATTACACAGGTTATTTACACTCATAAACATCATCATTCGTCACGAATCAATTAATTATTGTTATGTAACTGATAACTACGCCGCGGCCGCTATGAAGACTGATGCATTGTAGGTTTTATGGGTAGCTGAAAAAGTTTAGCCCCTTTCCGCGGCATTCTTAATGCTTGGATTTCCATGTCAATGAAATATTTTAAAAAAAGGAAGAATTTTAACGTGACGTGGGGTGGTGTGACGTTTCTGTGTTACTTTGAAATTTTCTAAAGGGTGGAGGAAGAGACCAATAGGTAGTAAATTAAGGTAAGATGAAATTTTCACTGAAGTACATATGAATCTGAAAAAGATGATGGTATAAAGTTATCAGGTCATGTATAAATAATGTAGGATTGGTGAAAAGGGTGCCGTTTTTCTACCCTCTTTCACGGTAGGTAGGTACCAGTGACGAAGAGTGGATTTTGTTGCAGGAAAGCCGGGGCTAATATTTTTTATTACATTATGTTACAAGAGACATTAGGTATTATTTCATCACCCTAAATCAAAAGGTAACTCCATGGGATTCGCATTCTCAGGTTTTTTCACGCCAGGTAGGTACTACAATGTTACTTGTGATACTTATTACTTGATGTGTATGTTCCTATGAGAAAGGTAAAAGAGCGAAGTGAGTAATTGTAGTTATCAGTAGTACACCACATAGAACAATGATTATTATCTACATTTGTTCTAAAAGTGTCCACTTACTTTTTCAACTTTCTTTCCTTTCGAATAACAACTAAAAATTACTCATAGCTTCGCGGAGATTGTTTCGGAATATGAGAGTGAGATTTAAAAAACAGGTGGCCGAGTATAATGGTAAAGAGAATTTACTACAGTAGGTAGGTATCTGTGGTTGCGATATTAAGGATGATTAGATCGTGAATTAAATTGTTAGTATCTGATTGAGCTCCCCACAATAGCAGTTCTCTGTTGGTTGTATACGTAATGATAGGCAAGCTTAACAAGAGTGTTTATAGTAATTTGTATCATAAACCCAGTCACCATACACCACTAGAGTATAATGACTGGTCTTGAAAGCTATTTCATTTTAGTTAAGAACCTTAGACAAGCAATAAATTATTGGAGAACCCGCTGCAAATTATAATACAATACACTGGAGACTATTAATTAACGGACACTATAGAGTATAGACGGTTGTAATTTTATGAGAAATTGTATGAACTTTTAAACAAGATAAATTACGAAGCTATGTTTTGTATTGCAATTATTGTTTGTTTGTACTTACACAATGCGAGTATACTGTGAATACATCTAACAATTGTTTTTAGTAACCAAAGTATCCGCTGAAATTTCCATCAGTTTGTAAGACTGAATGTTATTAAAATGAAACATGTTTTTTTTATTAATACTACAATGAACCTCCACAAAAAAAATGTTCAAAACACTCAACATTCCATAATAGCATAGAAGTTTTCAAATGACAATGGGTCCATTCTGCCTGTTTGTAAAGGACTGTCCGATAATAATTCATAACTAACATTAAATCGAAATTAGAAAAATGAATGAATTATCAAATCGGATTAATAATTTCCATCGTTATTCAGGGTGTTCCTTCAATCATGTCTCATTTTCTTGTTATTCATGTATTTTGTTTTGCCTTGTTTATTCGATGTGTTGATGCACCTCTGTATTTGCACTGTGCAGTGCAGGGCACAGGGAGTTGCATGAGAGAAGGCGAGTGCTGATTGCTATTAGGAGAACTAAATCATAATATTAACCATTGGTTTACTCAAATATTATTACAACCTTCAACAGCGCACTTGACTTGACACTATACAGGAGCGAAGCAGAATGCTATACATAAATAATTCAAATAAATTTACTTGAGAATATTGGATGAATGAGGTTTTCGAGAGAAGATTTACAGGCTATAATTCAAGCATTGAAGGTATATTGAAATGAAATATGAAATACCACAAATAATTACTTACACAATACAATAATATAATTTAAATAGATCGTAGTAATGGATCGATAAGGTTATATGACCTGGAAAATTAGATTGCCTCACTACATTAGAGTCTCTTGTGAGGTTATATTCTGAACTATATTTAAATTTATTTATTGAATGTTTTTATTAAAATTATGTTGAAATGAAAATGAAACTAAGATGCACTTTCTTGCAATAGAACATATTATTGGTCGTCTTCTCGGTAAAGTTGTATATTTACAATGAGCTTATCTATAAGCAAATATAAATAATACTTCGTGCTTACAGCTACAATTAATATCGACAGCTGATAATTTCCACACATCAGCTGTTGACTGACAGGTAGATTCTCTTACTGGTAGGTACTTAGGTAGGTACCTAATAAATTCAAATTATCCACGTGTGATTCCGGAATAAAAACAAATATCGTTACTTCGATATTACTAATACGGTCCTTGAGTAATGTATTTTGAATCAACTTATTTACTCCAAGTCCCGCATCCGGAGAAGCTTCCCGCCCACCTGACCCGGCCCGGCCCTGACCACTGGGCTGTTTGCGTACGGGGACGTACTCGAGTAATTTACTGATTAAATTTTAAATAAATTCATGATAAATATTTCAGATTTTGTTTGAATTAAGAGTACATATTAAAAAAATCTAAAAGCGGGTAACTTAAGATCTCGACAACTTTTACTAAATATGCTTTGGAAAAAAAAAATTGTACATACATTTAGGGAATAACCGTTAAAGATTTTTTATATCAATATGTACAGATTTCTCAAAAAAAGGTGAAAAACGCCTCTTATCTTTTTTCGAAACGAGTTTCTGTCTTTCGGAGACGTAAGTACGGAAATAAGTAATGTTAATTTGACTTTTAAAGGTTCTTGTGTGAACACAAAGAGTTCGTGAATTGTATCCCCCACTCAGTGCAGTTCTCTGCAGTGCATGTTACACATTTTCTCAGGTCAATCTTAGGGCCTGATCTCACTGTGATATTTTGATATATTGGTTTATACAAATCGTCAAAGTTCCTGTCTGTGTTAACACTAAGCAGTAAGCAATGTCTGCTATTTTGTATGAGCCATATCTCCCAGAAGTATAGCTCATGCTATAGTAAAGTATTAAGTAGTTGATCGTACATACGACGAGTTGTTAATACTGTGTTGTTGATACCCATAATGATCGTTGCTGAATACAACACACACTATAGGTACACTGCTTTACTCTGAAACAGATTAATCATCCCACTTTATCCAACCACAGCCTAAATAACTACCTGAGTAATTTGAATTTATTTTGATAGGCGTATCATAAGACAATGACCTGAGACTGTATTGTTTTTATTATGAACAAAAAGTGCAGGTATCCCAGTACGTTTATTTTCCGCACATCCCATAATCAGTGACAGGTGTGCGGATATGCACTACATTATGTACGACGCGTGTCTGTATGTGTATGTCTACAATTGGTTCATTGTATCCTAAATAGTGACTTTCAGAACGGGTGCGGGAGGTAGATTGCTATTCGTGTATTTCTTGCCGTATATGGGACACTCCAGTTTTATTCGTTATGATTAGTTTGCAGCAAAGTCCCATGTCTCATTCTCCACTCATCCCTGTCATGTGCGGTTCTTTTTAACTCTTTATATGAGTCGAAGCCGCAAGCCACAAGTCGTCTAGGTATTCTTTTTTCTGGAGTTTCCCCTCGTTCATTCCTTCCATTGATTCAAGTAGGAAACCCTTTTAATGCACTATGTGGCTTATCCAACTGGCACGTCTCTCTGCTATTGCATTGAGAATGTGTTTTCCTCCTTTTATTTTGTTGAGAACTTCGTCATGAGAGCCCTCCAAGAAATTTCTAAAATTCCTAGTCTCCTGTAGCATCGCATCTAAAAAACTTCCAGTCTCTTCTTATCTCTTTCAGATAGGCTAGATATTAGATACTAGATTCAATCATTTTTCAACAATTGATGAAGAAATCTGTTTTGATACTTTGCTTCGTGTACCTATACAAATGCACCTGTAAAACAATTTTGTCTCCAAAACGTGAGATATGAAACTAAAGGCATTGTTATTATATTGTAAGCGGAGCACCGTATTTACTACTATACAGTACATAAACAATATCTTTACTTGCTCGTACGTTACCACAGAGCGGGTGATTGTTGTTGGATGCTGAAGCAGCCCGGGACTAGCGAACTCTGTGTTTAATACTATAATTAAATTTCATTGTGTATCATCAGGTATTATGTAAATCGTGGCCACGACTCGATTATAATTAGTCCATAGTCCGCGGAGTCCGACCATATAATATAATATCTATTATAAATAATAATAATATTGGTATTAAAACCATAGCGCAAGTATTCTGATGTGATATACTCGTATCTTCTTACTTACACTAAATAATGGAGGAAATACAGAGGTATTCTTAAGTACCGTAGCTAATTTTAAGCAGGTAAAACATCAGATCAAATTCATTATAAGAATTAAATACCTATTCGTTGTTCGTTGTTTGGTCGGTAGCCCGATTTACGGTATATGATGTCTGATTGTCAGAAAGACGAACACGATTCAAGATTCCCTGCTGACCAACTCTACTACTCGTATCACAAAACAAAGCTTTTTTGACTTTACTTTAAAATGTACAAAAATTCAATTGTTTTTTTTGGCAATAAGGTATTTTGATAATTCAGTCACATTCTTACAGTTTTAGGGAAAACAGATCATAGCGCTACCTGTCTAGCATATATTATAAATACGATCAGGAAGGTCCTCTTTCACTGTGGATACATGATAATGAGCTGATAATGAGTATTGGGAATGCTTTGGAAGAGGTTGTAGGTACCTACCACAATCTTTGTAAGGGATTTACCTATACTTCCTGTGGTCTTACGAGGAGTATATACCTATAGTCTTACGTTGGAATAACTTATGAAGGTGTATCAATTACAGTTTGTATTGAGTGGAAGCATTACATGGTGAAAGAATTGTTAATTTATCTACATAAATTATATCAGTATCTGTATCCGAGAGTGATTAGTAAAATTGGGTGTGGTAAAAAACGATAACGACGTAAGTACTTAAATATATAATCATCACTATCTAGAAGTATATGCATGTGTAAGTGTCTATATACTGGTGTAATAATATTGATATACCAATACTTAAAGATTAAAAAACAAACATTATTTAACATAATGTTTGTCTCGGACAATGAACTGTAAAATGTTGACACGTTCTTTATAAAAATAATATAGTATTATATTATTAGATATGGGTATGGTATAATGTGCGGCTAAAGTTCAGCGTTTTATGAATTAGAAGTATTTGATCAGGCGTTAAAAACTATGAAGTGATAAGAATATGCACTGAGTGCCGAAGCCTTAAAATCTATTTTGATCTCATGAAGAATGGGCGATATGTATTTATTTTGAAAACATATGCGTATGGGTGAAATGAATGAAGCTGGCGCATAGATACATAAAAACACGATTCCCATCGAGTTACCTTTAGGATCAAATAGAGGAATCAGTTATAGTGTAGTAAAAAATGATAGCTCAGAAATCCACTCTTCGCCACTGGTATGTAGATACTGTGTATTCTTCTTCTCTAGTTTCAATCCTGCGGATTGGTTTCCAGAAATTTCCTACATCTTGTTCTACACTCTTCTCTGTCTCCCGCAGCTCTCTTCAGCTCGACATATGTGGCGCAGTTCGTGTCCTCGTACACCTGGTCCAGGTACTGCCGTCATATTACATGCTACTTATCGCTAATCTTTCACAAGGTAACACTAGAAGGCAACAAAGCTTCAAATACTTTGACATGTATATTGTATAGCATGTAAAGCAATGATTCAAATTAAAGTTTTTTTCTGTTGAGAAGTTGAAATATCTCAAAAACCTATAATATACAGAAGTATATAAGTAGTATATAAAGATATACAGTTATATCTGATGGGACATATTGTAACTTTGTCGACAAATTAAATGTAAATTTATTTCTCCAATATGGTGGTCTTGAATATATTAACAACACAAGAAAACTTTGGAATACACTATAAAGTTTTAAATTCAAAAGTTCAGAATCTTAATATCGTCGTTTGCAATTTAAAAGTTTATTTTTAAAATGCAGAGTATGTATGAGAGTTGTATAGTACAGGGTGTTTGATAGATGGATACAGATATCTTCAGAAGTGATAGTAGAGGTCATTTAGCATCTTTTGAACCAAACTTATCTCAGTCAAAAGTCGCACGGTTCTCGAGATATTCGAGATTTTAATTTTTTTTCGAAATATCCCGAATTACTCAAGTTTTAGCCCGATAGCATCGTAAGTAACGGTACCTACTTAGTTCTATCATTCTTTTTTGGTACCTGAATATGTGTTTAATTTATTTAAATCATACGTTTCAATCTGAAACACAATCATATTAAAAAATATCGGATTAAAGTTTCGAGAAAGAGATATTTCAAAAACGAGTTACGACTTTGGAGAGGATTTTAGATAAGAAAAAAAAAGAAATATCTCTTTCTCGAAACTTTAATGTGATATTTTTTTAACATGATTGTGTTTCAGATTGAAACCTATGATTTAAATAGATTAAACACATATTCAGGTAACAAAAAATAATAATAGAACTAAGTAGGTACCTTTACTTACGATGCTATCGGGCAAAAACTTGAGTAATTCGGGATATTTCGAAAAAAAGTTAAAATCTCGAATATCTCGAGAACCGTGCGACTTTTGACTAAGCTAAGTTTGGCTCTTAAATCACCTCTACTATCACTCCTGAAGATATCTGTATCCATCTATCAAACACCCTGTATAAGTATAATACACATTATTATAATGTTTGTTTTTTATTAATTTATGTAATTATTTTAAACAAAGGACAATACAAGAAGTAGTTGAATATAATTTGCACTGTTTAATTACCAGACTCCGAGAATTTCTTGAGCGTGAACACAGAGATGGACTGTAAGAAGAATTTAATCGTACACAAATTTATTATGTGTCAAAATGATCATTTTAACGAAGGATTGAAAACTTCATGTCCCAGTCGGAAATAAAGCATGAATTTAGATTTAAATATAGAAATAGCTGGCAGAAGCAGGTGACAAAGGTGTGCGAGGAGAGACTGTGGTTGGAGTGGCCAGAGGTTCTGGAAACTGCAAATGACAGGGGCCTCTGGCGAAGATACACAGATACTCTGAGCCCCCGACCCAACCAAGGATAGAACGGGAAGAAGATGTGTTTATGTATGTATATATAGATGTATTGTATCGGAATTCAAGGAGTTTTACCATTCTCAGAATTAACTTCTCTATTTGAATACATGTAGTCAAAGGAAACGAAGTCGAGTCAAATTGTTGGAAATTTTGACGGAAAAAACTTTACACGACTGCTCCTTATTTTTTGGGTGTACCTGGGTAGTACGGCCGAGAAGAGATTTGCCATACATATAAACTTACTCGGTGGTTATCCTTCCCTGTATTAGGAAAAGGCGCCTCCGTTAAGTACCAAATAGGTAGATAAACGTTAATTACTCCAGATTCATCGAAAAAATAGTAGTTTGACTGCCGCTCGGCTGTGAGCGACTGATGGCAGTGTCCTGGTGTTCCAAGTACAAGGAAATCATTGTATTATTATTATTGTCTACCGGTATAATTATATACAACAATATTTTATTCATTACTATTGAAGTATTTATATCTGCCTACATCATTCATGACAAAGTTTTTTGTTATCGTACATTTTGTAAGCAATATGAGATGACGAAAGATTTTGCCAATGTGTATAACATATACTCGGAAGTACGTACAAGAATATTTCATTGTTAAATGAAAGCAGGATCGATACTTATGGAAATAACTAGTACGGAATTGTATACCTACTGAAAATATGAATGACAATCCGATTTTACTCGTAGAAAGAACATAATGATCATGCAGCACCATCATAGCAATGGATGCATTGACTTTTACAATGAACAATGACACTAGTTTTCTAGCGCTGTTTAGTTTAAAATAAATGGTGAACTTTCATAACCTTTCAACATAAATAATGCTACACAATCTGAGTTCTATTCGTGAGACACCCAAACACTGTTGTATGCGATGACTGGATCCTCTGAAATCTGACTTTCGATCTGTGGTCTGTTGAACATCTAATCCAACGCCCTTTCACATGATACAACACATAACCCTACGCAACATATGATACCCTCAAAAACGCTATAGGTACACTTCTTTTTGTCTCTGGAGTAGGCTAATCAAATGTGGTACAGAATCGTAATCTCAATTAGTTTACACGATTGGTGAAAGCTTCTGAGTTCTAGCTGGTCTCTAAATGAGTAAAAATTCGATTGATAGATTTGCTGGAGACAATAAAAACAACGTCGAGTGAAACTAAATAAAAGTTTGTTAAAAATACTTGTACCATTGTGTCAAATTCTAGGAATCAGTAACCAATTTATCAACACATACTTAATCATTGGGTAAGATTAATTACTTGAGGTGTTATATAAATAGTTTTCTTTGAAAGATTATAGCTGAAAACAATGTAAATAACATTAGAATGATATCTAATATAGCCCTATTGATTACTGATGGATTACTAGAATAATAATATAAAAAATATTTTTATAAAATTCCAAAGCCACCAATGCAATAACATGTTTATACTATGTTGATATTTATATAATCAAATAAATTAATAATGTCGTATATTGGAAGTGTATATTATCTCAGTGGGTGATTGAATTATTTTTATATAAAAATTATGTCGAGTGCCAGATAAGGGATTGTTATTAATAATTTAAAATGCCACCGCATCTTAAATAAACATTGCTTCACATTGTACATTATGTAGATACATTGAAGCATTACTAATTAATGTACAAAGGTTTTCTAGTCCATGATGTCAACATAATTTTATACACTTAAACTAAGTCAATATCATAATACAATATTCATATACTAACTATAAATTTATATCAATTAACTGAACAAGGTTTAGAATAAGATTATTTCTAGTAGTTAATGAGTAAGTAAATACAGTATACCTATAATCGTATTAAGTTTATGTTTTTTCTAGTAATTCACGGAGACAGCAAGTTGCAAAGCAATGCAATACTAAAAAATTGCGAGCTTTTGAATTCTCTGTCCTATGTGTTTCAAAAGTTATAAGCACACTGATTTCGTCAATTTTCAGGCGGTTTAAAATATTTTATTTTTGTATGTCTATCTATATATATTTTTTGCTTTATTATTATTTATATTATATAAGTTATCTTTTTCTTATCTCGGGTTGACTGTAAGATATTGCGTTAGCAATAAGTCCGCCTTTTGGCACACAAGATTGTCTTATTTTTTTGTAATCATTGTAATCATTTTGGTCAATAAAGATTTATTTATTTATTTATTTATTTATTTATTAATGTTAGCCATTTTCGAAATAATTGGAATTTATGATGTAGGTATATCCAAAATTATGAAATTAACAAACGCAGAAACTTGACATTTTAATGATATTAGTAAAATATATAGAGTTTTCAATAACATGTATTAATGCCTCTAGTTTTGTCGCAATCTTAGTTACATACTGATCACTCGTTACATTATTTTCATTCAAAATTGGTAAATTGCTTACAAAATATTTTAGTTTACATATTTTACCCTGTCTATATAGCAAGCCTTTTGTTTGCCTAATGCAGTTTGTTAGTGAGGGAGATGAATATAAAACTATGATAGGTACATTGTATGTAGGGTTTCATCAGCTGTAAACATTGTTTTGTCTTGTATGATTAGAACCAGACAAAGCACGTACTTAGAGTAAAGCTTAGTTATCAGAAATTCTTAAAGATGATTGGTAGACAATCATGAAAAATACTAAATGTCAAATAAGTAATAATATTTTCCGTCAATATGTAATTCACTGCCTGGTGGATAAATGCACAAACATTTTTTTGTATTTTTTGTTATACGATTTTATTCAACGTTTCCCGTCGTCTGCGTCTTTATTTTCCTCTTCAAATTTTCATAACATCCCAATGTCCAGCAATTTAGCACGCGCAGTTTTCATTTTTATTTTCACTACCACTCTGAGATAGGCTTGAGCCTAGTGGGGTGAGGTAATTGAATATTTCTAATTATGTGATATGTTTTAATTGTAGCGAAAATGTATATATTGTAGCGTATGTAATGTATGTGGAAAATGTATTTATGTATTGGATCAAATTCATTACCATACGGACCGTGATTTTTTCATTAGAATACTTGATTTAAGTATAGGTATACGATACATTGTACGTGGTTATGCAACTCATGAACACAATAAAATTAGTGCAGTATTGTAAGAAAGCCATATCTTATTACATATTGTTTTATTATGAAATATTTCATTAGTATGTTTGAGTTGTAGGCAATAGGCATCTAAGTGCTAGATACTCAACTCCAAAACAAAGATGGGTTGGGTTATGTAGATAAGGTGGAATATAAATATCGTTATCATAGAAATGATATATGAAGAAGTGCACCAAGAATAATATAGGTACACAATCATATTATTAAATTTGGAATAATAGAAATATAGAACTTATGTTGCCCTGGGCAAAAACTGATCACTTAAGCCAGCCAAAGCCGACTCGTAAGCGTCGGAACACCCATCCTGCTTCCTCCCTAAGGGAGTTCACACAACGCTGTATTATGTGAATGAAGATGCCTCTCGTCTCTGTTCAGTAAAAATTTAATGTAATTCCGTCTGTGCATATGTACAGATAACTCCGGTTTCATACCTAAATAATTTAGGTATTATTTTAAATCATAGAACTTATTAGTACGTACAGTCGTTCATTTATACTACATTATTAAATGACATGTACCTAATGTAAGAAGGCAGCAATGAACGATAAATGTAAATGTATGTCCTGTAAATCATAGTGCTTCTTGAATATGAGTTTTGTTACTTTGGTTGTGTTTTGTGTTTTATTAAATCTGTTTTCCTTCTGAACACAGAAAGAACCTACCTATTCTCCCAATACTGTAAATCTTCAGGAGAGGATACATGTTAGGTGACATGAATGACCAACAATATAATGTAGTGAATGGTACGAGTATAATGGTAGCCAATCATTGGAGGAAGTTGTAGGAGTATTATGATGAAGTTATTATTTATATGATAGTTCTTGTTGGAAAATTGAAAAGCTTCATATTTAGATAGACATTAGAACTCTGCAGGTAGTCAAGCAGTGTAATGCTGCGGGGTAGTATGGGGTGAGTGAGAACACTGTCCGATAATAATGAGTTATATACGTGATCCAATTATTTTGGCACGCCGTGCTCATTATAACAACGCGCTAAGTGTGAATTATTACCCTCCCTCGATCCCTCCTTTTTACTCTTCGCTTAACATTCCAGCTACTACCATCATCTACCATCACTAGTCAGCAAGCATAGCCCTCTCCTGCTAACTACTAACTAATACTAAAAGAATAACTAGCACACTGTGTGCGCTCGCTTCTATTATGTTATTATGGCATCATGTACCCCCCATTACTCACACAACTCACAGATAATATTGCTATGGAAGAAAGAAACTACAGACTTCTACATACACTTATTCTAATGCATAAACTTAATACGGGAGTATTTGACATTTCTATTTCTTTCCTTCATTTATGTGATTGCCTTTGTTAGATGATTCGTTTGATTTGCAAACTTTATTGTTATTATGACGATACAAAATATATACATAGATGACTAAATGAACCTCGTTAACCTAATTCAGAATCTTTCAGTTAAATAAGACTAATCAACTTTTTTGCATTAACATAAGATTAAATTATATGAGATTTTCTGTAAAATTGTTTTTCTACTTGAAAAACCTATTTAAGCATAAAACATAAATTCTTCTCACCAATGTATATAGTATAATGTATATCTTATTAAAGAAAATCCTATAGTTGTTTTTATATTGAGCTTTTACTAAATCCGATTCCCAATAACAATATTTTTATTGCATACACAACTTCACGTTTCTTCGAGTGAGGAATTCGTCTTATAATTCCATTAGGGTTATTTCATGGAAAGGAAAGCCTTCCCAACCACTGAATGCTCGGTCTAAAAATATACTCGCAACTTTCATTTCACAGGAGGTAGTAAAGAATATTTTTTTTATGGGATAAATGTTTCCTTTTAATTTTTTTCGCGTGATTAATATAATATAAACTCATCAGCCTAATACTAGGAAACATTCACTTATCCGGATACCATGGATTAGGATTAGGCTCGGGATCCTCTCGGGATTAGGATCCACGGGGCCTAAAATATCTACAAGTATCTGAAATGTCTGAAATGTTTTTTTATTGTTCTAAGTTCTAAGTACGAGTATGAATTGCAAACTGACTGATTCCAAGCGTCCAAACGCACTTTTAAGGATGATTAGCAACAAAAATTAAGAGTACAAAATGATTCGATAACAAAAAAGAGGTTTTTACTAATGTTGGTTAATATTATTAACTCAAAAAAAAAACAGAGGCATGTGTCTGTAAAGACAATTGCTTTCGACGAACTATTTTTTCTTTTGTACCTGATCGCCTAACAATCGAGCCAATATTTTCTGGCGAGGATAAAAAAACATTTTAACGTTTGGTATGAATATTTAAAAAATGTATGACTTGTATGAAAATACCTTAGCTTCAGACAATGATATAAACATAAGTATTGGTTGTATTTTCATCCAAAGAAACTCGTGATTTTCCTTATCAATCCTTTAGGAAGCTGACGCTTTGTAGATTTATGGAAGTCCAATCATTAAACTCGTGTATTAACTCTACTTGTGTTATTAAACAATAACTAAATGCAATGGTCACTGATACTATGTACAATAATAATTTACCTACATTATTTATGTATATACTTACAATTTGTTTATATCTTTTCATCTTTATGGTCTAGGTATTTGGTACATTTCTTGTTACTTTCCTACTAATAGTGTTATTATTTTCTCGTCAATTTGTAAAGAAAAATTACTTATGTAAAGTCAAGTATATAGCTAAATAAAAAAAAATACGAATAAAATACTTATACATAGCTCCCTATGTCAGGCATGTGATGTACGAGTACTTATCATGAAGCTTCGCCATATATATCTTTGATCAAAAATCCTCACCTCATAAAATTTGCATAATATCATATACTTAGGTACGAAAGCAATTAAAATTGTCAGCGAAAAATCTTATATTTCGTTATTTGAAATGTATAGGATATCGAAAGCTTACCAGTATCGATATAGAAACGATATAATAATATAGCAATATTATATAGAAGATGGGGACTCCGCTATTTCAAGCATCGTAGTCGTGTCTGGCATAAAACGTGGTGTTCCTGGAATCGTGTGGTATCAGGAATAGGTAATCCAAATTGTAGGTACAGAGTACAGACTCATTTACTGTACGTATTAAAACTGTATAGTTATTATGAAATTTATTATCTCCAACCTATCAATAGAAAATCCCAACTAAATGTATTACTTATAGACAACAATTTAAAAATTGGTAAAAATTCATTATGAAACAATTTTTTAACAACTGGCTACCTCTCGTTCTATAATAATTCTTCATGACTTGAGAAATGCTTCGTTAAATCTGTACCTGAGAATTCATCAATTGCCTCATTGTAAATGTATTTTATCTTAATTTATAACGATTTATATGTAATGAAGATACAATTAAACGATCAGTGTGAAGAGTAATTGCAATGTTGGTTGTTTAAGAAAACATAAAGTGTAAATATCTTCAAATGAATTGATTTTCATTGAAGCAACAAGACAGACTACCAAGAAAACACTTGGAGTTATGTTTTGTAATACATTTGTACCTAAATTAGAGTCACTGTTATTTTTATCAACCAAGTTCATTGTGAACCAAGTCACAGTTTACTGCCATGTCTTTCAAAGATTCGCATGGATATTTTTTCTTTGTAATAATATCCGTAGATTTGTCTTTTTGTCCTCATGTATTTTTCAGTCTTGGCAAACCAGGGGGTCCCTTTTTTATCCAGAGATTACTTATAGATTATGGCTAATAGTCGGGAATAAGTTCCACTTAGCTAAGCTTATTCGTAATCAAATCATATCGCAAAAAGGCATCCCTTGGTTTCCATGATGGCTAATACATACTTACCTATAGGTATTGTCAAAGATTAAATCAAACCTCTAGTCGAAGTCCTGATTATAACAATAACTTTAAATAACCTATTTAGAACTTTTTTATACTCGACCTCTTTAGAATAACTAATACATATTTTATTTATCCTTGATTCTGTTACTTAATCGTGTACTTTTCAAACTGCTACTACGTAAATGTTACTGCTCTTTGATTTCGCCCCCCAATACAGTCTTATATTCATTTGTAAAAAGTTGTGATCAGTCGTAAATACAAATGACTCTTGATCAATATGATCATGGAGGGATAATTAAAATCGATCTCATGAGAATATTGTCGATCATAAATCATGGGACCACATTTTTATGCTAAGCTTGATGCGGCCACCGTGGTGTTGGTGAGTTGGAACGTGCTTTTTTGTAAAATTTAATGTTACATTGTGTTGCACTAGTCAAGTACTTTTTAAGCACCTACCTGGTACTGTAATGGTATTTAATTTTTGGTAGATATAAATATGATTGACTGCAAAAAAAGTATATCTATGATACTCTATAGGATTACATACTGCTTCATATGGAACCACATCCCTCGTGAGTTCTTTTGGGAAGTTCTTTCGTAGGAAATCCTTAAAGGCTTATGTACAACAGATATTAATATTGTAGCGTTTACGCAAACAATTTTATAAGTAAATGATTTTATCAGTACATCGTAGAAAGTAAGGAAGAATAGAAATTAAATGAATACGTAGTTGAGTGATTTTCTCTGTCTTTACAATTATTATTTATATTGTCCTTATTAATATCTCTGCCCTTTTTAAAAATATATATAGGTATTATATTTAAAATAAGACTGAATTCTCAGTTTGACTCTCAATCAAGAGGAAAAAATAGTGGTATCATTTCTCTTGGAACACCAGGAAGGTCGCAATATATGTATGTAGGGTATTAATTAGATAGATAATATTTTTATGAATTGGAATGAATTTGCAGAAGGTTCTCCCATTCGCATTGTTTGTTTATTTCGGAGGCGTCGCACATAATAATAATCACTAAAAAATGTTGGTTAGCTAAGTAGCTAGTAGCCAATGTTTGTGTGTTGTGTTAAGAGCTACAGCTCCTCAGAGACATGAGAGAAAAAACCCGCGTTCCGTTTGCGAATGCAAGAATTCCAAATATGAGTCGCAATGATATTTAAATGATGGACCGCATGCCTGTTGGCAGGCCTCATTTGAATTCATATAAACCCTTTGTATAGAGACCGCACCGCCAAGACCTACTACTGCCTACCATATACTCGTAATATGTAGTGTAGTATAGAGTATAAGATATCTAATCTGAATAACCACCATACATACCTATCTTATAATAATATTAAATTCAAGTGCATGGAATTCGTTATGACTTGACTTGAATCTAGGACAGAACACATTGGAATTTTATTACAAAAAAGTGCTGCATAATGTAACATTTCATATTCATTTCAGAATGCTCCACAAAGTTCATTTAGTTGGCAATCCTAATTCTGTGTAAAATCATAAGACGTCAGTGAGGATGTAATTATTTTAATTAAACTATATACCAATATCATCACACTGGCATCCATATCCAGCAGAATTGATATATATGGAAATCAAACGAAGATCATTCACAATACCTACATTAAACCGTTGGGTTATACACATATTTGATAGTGGTAGGAGTTGCACATATCTAGGTATGATATAATTGCAATAAGTTTATGTATTATATATTATGTAAGTATTTAAATAGTAAATCTCATCTGAAGTCGCCCATTCAAGTCGTTAATGAAAATAAGTAGGAAGGTATTTAGTAGTTTAATTAACCTCTTTTTCCAGATTATAATAGAAAGCTATAATAATGAATCAACTGTTCTTTATAATTAGCAACATAAGTCAACTTGAAAAAAGTCTTTGAAAAACACAATGTCCATATGCCTTTCCTGCCTCCATATCCTCTTTATAGTCCCCGGCCCGGCCCCGGCGCGGCGTACAAGGATCCTCGGACGCTTGTCACCAATCAATCAATGGGGAAACCACTTTTTGCCGCTAAAACCTCACTCCTTTCATCCACAGGTCTTGAGATTTCTCAGACTATTTCATTCAGTACACAAATCACTGCAAATTTCTTATTAAAAAAAACAAAGAATTTTTTTTCTTCCAGATATTCCAATACAATTCTTTAATATTACCCGACGAGATAAATTTGTTTGGTTCGATCCCAACTAAAAACACACACAAAACAGACATTTTATGGGCTTGAATCATGACGGACAACAGCTTGATTCTTTGAATGAACAAGTTTCAGTTTCCTCCAGTTACATGCGCATTTTGCCCTAGTGAACAATTTTTTCTACTTAATTTTTACTACTGAAGAATGAACATTTCTAAACAAGAATAAAAAAAATATCCTCTATAAGCTTTTCGCCTTGCAAATCATTCTACCTTACGTTGACCTCCTATTTCTGCATCTCTTTCAGAGGATCTCACTTTCCCAATAATACCTAGTATTTTTTGAGTAAGAATCGTTTGGTTGATTGTGAGTTTCTTAGTAAATGTAATTGTAGAATACAAAAGTATTTGATCTCCGCACTGTAAGGGAGAGTCCCAAAGAGTATTTATTTAAAGAAGAATGCACTTGGCACAAACGAAATTCCGTAGAATTTTGAACAACCTGCGTAAAAAGGTTGATTTTAGTAAAAAGGATCTGGGCATGCCGGAGTTGAGTTAAATATAAATTTTTGCTTATTCACATTATTTTCTGGTACACATTTGAATGATATCTTACAAATTCTGAAAATTCAAGACCCATACAACAAATCGCAGAAACCAAAAGTATAGTAATCTAAAGTATAAATTTTATTTTTTGCTGATCAAAAACCTTTTCATTTTTTGAAGATGTCCAAATTTGAGACGATGGAAGAAAAACATTTCTTTCACTAAAGAAAATAAAAATCCATTCAATATAAAAAGATTCTCGTTATTGCGATAAAAAGATATCGGTAAAAGCAGTACGCATAAATGTTTAATACGAATATCTGAAGATGATTTTTTTTCGTCTAAGATATTCCATCCTTGATTATTTTCTCATCTTAAATTAAAATGTACTTTGATCCAACTTCAAAGTACCTAGTACTAGAATCTCCTCGTACGATTCGGTGGCGATTGCTCCCCAGACACACGTACATATATATTCAGGTTTTCAATTAATTTAAAATGTTACATATTTAAGGGCATGGCACCAGGAATGACGTCACAGTCTTTTCCCACAGCATTAAGGTTCAAAATCGCTTGACAATTGCATGATAAAATGGTAAAAATAGCCTTTTTTTTTCATTTTTTGGGGTTAATTTTGCGTCTATCAATAAACTTTTACGGTTATTCCCTAGATTTTAATGCATATTATCAGTACACAAAAAAACATTTTACTCCGCGACATTCGGGAAACGAGTTTCCGTCTTTCGGAAAAAAGAACAGAGGTGTTTTTAATTTATTTTTTTGAGAAATCTATACAAGATATAAAAAATCTTTTACGGTTATTCCCTAGATAAAGGTTCAATGCATCTACTTTATATTGTTCCAAAGCATATTTAGTGACGGTTGTCTAGATAGAAGGTCTCTCGTTTTTAGAAATTTTTGAAATGTCGGTATGCATTCTTAATTGGAGCATTCTCATTAATTTACTTACATTAAGGCGTTTTAGCTAATTAGGAGAATGATTGATAGGAAGGTGGTTATGCTCAGAGGGAGGTCTACGCTGTTGGTTTGGTTTTCCATAGTAATGTTTAGTTACGACTTTGAGAATGCGATCCATTGAAGTCATGAGTGAACTCTAGGCAGGTTATTATTATACGGGTGCAAATACTTCATTCGGGAGCATAACTGAACTTATGAAGGCGTAACCTTGTGCAATGCTCTTATCTTCAGGGTTACTACTGAGACGCTATAACAGGTACTTTAACAAAACTTTAATTAAATTAATAATAGTAGTAAAATTTATAAATTTTACACTATATTGAGACGTAGGTATATATGTTTAGTATCCAGACAAAACGCCGCCTATTCAACGCCTGTGTGATCCCTGTCCTCCTCTACGGCTGCGAGTCATGGCACTTAACCAAGGCTCAAGAGCGTAAGATACTCAGCTTTGAGAATAAGTGTCTTAGGAGGATACTGGGTATCACATGGCAAGAACGTAAAACCAACGAATACGTTCGACGGCGTTCCCAGCAACGATCAATCCTGTCAGTAATACAGGAAAGACGTTGGTCGTGGCTGGGCCATGTTTTGCGAATGCCCAACGACAGCTGGCCAAAGAGAGCGCTGTTTTTCCACCCACAGGGGTCCCGACGCCCCGGAAGACCCTCTTTCACAGTGCACCGTTCCTATGACAACGAGATCAGAGCGTTAGGAATGACGTGGAGAGAGGTAATATCACTCGCACAAAATCGCTCTGAATGGAGACGCCTGGTAGCCTCCCTGTGCTCCCGAATGGAGACATAAAGGGCGTAGTAGTAGTAGTAGTAGTAGGTATATATGTAGGAATACATATCTACAAGCAGAAATAATTCCATAAGTTGTCTTTTTATTAATTGTTCTGGTAATGCCAGATGAATGGGTTTACTCGAGTTTGCAAGATGGTTTGGTAGCTAGGTTTATGCAATAAAATAAATCTAGGTTTAGCCATATCATATGCAGATTACCCAAAGGTCAGAGAAACTCGACAACTGTCAACAACTCGGAAACTTCATTAATTTATGAATCTTGGCGTCTTCTTCTTTTTTCTTCTTTTTATAGTGGCCTCCTCCTGTTCGCGCGAGTGATAGTTGATCTAATTACATATGTTTGAATAGTGTTTTGAAGTAATGAGCGATTTCCGGATTCAAATCTTGAATAAATATTAATTAAATATGGTTCTTCTTCTTCATCAGCCTATCTCGTCCATTCCTGAACGAAGTTCTCCTCCATCTGCCTCCATGTTGTCCTGTCCTGTGCAGACTGCATCCAGGTTGCACCGACATGGTTATATCTACAATTTTCTCAATCGTACATGAAAATGTAATTACATATGTAGGTAAGACTTAGATATTTTTTATTATAAAAACATCGCGTAGTACTCGTATGTGAGTAGTTTGTATTGGATAGTGATGCATTTAGACTCCACAGTGATAACGCATTCATCACATCCTTATACAATCCTCTTGTTAAATTAAAATTCTTTGTTGAATGAGCGTTGACTACACTACCTATACTTTCCTCAATATATTAGATAGGTAAGTCTTATATAGAATACATTATCCATATAACATCATCCCTATGTTATAGAATCGTGCTGGTTTCTTGCAGATAGGTGCGTCCGATGCTAACATAAACAATATCGGGTTATATTGTTAAACGAAATACTTATTTCCTATAAAATACCCATAAGTAGCAGCGTGCCTTAGGTTTCCAAATCAGGTAAGCTGGCGAAATTGCGTTTTGAATTTTTGTGATTCTTACTTGATCAGCATTCTGAAGTATGGAAAAGTTGTTTTTCTTGAAGTCTAGATATTAGTCTATTGTGTCGAATATTATATTTTGTTCTTGAATTTGTTTGAAAAATATAATTTTGAAGTTATCTATTCCTATAGGATTATGGGGGTTTTATCTACCGGTTAAGGTTTTGCAAGGTCTACTTACGATACTCATATCCAATCTACCATGTAGGTATAAAGGTATACTTGGTCCAAGAAGATCTTTCAAAGACTCAAAGGCAAAAAAAGTATCTGATATAGGTAGTTCTGATGAAGATATATTAATAACAATAATAACTGTTAAGTACTAGTAAGGTAATGTAGTTTTTAAAACTTATGTATCCCTTTGCTGCGATGTAAATTTAAGTGTTAATTGAGTGAGAATAGTTATACCTCCTTGTAGGCTTATAAGAAAAAGATTTTATCTTCCATAAAAATGTAAATTTTAGAGGCAATAAAATTCAATGTAATGAGGCGTGTAGTTTATTTCCAACAAACATTTAAACCAATGGGAAACAGAATCACTGCATAAATTACCTCTCAACTTTAAATCTCTTAACAAAATTACCATAAAACAGTAAAGTAGTAGTAGATAATAATACTTGAGTTGTACAACAGCGCCGATCATTGTCTACATCTCACAAGTTCACAATAACAACATACATGAACATCTTATGTGAGTGAAGAAGAGAGGTAGATAATAGAAGGTATACTCTGATTTGTTGTAGGTATTACCTCTTACATTCGTATGGAAATAATATTGAAATGTTTGTATGTATGTATTGTAGATGTGTTTGTATGTATGGAGATATTATTGAAATGTAAATTCATCTGTAAAATGCATACACGCCCACTTTGCATACGGCCTCTGCTATTGGTCCAGTGCGAGGTGTTTGTGTGTGTGTGTGAGTGTATGTAGCGTATGTTGGATGTGTGTGAAGGAAATCTCAGAGTGAAGAGTGAAGCTCATTTACATATCGATATTGTCGGGTGTGCTTGTGTTCATATAGAGACATGCAGTGTGTGGACTGTATAGAGGTACTCTCAATACACTGAGGCCATACGGAGTACTTACCTATTGTACGTGCTTTGAATTCAATTTCAAATTGGAATGGAATAGACAGTTTCTATATCTACATTCTACTAGGTGGTTTTAAATGTACCAAATATATGTATTATGAATGTTACAGGGTTCCCAAAATAAGATAATATAACCACCATCCTCACAAACTTTTGCTGAAGCGATATTATATGGAAGTTTTTTTTCATTATATACAACCACGGTTAGGTAAAAATAAAGCTCCTAAATCGTTCGCTATTTTAGTATTAAGTAGTTCAAAAAGAGCTTATTTAAAATTTCCGTGTCGTTCAATAGACATATGGTGGTGTTTTATTATAGAAATAAATGTTGCATAAATTTAAAAAAAACGTCCATAATGTAGGAAACTATCTCTTAGATTGGTATATGTTTTGTAAATAATAATAGTAACCTAAGTATTAGGTACTTATATAGACCCATCAATGTAGTCATCTCACCTCAACAGGATAGAAACGAATATGATTGACTAGAAGAAGCGGCATGGCGATTATAGTTTTCACAATAGGTATAAGTATTATAATTCAAAGTATATTTTTCATATATTGTACAGACATTAAGGAATTCAGGAATGTTTTGTACCTAATACCTATACTTATCTACGAACACCTGTTTTTTTTTATATAAAAAAACTCTTTATTATGAAAACGAATAATTAGCAGAGTCTTTTTTATAAAAAAGTTACATGAAACCATGTGTGTTCCTAGAGATAGGGTATAAAGTATGTGCATACAATTAGTACCTGTAGGTAGGTGCATAATATTATTATGAAGATTTGTAAGATAGGCTGAGGCAATTAAATGCTTGTATCAACGCAATACAATATAGTGTATAAGTAGGCACCTACACAGTGAGATCACTCACGCTATGTTTTATATTATATTACTTACACTGAATATATTAGCGTGGAGGATTGCTTATTTCACACAACACATAAGTCCGTAATTTATTTAAAGAATTGGCCCGGGTTCACTACAAGACACAACTGGACAAAACGAGTCCATATTACGGGGCCTTCATGTAGAAACTCAACTATCCAACAGTGTAGGTATACGTCGGCTTTTCGGGCACACATCGAGAATCAAGACCCCAAGAGACAAACTTTAAAAAAACTGTAATGCTATTAGGAAGTGTATAAGTAAGGGGACCGCGAGGCAGATAGCGATGCGGTAGGGCGACCAATTCAGAGCAGCCAACAATACCACTCTACACGAGGCCGTGGCCTAGATAGCCATGGCCAAAAGCTCATGGAGGAGAAATGTTAACTGCAGGAGTGGGAGTCACGACCCTCAGTCATGAGGAACAACGATAGCAACAGCGAGTGAATTTACCAGGGTTTTTCAAAAATATTCTTTCGACGCATCAGACACGAATTTTTCATTAATAAAATTATATGTAGCTAGATAAAGAATATGACGTTTTTAGAATAACACCTTCGAAGAACTTGAGGAGGAAGATATAGAAGACCGAGTTTGAGACAGTGGTTAACTAGCGGCGAACGAAATCTCTTTGGGCAGCAGATCTCCCGGAAGACCCTCAAACATATGGCACGACATTGAAGGAAAACCCCCCGACTTAAGGCCCTCCACATCCCCGGGTACCTCAGGAGCATTAATAGCGTCCTCTTTACCCACACTTCTAGGTAAATCTTATCAAGAGGTGGGCCCAAGGTTAGCCTTAAGGGAGCCCCCCGACATGGCACGACAGTTGACTTTCCGTGTCATAAGCATCATAATAAAAGCAGAAGAAGAAAATATAGACTAAAGTGATTCTTTTGTTAAACTGATGATAGAGACTGTCTCTGTGTGTAAGTAATATCGTTGCACTTTTAAAAATGTCTTTTTATGTAATTATTTTATTATAATTAGTTTAATAATAAGCATATCTACATACTATATCATATGCTTGTAGCTGCGATATTCTCTTCAGTGCTTGGTGTCACGATATGCTAAAATTAACGCTATGATTTTGACTAGAAGATGTTTATCTATTTATACACATAGGCGGCGCTCTTCATATTTCTTTGTTATGTTTAATTGTACATCTTGAATTTCCATTCTGTCTTATATTGACAATTATAGCCTATTATTTCACAAATTGGTGAAGCTTTGTAAAAACTAGCTGTCTCCAAGTGTAGATGTTATTATAGAGAAATCAGAATATAATTTGTTTAAAAATTAGCTGGACAAATACTAAAATTTTATATTCAGAATTCAGATTAGTTTTATAACCGCCTAAATTTAACCAGTTATGTAGAAACTGTGCTCCAATCAATTGTGCCATCAACTACACATTCAATGTTCTATTACTTCAATCATTTTGTAAGCTATATTGTAATTATCAAAAAAATATACGTGGTTATCACGTCATAGTGCTACAGTGTAATTTTTTGCACATTCGAAGGTCGTGATCACCATCAGACAAACATACATATTTTTACATTATAGTATTGAAATTCTTAATTATATTAAATACCAAAAAGACTTCAACGAACGAGGACAATATTGTAATAACTAAAATGAAACACGAGACTCTTAAATGTGATAACGCCACTGGTTTTGATGACCCATGATGATCAGCAGAGTGGAACGTCGTGGTTGTAATAATTAATCTCTTTTACTGTTGTGATATGGTGATATCACTAATTGTTTATTTTAATTTCTATATATCTATCTATACACAGCTATAATGCGTACTTACATCAATTATAATATAGATTCAGAATCAGATTACTTATTAAAATACATAGGTATTATGAATAACGTCTAGTGTCTACATAAAACTGTATGAAAAAATCTCTTCAATTACAGACATTATTTTAAATACATAGATACCTGCGGAGAGTGCAGATAATTTCATCCCCGCCTTTAGCATTGGACTACTGATTTTTTGGAAAATGATTGAATTTGATAAATCTATATCCATAATGCACAATGTTATGTTCTGAATTGATATAAATCCGTAACTAAATAGTGCGTAAAAAGAAATGAAAATCGTTGTAAAGAATCAATTTGTTGCAACTGGTTTTCAAGTCAGTTATATTGTATCAAAAATTGTAGATATAGATAAAAATAATGTTTTTAATTAAATTATTGCAGTGCGAATTAAAACCAAAACATGTCATTTTATTCGCGTGTTGCCAACATTGAAAAAGCAAGTACATACATATTTTATAATATCACCACCTCAAATCTCGATACGGTTTTTTTTTACATTTTATAATTGCATGTAATGGTAACACGCAATGTAAAACAAAAGGAACAGGATATTCTTCAGTGTTGTCATTTTATTGTTTTATGCTATTATATTCCTTCAACCCTTTATAATAAGTGTTATTATAGGTTATCCTTACTCCTTATCGATGCGATGGTAGATTCTGATGTTATTGTCGTTGATAATCTTATGCCCATCATGGTAATGATATGATATATTGTGATCACATTGTAAATAAATTGAACTCAAATGTTGGCAACAATGTTTTTATTGAAAAATTGTATCATTATATAAAGGTAATGTCTATTTACATTTGTATTGCGTAAGTTTGCATCAAAAACGAAAGGTAATAAACCAAAAAATAATCTCAATAGAGGGCCGTGTACCTACATTGTACAACATAATATACGCGTTTCACCTCGACTCAACTACCAGCCTTGATAGCATAGCGGTAGAATACCGGCTTGCCAGGTTGGAGGTCTGGGTTCGATTCCCGGCCGCGGCAGATAGATGGATTGGTGAATGTTACTTAAGTGTAAAGTGATCACACTAAGCCAGCCGACGATCAGTCATAAGCTGATGGAAGATCCATCCTTTGCTGTGTATCTGTTGAGATAAAACTATTTGGTAATAAAATGATAAGAAATCAATATTACTTATCATTTGTGTTGCTATTCGTATATAAAGTTAATCTTTCGAAGAATTATCTCAGGAGTAGAATAATTATATAAAATTGCATTACTACATTCCTGGTATTGTAAAAAATCTATGAATAGTTAAATGTCTCACATAGAATATTCAACGCTATAAAATCATACAATAATATTTTATTCTTCATTAGCATTTATCTGCAGGCATCTGAAGAAATCTCCGTTAGATGTCGCTCCCATACGCAGTTAAATGCAAAGCAATAACAAAAAAGTAGTAGGAAGATTAATAATTTAAATAGCAACTGGTCTCCATCGGTTTGAATTACATCTGTCAGTCCGAGAGGTCTCGGTGCAAAAAATGACGATTGAATAAATAACAACATGAAGCAGTGACATCCAGTTCGTTGTCCTCCGTTAGGTTTAGGAGCCCTCGGGGGCGCGGAGCAGTACAGAGCTTGGGGCATATAACTGCAGTGACTCTCACCCCTCACTCCCCCCATATCTTCCTCTTTAATACATATCTTTCTCATCTCCATTCGCCTCCTTACTTTTCAACTTTTTGCGTCAAACAACTTGATATAAATACGATGCATAGTCTGATGAATGTGTGATGTCAGAGGATCGAAACCTTTAAAATTTAATGAAAATCCATTTATATCAATCATTAATTGTACAATGTACATCCTGAAAGTATTACAGCTTTCCAATAAATAGGTACTATAGGTAGTCGCCGTTGGGAAGACGTATTAATCTAAATCAGATGTTTCTATGCTTTTGTGACTCGGTGGCACTCAATAAAGATTTGAATGACGGATTCCACAATTTAGGCATATAAATACGACTTTTTCTGAAAAAAACAATCAACTCTACATGGAGTTGTATTATATGAATGATGCTTCCAAAATAGGCGTTGACTGAGTTGTCGATCACTTGTTTATCTTAGTGAATAGTAGATGACAAGTTTGAAGTGGTCTGAGATATTATTGTTGAGAATTCTGCATGCATAAGTGACTTGAGTGTAGTACGAGTAAGCAGTAGCCTGTTACTACAAACATAAAGTACTCGTAGATAATACCTTCGTAATATTAATATAATCATAACAATATTTATGTAACATGAGACTGCAAGACTTGGTGCTAGTACGTGAATATTAGCACCTGACAAAAATATAATATTTAGAATGAACTCAGTTGGTGAAGTTCAAACACCCAATCGTGATAATAAATTCAAATATTTCAATCCTGGTGGTCATTCATTTAGAGGAAAATCTCACATCTTGTGTGATTTTGTTAAAACAGTCATGCGTAAACATAGTAATATGCACTATTACGGTCATTCGGTTTCTTGCAACAACCTCTGGCAATATGTTTTTTTTTATTTCTTCTTCTGGTAGATCCAGGATCTGTGTTGACAGGTGTCAGTCCTGGTCTTGCGACGAGGACGTCCAGCTCTCTCGCCATCTCTTTGGGGGTCTCCCCCGTGGTCGGCGCCCCTTTGGGATCTCGTGCATCACAGCTCTGGGAAGTCTGGTTCGGTCCATTCTCTCAACACGATCCCTCCAGAAACGCCGTTTCTGCCTGCTCCATCGTACAATGTCTCCTATACATTACAGGTTCTGCGTATCTCGGTATTGATAAATTAAACATTAACAAAATAAATAAAAATTGTTGATGGTTAAGAAAAACCTGTAGATGATTGTGGCAAAACTAACGCCAAAGTGCGGACTTATTGCGAAGCAATATCAAAAGACCTTTAAAAATTTTAGGTAGTTATAAAACTACCTAAAATTTTTAAAGGTCTTATTTTAAATACTTATGTTTGCGGATGCTTCCCAGGGAGTTAAAATCGCTGGATGATACGGCCTTCCGCGGAGGGGTGAAGAAGTACCTAGTTGATATTTTTTTTTACTCCATTGACGATATGTTGAATAATTGATTTTATGTATGACGAAATGTCAATCAGAGCCCTTTACACTCTGATTGGCATTGATCTGATAATGATTTTTGTTATTGTTAATTGTAAAATTGCATATTATCTGTAAAAATTGACGAGTCCAGGTGCCCGAATGGGCCTACGGACAATAGAAAACAATAAAACAATGTTCTTATAACATAGAGTAGATCAATTGGGTAACCATTGTGTATCTGGATGTGATGAAAAATAGCAGTGATTTATGGGTGAAACAAACTCATCTTACATACGTAGTACGTACCCACACTATTCTACGTATAAGTAGGTAACAATCTCATATTATTCTGATAGTGTAACAGATAAGCAACCTTCTTCTAGCGTTATGTTTCGACTATGATAATGATAACTATCAGGAGACAGCTGATAACCACATTTTAATGTGTTTATGAAAACCTGGAATAAATAAATAATTGGATATTTCAATACTCAATACATACGACCAAAGCATTGTTGGATCGATTCAGGAATAAAAGTTTGTGTAGTTATACGAAATAAAAGCTTATGTTAATTAATGTGAATTTATTTTATGAATTGTTTCAATTATTTAATTTCATTACACATTTTTACAAGCAACACAAAAAGCTTCCAAAATATTCTCTAAATGTGCTTTGGAGAGGAAAAGCTAATTTATATGTAAAAAAAGTTTTGTAGGCATATTTCTTTTTTCTTTTTGATCTTATTTGTATTATGAATGTGACTGAGGCTAAGAGTGTGTGTTAGAATATGGATGTCTGGCACTCTCTCCTCTCTGCCTACCCCGCAAGGGACATAAATATTTCTGAAATATTTCCCATTCGAAGTAGGAAAATAGTTAAGGGATGATTTCAAAATTTGTGTTTTATTGTGAAGAATTAGCGATAACAATTTTTTTAAAGGATCTGGGCTTGTATACACATATTGACATATCTATACACAAACCGAAACCATTTCTACATTGTACTTTATTGTATTTGTATAATGTTTCACTACCCATCTAACTATCGTATAATTTACCTGATTTCTCAGAACATGGCGCTTTTAATCTGCGAGGACTGCAGCGTATAAAAACTGGATGTGATGTTCCTTTTAATTGCAATGGAAAATGTGCTCATTTAAATAGATGGATCCGGCGTGCATACTGCATATAAAGACGTGTGACATTTTTTATGATAGGCCTTCCTACGTTCAGTCATTCACTTGGAGACATGGTACAGTACAGGTACAATACATTATAATATCTTATAGCTACCTGTGTACTACAGTAGACACTGCTACAAGTATTCTTAATTAGAATCATGCTGATATTTTTTTTACGTTACAGATAGAACTCGCGAAAGATTAGACCGTATATCTCGACAACCGTTACTAAATATGCTTTGGAATAAAATAGGGAAGAGGCATTGAACATTTATCTAGGGAAAAACCGTAAAAGATTTTTTAGATCTTGTATAGATTTCTCAAAAAAAAAAAATGAAAAACACCTCTGACATTTTTTTCCGAAAGACCGAAACTCGTTTCCCGAAAGTTGCGGGGTAATTTTTTTTGTACTGATAATATGCATTAAAATCTAAGGAATAACCGTAAAAGTTTTTTGATAGACGCAAAATTAACCCAAAAAAATGGATAAAAATGCTACTTTTACCATTTTATCACGTGATTTTGAACCTTATCGCTTGCCCATTATTTTATTACAGTATGCAATTCTAAAGATATAGTTATCACGAAAGCAACGTATGGTGACTAATGGTCCTCCAAGTCATTGAAAACAGTGGGTTGAAAAATATTCTAATTCACACAAGGCTTATCAAAAAATATTGTATGATAAGCCTTGTGTAACTTAATCATAAATACCAATAAAGTCCAACATACAAATGACTATTCCATTATGTTCTTTTCAATCTCCTCACCTCACATCCCTTGCGAAGGCAGGCAGAGAGAACAGATCACTAGACTTCATTACTAATGCGTTTTTTAATTAACCCAATAGGACGTATTATTCATGTCAGTCATAATTTATCTAAAATTTCCATAGAGGTTGCACACAGCTACCGGTTATTTCTAATTTAATCAATTAATACTGCGAAAATATTACATTATTCAAATTTACGCTAACATATTGAGAATATATATAGGTAACTATACGTACACGACTCGATTGTAGGCAATATTAATATTATGCCTGTTTCTGTGTATAGTGTGTGTAGATCTGTTCAGAAAGCAGAGTTTAAAAAGAAATATTATCAAAAGCCACGCACGCGGGCATGTATAGAAACAATAAATGATTGTTATTAAATCTAATAAAATTTCCTTAATTAATTAGCCAAAGTGTAATGACGCCGTTATGGTGAAGATAGTTGCATACCGCCAACTCATTGTGAATGCAAAGAAGACATATTTACGATTTGTTTAAAATTCCTATTCTGTTTATATGAATAGTAATCATTTGCAATATCACTTTGGTTACTTAATGAGTTTTTACATACAAGCTAATTATTTAACGTTGGTTTATATTGATATGGTACAATAATTAATAAGTGAATATTTTACATGCGCGCGCAACAGAAAAGTTATTTAAATCTTCTACCTCAAGAAAGCCGTGGACAGATGATTTTCCTTACTTTAATTAAATAACCTATTTAAAAAAAAGCATGGTATTTCAGACTGATGGTAACAAGAAAACCCTCTTAAGCTATAGTATCTAGGAAATTTTTATTTGTATTTTATTGATATGAAGGTAGGTACCTACATTCTCATTTTGGTAAAAATACATTAATATGTAGGAATTGTACAATGGAGAGATATCCAAAAATGGTAAAGGCGTATAGAAGAAAACATGATCAAAATAATAATATTGTATCACATTGTATGTTATAAATGTATGAATTATTTATTAATATGACAATAATGTAATTCATACCATCACACATACTTTACATGAATACTTCAAATTGTATTACATGTCCTATACATTTTCATTGCCAACATATAGATAAAGTTATATTTGCTAGAGATGGAATATGATACTTCCTTACATACCTAACCTATAAAACACCGTTCTTCATTTTACCATAAACATTTTTCAGATGCGTTTAACGGATGTAAGACATAATTGACATAAATTAATTATATACATTGTTGCTGATATTCTACATATTATATTTCGTATGAGGAAGATACATTGTTGAACAGTGAAAAAACGTAGCAAAAGATATGTAGTCATAATAAAGTGAATCGGCTATACTATTTATTCCCATCTCGCTTGTTAATTTTAAATGCACTATAGGTATAATTTGCTCTATAAACACTATGGGATTCTAAATTAGTTTAAATTTTCATAGTTAGGACATATTTATTAGCTACACCAATCACTGGATCTCTTTGTTTAGTAAATTATGGTATGGTAAATGAAAATAACCGAAATATGATCTGCATCTCTAAAGTTAAATATGAACTATGCAATTGTTGAAAACTGCAGTAGGAGCAATAAATTCTACAATTGCAGGTTAGTTTCGACATGTTTTTTATTGTAATGTGAAAAAAAAGGTTTATTAAAAATAAAATAAAAAAAGTGTTTAGGCTTCTTCCCTGGGCAAACTTTTAACTTCAACAATTATGAGTCGTTTCTTATGGATATTACATTAATATTTATCACTAGTACAATCGTTGTTTACTACATCAATAGGTGTCGAGATAAGTGTTGCATACGTGTCTTAATAATGAGATAGATAATAATGGACATAGGTTAGGTACCTCAGTACCTCGTTGCCGATAGATTGATCGAGTTGAATATTAATATTATCAACATCATCAGATAATGATGATCTGTTGAAGTGCAGACTGTAGTAGAATGAAGACAAGAGACCCGCCTCCAGTATCTGATCTGCGACGCCATTGGTCAACCTCCCAACATCCACATTTACTATTGAGACACTTGAAATAATAAAGTCTGAATGCAACACACAACGCCAACAATGATCTCATGCATATAAATAAGATGTACATACTACCACTCACTACCTACATAATATATCCATTCCACATGTTATGCAAATACACTACTGTCGAGATTAAACCTGTGTCTCGTCCTACGCTCGTTCGCCGTATTCACGTAAGCAATAAAAAAGCCAAAAGTAAGTATCTACATAATTTTGTTGTAATAGCTCAGCAAAAGGGTATAAAACACTAAAATTACATAGAGGGGACAATAATTGGAACATATGGATAATAAATACTTCGAAAAGATGCTGAACTCCATTGCTGGATTTCATGAGCATCATTTTTTTTTTAATTTAAAGGCAATCCACCCGTCAACGAGTGATTTATGTTATGAGCATCATTATAACATTTTAATAATTTGAATATTAGTTGTGGATGTGGAGAGGTGTCCTGACGATAAGTTTGCAGGGGATCTTTAGAAAATCCATAACGTGACGCCAAAGGTTACAGACTATTTGCGGGAGACTGATGCAGAGCTATGACTCCAAGATACCTTGTATGTAGATACAATGGTTGTACATATGAATACGAAAAATGAAATTAAAATCGGTGTCTTTTAATTCAGATTAATCGGCTCTACCGAATCTTTATCCTTGGGAGACATTAAATATTGTGTTTTATTTAATCATTACTGCATTGAATTTCAAGTTCAAGAACCTGAGTCAAAACACCGTCAGTAATTCAGTAAGAAACAAATCTTTTCACTTTAATGGTCCAAACAACAATATTTTTATTAATTTTATTAATTAATTTATTACAATTGGTAATTAACACTGGATAGAAGGGTATAGTTTTCTCATTTAGTTTATTCTTTTTTTACGTTTGACAATTCAAAAATACGTTGAAGCAAACAGTTGGCATGCAAAAAAATGCAAGTGAGTTTATCTACCACTTCCACTAACTCGTAACTCATAACATCCTTCATAATATGTGTGGGTAATCATGATTGCTATTCGCTTTACAATTATACAATGTACAATCTTCCACCACATCGTAATGCGATTGTAGTTTATATATTCTGCTGAGAGTTAACATAGCAATATATTCCGCAAATTTACATTTGTAATATAATATTATGTGGGTAGGTACCTGGTACACTGTAGATACATTATAGATACCTACTATAATAATATTTTATATAAAAAATCGGTATACAGATCTAGTCAGAATAAAAAAAATATAAGGACAATTTTTTCAATTAGATTTTTGAAAAAAAAAACTAATCAATTAATTAATGAATCCAAACCATGGTTTGGGCATGTTGAGAGAATGAATGATGACAGGATGACAAAAAAGATATATCTGAATGAGCGAAGAGGGGTGAGAAAGCGCGGCCGTCCGAGACTGACCTGGTCCGATCATGTCGACCAGATCCTCAAGGATGGACGCGTTTTGAGTAAAAGGAATCGGAGAGCGTGTATGACTAATTGCATGAATGTGACGGAAGCTAGGAGTGTGTGTAAGGATAGGGCTGTCTGGCGCTCTGTCCTCTCTGCCTACCCTGCAAGGGATGTGGCGTGAGGGTATAGATAGATAGATAGATAGAATGAATCCATCTTCAGGCAATCAAATTCGAACCTGCAACCGCAACCCATGCAACCAAAACCCAAATATTTTTCTGTAAGTACATGATACTTATATTGTAATGTAAAGTAGACCGATATTTTCAATTCGAGCTTTTAAGCTTAGGTGTATATAATGACGTGATGGATGTTTTCAAAACACTATAATACTTCTTCTTCTTCTCTATGTGTCCTGTCGGGTCCCCCCGACGTTGACGACCACTTGGGAGAACGCCTCTCTATAATAATACTATATCTACTATAATACTATTTTATAATTTAAAATTCCGTTATGTACTCGTAATTATTCAAGTTTTTATTCCCCAGTTTTTAGTCGATTACGTTAACATTAGTATTTAAAAATTCAAGATACAGTGACACGAAAGGAATAACAACAAAACAAAAAAAACAAGAAAAATCTTACCTACTCTTGTTTATTTCATATAGAGCAACGTTAACAACATCCATTCAACAATATTTATTATTGACGGATATATTTATAAGTATTTTTTATCGATCGTTCTTCGATTGAATGAGTATTAAATTCAATTAACGCCGATTAATTACGTTCACAAGAAATGAGATAAAAAACCAGTGAATCGGCAGGTGGAAGTACCAAAATGGTCGGAGCAATGGCTGTAAAAAATATTTACTCAACCTCGTGTTAGCCACTCGAGGAATCTCAGACGAGACGGATTGACAGGAGCATTGAATTTCTTATGTTTACTGAAACACTGTTTCTCAAATCATTTTCTTGTGTAAACTATACGAGAAGAGAAGTAAACCCATGCAATTGTTTACTGTTTATTGTTGTGAATCGTCCCTAGGCCACTTGCAGGCACTTTTGGACTCGTCAAAGTTACATGTTGACAGTAATATAGGTATACAAATAGAGATAAAACAATAAATATACAGGGAAATTCAATGTCAAATAGAGTGTAGAAGGCTCTATTGGCACTTCGTCATGGTCGTAAAACTAAAACAATTGATAGGTATAGAAATCACTTATTTCTTCCTTGCCTCTTCCCAGTTCACCTGGGGTCGGCCCTTCTGGTACGCAGTCTAGAAATCTCTAATACGCAATAGAAATCACTAATTCGAAAATACCATTTATTCAATATACCTACCTAATTGTTTATTTCATGTGAGGAGACAAACAGACTCTAAATTATTATAGCTACAAAAAAGTGGACTTATTATGAAAAATTAAGATTTTATGAGAACGTACTGATTGAAAAATCTGTTTAGTTTACAAAGAATGTTGTTATACTATGTAATTTACTCTGATAATTCAATTGTAATCTTATTTAGTCCAAACTGAATATTTTTTATTAACCACTAGAAGTTGGGTAAATTTTATTAACAATAAAGTTAGAATTTTACGTAACGAACTAATAATAATTATTCCCATGGATATTGAATATTTGGGAAACATCTGAATGTATCAATATTTATTAAACTGTTACGATGTTACAGTCCTAAAGGTTTCAGAAATATTTCAGAATAACCTTCTGGGTGATAATTATTTTAATTGCTTTAAGTAATTCTTTAAAGTTCGTTGCTCCTGAATACATGAATAATGTGAGCTTACTTAAATACCTCAAACTGTAAAAGCTCCAGTGAGTTCAGTGCATTAAGGACGTCAGGGGACGTCGGCGCAAGTTAGCTTTTCAAGGTTTTTCTAGCGAAAAATTGAACTTGAGAACCAGATATTGAGAAATGTAGAGGTGCCAGTGTCGAATCACGACGCTGACGATGTTTTCTGAACGACATGATATGGATTTTTTTATATTGTAGTATTGCATATTAAAGTAAGCCAATTTTCAGCCGAGTACTTAAAGATTAGCAAATTGCATCAAAAGAGAAGACGAAGTAGAGAGCCTGTGCTATTTCAAGAAATGATGAATCATTATCAGTATATTTTCGGGTTAAAATTTGTCTGTCGAGCTTTTGAATGTAGAGTTATCTTACTCAGAACTCAGAAAACTTGAAATTAGCGAAATATCTTACGTATAATATATTTCAGGATGAATTTTACTTGCCAGTATTATGTTGGTGTGTAGCATTGATTTTGTCATCCCTGTTGGTAGTGGACACTGGACAGTCCCTTGTAAATATGTATGTAGGGAAGGAATATAAGGACAAGAAGATACGTTGATTTTTTACAAGGATATAAATACTCATTCCTCGATGTTTTCTTTCGCAACATGGCCGGAGATTGCACGTTTTTTATACACAACTCCTCTTTATTTATTATACACATGATATTGAAGGCAATTTTCTTTGCAAAAACATGGCCGACAAAATGTTGTGTTGTGTACCTAACTTATTTATACATTATAATAAAAAATAATGCTTATTATGCCGCAAGTCTTGTACTTATACTTACTTGGCTATGTATATATTCAAGTAGGTAGATAGTTGTCACAATCACCTATCAACAATCTGAAGAGAGCTGCATGTTTTACTTTAAACAATCGGTGGGCGGTTGTTCAACCAAACTCAATAATTTGGAAGATAGTTTTCCCAATAAGACAAATTTTCTAGTGTTTGGCAAAATGCTTTCTTTAACCAGGTTGTCTTTAGTAGCTAATAGCTATGTTAGTTAAGAGTGTGCATACCGACATTTCAAAAATTTCTAAAAACGGGAGACCTTCTATCTCGACAACCGTTACTAAATGTGCTTTGGAACAAAATAGGTAGATGCATTGAACCTTTATCTAGGGAATAACCGTAAAGGATTTTTTATATATGGGGTTAATTTTGAGTCTATCAAAAAACTTTTACGGTTATTCCCTAGATTTTAATGCATATTATCAGTGCAAAAAAAAAAAAAACACCTCTGAACTTTTTTCCGAAAGACGGAAACTCGTTTCCCGAAAGTCGCTGAGTAATTTTTTTTTTGCACTGATAATATGCATTAAAATCTAGGGAATAACCGTAAAAGTTTTTTGATAGACTCAAAATTAACCCCAAAAATTGGAAAAAACGCTATTTTTATCATTTTATCATGCGATTTTCATGCGAATTTGAACCTTAATGCCGTGGGACTGTGACGTCATTCCTGGTGCCATGCCCTTAATATTAAATATAATTATATGTATTATAGAGACTGGAATGGAATCATTTAATAAAGCGAACATTTTATGAAAAATATAATACATATATGCATGATCCACATCCACAATAATAAGTCATGCTTATCGCTATACAGCAAACGCTTCCAGCTAACCCATAGTGGTGGTGGTATTGGTATATAATAAATAAATACTGGAATTAAAGAAATACTTTGTAATATTCAGATTTGATCAAAGGCAGATGTAATCACTACATTCACCCTAATGTGAATGTGATTTCGTGAGAATCAATATAAATTATTTTTGAGGTTAGGTAATATGCGGGTTGCCATTTAAATATATCGCGTAATCAATTAAATAATGACAATGAATTAAATACAATGAAATGTAGGAATAATAATGTAGTTTTACATTATATTATATAGTTCGAAACTAGCTGAAGACCAATAGGATTTGTTTAAATTGAGTGCTCCTTCTTTCGGGATTTTAAAACCCCAGGATTTAAACCCTGAAAACTTTTCGTACATCTTTCTCAACACGAGAACAGAACGTCGTGAATATTATTTATATTTACGTATCTATTATTTTAGTAGATAATTTGCATGGTAGGTATTACAATATTTAACTAACGTTTTTTATGTGTTGGCCGTCGCAACGCTTTGGATTTCAGTATGCTGCATCCCACACTTCTGTTCCCATCTCGAGGTCTCCAATTTAGGAGGTTTTTAGTCCACTTGCCCTCTGCGCTTCTAGCCACGTGTCCTGCCCATTTCCATTTTAAGGATGCTATGCGGTGTATTATGTCAGTCACTTTGGTTCTTCGTCTTTGATGTATAAGGGTAAAAATAAGCCAATAATATATGTTAAGAAGATACCTACTTACTACGTAGTAAATACCTAGGTATTATTAAAAAAATAGAAATACTGCTTACTTAGGTACTTTACTACATTAAATTAATTAAAAACATGTGTGACAATATTGGAGTACTGTGTGTAGGTACACCATATCGACCCATATTACTGGGATTAATAATTACTATCAATGATAATACTATATAATAGGTAGATGATCAACTATTTAATTGACAAATTTATGTCGACGTATTGACATGACATGAGTGCGCGTGCTCCCTAATAGTGATCTTTGATAAAAGATCTATTTAATAAATTAACACACATCCAACAAATCGTCGAATAAGAATTATTTTGAATGAAATTTTATATTATTTTATTATCATACTAGCTGTGTTACTCGTGCTTCACCACGGCAAATTTAACAAACCAACCCTGCATACTTTATATGTGACTTAAAATCTGAATTTCTTTTCCAACGCCCTTTCATACGATACCACACTCGACCCCACACAACCCTTGGATCCCCTCATCATAATGGCATCGCCTACGAAAAGCTTTTTCTCCAAAAACCGGCGACGTTAGGACAGAGCTTATATTATCGCAAATGTTATTCTAAATTTTCGCAGCAATCCATCGTAAAATGCGGGAGTTATGCGAACACTTGCAAAAATCAGACTTTCTTTATAGCAATAAGTGTGAATAAAGCAGGTAGTCGTCCCTTTATATAGATTACAGCACAATAGTAGTGCAATATAGAATGTGTTAATTCGATTAATTTATACATACTTAGTATATTTTTAGTATGTGCACGCTTTTGATCTAGGCAATGTTTTGGCTCTTTGATATTAGGCATATTGTAGTAAAGATGGTCTCTCGCAAACGAGTGGAAAATAGGGAAATAATGGCCTATCTATGTGCTTATGATTGTTAGGTGATGGATAAATGAAACATGTTGTATATAATGCAATGTATATTTATATCTACTACCTGTGTAAGCACGAAATAAAAAAATAAAAGAAATGTCAATTACTTAAGTATAATAATAAAAATAAATTAAGAATAATAAAAATTAACTTAAGAATATATTAAATTATTTTTCTAAAAATCATTAAAACATTACGAGTTTGATATTACGAACGTAACAATATCTAATGTCAGTTAGTCAAAAAAGCATTGTTTTGAGACCTAAAGATTTCCTATGTCCTATCCCTCCCTCTACCTAAATACCATTGCTATGAGAAGAGGGTTAGAAATGTTGTCTGAGTGGTGTAACTTGGTGACTTCCCTACGTTGCCATGAGGAACTTTGTAAAGAACGGTATTAGTAATAAATTATGTATATCTAGATACATATATAAAATATTCTTATGGAAGGAGGTAGGTAACACAAATCAAAAGTGTAATAAATGTGGGTCTTATCATACAAATGATTTATATTCTAGGGTTCATTAACAAGGGAGGGCTTCCATAATAATAATACCTAATGTAATATCATTTAGTACTGAGTGAGAAGTCTAATATTATACCTAAATGGATATGAGTAAGGTGATTATGGTATTTATGTATAAAAATAATGTGAATTTTGTATTTGTGATATATTTTTATAAACAAAGACAGAAAGAATTTTACTGCTATTCTTATATTTGGCATTATTAGACAGTATACCTACGCATACATTTAAAGAACAGTAAAATTCTTGATACTGTCACATTGTGTGTGATAAAAATAAATAATTATTGCCTCCAAACAACTAAATGAATTATACAGAGAATTTAAAAAATCCAAATATATTATGATCATAAGATTCATAAAAAACGAAAATAATAATGAACAAAGTCGGTAGGTATATTGATTAACTGCGGAAAAGCTCTGGCTCTATTTTATGAAATCTGAAGAAATTAGTATATCCGTGAATTTCAGAATCCACGTGAGATGAGTGAGTGCAAAAAAAAATGCATCAGATAAGCGAGCAAGCTATACCCACAATTATTCTTTTCGTGCTTTTTTTACGATTTAACTCTTTGGTAGCCGAAATCTAGCAATAATACGAAATTGTTAAATTGTAAAGTTAATGTTTTGTAAGCGGACTTGAATCTTGACCTTAAAGAGTCTCATAGGTTTTGAACTTTCACACATTTTCTGTTATAATTTATTAGCTTTTTTTATAATTTTCTATGAATTTAGACAGATACAATAACTTAATAATTGTACCCATATCAATAACAATTAGATTTTCTACTTTAAACTTTGATTTATTACAAAGTTCAACTGTGGTTAGAAAATCAACATTAATATCATATGACTGTCTTTTGGTTTAAAATAATTGTGATGATGGAATTAGATTTTAATTCAATAATCACCTTAAACCTTTCTCTAAATGTAGGAAGAAGAAAAAAAAAATGGAGTATTTTTTATGTATTCTTTCATCTTAATTTTTAAATTCCATTGCATCGAGTCATCTTTTGTTATGAGGAAATCAGGAACGGGGTGAGAACTTTTCATTTTAATTCAAAACCAAAGTTATACTCGTATTTCAAAGCAATTCACTTAAAAAAAAAAACTCCCAAATCATTTGAGAATATTTCGCCAGACGTTCGCCCTATGAATGTAAAAATAGATGAACGAAATCGTAGAACACTTAATATTTATTTATTTATTTTATTCTATGTGATTGTTTATTATTTATTTATCATATTATCTATTTGTATGTATTATGTGTGTATATTTATATGTATATATTATGTATTTGTATCTTTATATTTACGTACTTTATTATTATAGTACATATTTAAGTTTTTCTTTATTTTCTCGGGTTGACTGTAAGATATTGCTTTTGCGATAAGTCCGCCTTTTGGCACACTGTATTATCTTGTTTTGTTTTTGTTGTTACATATATTTTCTGGCCAATAAAGTTTTATTTATTTATTTATTTATTTATTGTTGTAACTCTGTTAATTTTGTTTGATAATTGTGTTTTATAATTTTACTTCGATGATCAATGTTGTACAATTTAAGGATTATGCTCCATGAGGGCATTATATTGTCATGCAAATCTGTGTCCAGTTAATGTGCGCATCTACTGTACGTAGCTACTGCGACACTACCTGCTACTTACTATACACAATGTATTGTATATACCTATGTACATAATATTATATATTGCTGGACTATTAATGTATTTATTGTTGTAAGGTTTGCTGGACACAGATGGATTGGAGTTGATGTTTTGTTTATGCATGCCGATTGATTTATTATTATTATTTTTTTGAGATTTCTATGAAATATGAATTGTTTATTATTATTAACTAAATATTTTGTTGATTGGTTGTGTTGCAATAGTAATGTTTTTTTTTGTATTTGATTATGTATTTGACACTGTACCAACAAGAAATTGTTAAAGGCTTTAGCCGTTGATGTGTAAATAAATAAATAAATAAATAAATAAATGTAACAGAAGCAAGAAGTGTGTATAGACCAGAGATCAGAAGGTACATACATTTTGATTTTCTGTCTATCCGGCGAGGCAGTGTGTGGGGACAAGCTTTTTTTTCTGTTTTAAATAATAAAAGGGAATGGGTTTTATAATGAAATTGAATATTGTTGTTTCTAAGTATGTGTTTCCATCCCTGGTCAAGGACACTGAAGGAATGTAAGTTAGGGGTGGGGTTTGTCGGGGGGCTCCCTTCTGGCTAACCCTGAGCCCACCTCTCAATAAATATTTTGCCAAGAAGTGCGCGTAAAGAGGACGCTATATGCGCCTGTGCTACCCGGGGATGCGGAGATGCCCGTGGGAGTCCTTCAATGTTTCTAAGTATAAACAAAATATTATAAGTCAGAATGCTAGATAAATTCGGTATTATTTAAGAACCCAGGGAAAAGGATATTTGTTATCTTTACATTATTCACCAACATATTATTATTGATATCAATTACCTTAAATTAAAACGTATCATTTAATAATAAAATAGTAGTAGGATGAGATAATAGATCTTAATGAATAAAACAAGCTGCCTATTGATTTTCACTCTACTTCATCGAATGTTATATAATTGAAATAATTAAACTATCAGTATGTCGTCTAGTTAATAGTATCTACTCCTGTGTAATATGTACTACTATCAATAATATGAGTCTAGGTTAGATCATGCTTAATAAATAAGTACACAGTGGTAAATGTTTTCTAATAAGAACCTTTAGATTTTATTTCAGGAGTAAACTCACATCCACTTCTGAATGTTTCAAGAGCTTCTGCTAAGAAACTTTGAGATAATACGAGGGCTATTTTTTTATCAAGTTCCATTTGTGCTTCTAAGTAAGCACGAAGTGCGAAAGAGCGAGATCTGCACATCACGAGATTGCGCAACTCTCCCACCATAATCTCTGCTATTTTCGGATCGGATGCGTTACTCGCAGCCGAGTTACAGGCAATTGAACATGACCACTATGATCGATGCTCCCGCCAAATGTGAGTTTACGAAGGTTTTCAATCAGAGAACATTCTGATTTGAAGGTCCGCCTTAAGGAACAATTTCCAGAAATTTTAAAGTCCCCTTTGCAAACAATTATCAGCAAAACCCTAAGACCAGGAAGGTGTGTGCTCGTTTTCCTCTAACCACCTAATTATGTGGTCAGGTCTACCCCAGGTCCGCGAGGTTGCACGAGGCCTACACAAAGGATAGACTTGTGCCCTTGACCATATCTTCATCACGTACGTCAGCTTGCTTTTCTTTAAATTTTGTGCACCAGTCCCATACCTATCTACACTATCATCCCTAATGAAGTGCTTACCGCAATTTTTTACCATTCTGCAATGGGTTTCAGCAGCACTTCGTCCATTTGTTGGCAGAAAACAGATTACAAGTCGTAACTCACATTTGGCGGGAGCACCGATAGAGGCGGCCATGTTAACTTGCCTGTAACTCGGCTGCGAGTGACGCAATCGATCTGAAAATGGCAGAGGTTGTGGTGGAAGAGTTGCGCAATCCCGAGATGTGCTGATCTTGCTCTTTCGTATTTCGCGCTTACTAAGAAGCCCAAACGGAACTTGATTAAAAAATAACCCTCGTATTTAAGTTGAATTTCTTTTTATTTTATTGATATTATGAAGTACAAACTGTTATAGCAAAACAGATACCTTTCTAAAAAACACCAAAGGTCTTTGGGGTTAGCTGGCAGAGATCGCAGCCCTGCAATAAGCTCGCCCTAGTGAATAAATATTGTGCTTTATATCCGGAATTTTAACATATCTCTGTATTCTGCTCACCAAAATGAGTTAATAAATAAATAGATCAACACCAAACAAATCAGCAAAACATTGCAATATTCTCCTTAATTCGTGAGAGAGAGAGATGATGGTGGTTGATTGTGAAGTTAATAATTTTTGTATACTTCTCGAGAAGTCGACTTGCTGAAAAATCAACGAAGATCTCAAGAGAATACAATCCGAATCTCATAAACAAAAGGGGCAAGCTCTCATCAATGATGATTATTCGCGCATTAAATAAATAGCCTCCTATGTAGTTAGTCAATTATGGTACAAAAGCATCTATAACAAATACCTAATATAAATAGTTCAATAAACAGTGCAAGTAATTCATCATCTGTTCATCATAATTAGATGTGATGGCACCCTGGGACACTAAGTCGGAAATAACAAGCTTCCCAGCGTATAGGCAAGTACACCTACCTCAAATATCCCTTATTCGTATAAAACATTGTTTCAGCTGTTACAGCCTTACTCTATATTAAACAAATTACCAAAGGTACTACATGCAGGTACTTGTTGATATATTGAAAAAAAAAATGCAATATAATTTCTATATTTTTAACACCGAGTTTTCTCGGATTGAAAATGTTTTCAAATTCTGCAAGCCTTAAATATAATGAAACGGATGAATTCCTTGCTTTCTGTCGTTTATGTGTTGTGGATTGGTTAGCAGTAAAATTCTGCAATTTTTTTCTATGACTCATCCGTTTTTACATCCATGTATTTTAATATTTTTAGTATGTTCTTAGGTAGGCGTTTTAAGATTTAGAAGATTATCTTAAGAAATAAAAAGTTAATGTTATTTCAGGTAAAATAAAATACTAAATATTTAAATAATGTTGTAGGTTTTCGCAGCATGGTATATATACTCTTCCTTCTAGGTTATTCGGGTGTTGGCTGCGTGTACGTTGATTGTCTCGAACTTTCGACAGCGATACTGCTGCCATCTTCAGCTCCATCAGAAAGTTGCCATCAGAAAGTTCGAGACACTCAACGTACACGCAGCCAACACCCGAACAACCTAGAAGGAAGACTAAATATTTAGTTTAAAATCCACAAAAACCTCGAGATTAACGTTATTTTATTTAACTTCAAGATTTACGGTTTGTTTATTTATTTATATATTTATTTATTCAGCTTTGGAATACAAACAGACATCACACATATATAAACACAGTACATATTAACACAAACAAGTCTAATCATAAGTGATACCCTACTTATATGTATTCACATTTATGTCAGCAAAATTTTGTCCAATTAAATTACAATCTATACTTCTAATAAATATCTCATTATAAGAAAACTAAGCCTTACCAAAATTCAAAGACATACATACTAGTATATACTAATAAGTTAACTGATAATAAATTGATATTAATAGCATTATTAAATAATAATAATAACATTATCCGAGTGCATTAGTTAAGACAAGGAAGCATCATTTATTATTTCAGAGATGGTGGATTTATTAAGTGGTAAATATGAATTGATAGATGTAATGGAATTAAAGGTAAACTTTTCCATTACTGTCTATTGTTTTGGTAGAGAACTTATACCATACTTTGTACTAGAAGAGATTTCGTTAACAAATCGCTGCTATTTTTTACCCATTACTTACATCACATGTTAAAACTTTATTTTTTTACTCAATTTTTTTACTCAATTTAAAACTCTATTTTTCGATTAAAAAACAGATAGGTCATATTATTAGCGCTAGGATTTTAGGCTAAAATTAACCTATTTTTTAGAGAATGCTAGCATAAAACAAAAAAATGACCAAAAACACTATAGGTACTATACTATATTCACACCGCGTCCCTCGTGGGGTAGGCAGAGAGAACAGTCACACTCACACACATTTCTGGCTTCCGTTACGTCCATGCAATTCATCATATACGTACGTACATATATGCCTTTTCCTTAATACTACACCCCCGTCCCTGCACGAGTATCTGGTTGATATAATCATATCGACGTTTTCCTAGGACGAACACGTTTTCTGACAGGTCCTCTTTCAGCCACGCTTTTTGTCATCCTATCCTCACTAATTGTTTCAATATGTCCAAACCGTCTTAAAAAACACGCAGGTACAAGAATAACACTTTATATTTTTGATACACATATTACTAATCTTTTGACCATAAGTTACACCATCAGTTTCTTTTATATCACAGTTCCAATTAGTAATCACTGCTTCTTACATAACAATTGGATAGAATTCTTCCTTAAGACGAATTCTCTCTGCCTATTAATATGACACGAGATATGTTTAGGCATTAGGGTTATTATTCATTATTTTATTAGAACTTTTTAAGTGCCTTTGTGAGTCCCCTGTGTCACAGTTACCTAATAGTTACTTTGTTGTGGTAATTGTCATATAAGGCTATGATAAAGTTCCAAATACCTTTGTTTAATGAATAACATTTTTATGACTCTGAAATTCGAAAATTATTGTACTTTTCAGTACGAATGTATATTGTGTCTTATTTCATAGTTGATCGTTATTACTCATTTTTGGTCATTTCAGTTAATGGATGAATTAATAAATAGAAATTATCAGCATATAAAATAAAGAAGAAGTTTCATTTATTAAAGACATTATTCGACCGCATCGATACAACACTAACTACATACATTTAGCACTGCAATGAGATATAATTATTTGTGCAATTTATTAATTGTATTTGTTTTATAATTTCAACGACCTAGTATTAAAATAATTATTGCATATTATTGTGGTGAATATTATTATGCAATGCCATAAGCTTAATTATAACTTTCTTTATTAACAATGTTGTTATTACCAACCGAACATCAACAATCTTATTATCGTTTATTTTATTATTATTACCTGCTATTTTAAATGACCTTTTACGTAATGATAATTCAATTCAGTTTTTCTAATCAGTTTGTTAATATAGAATACAATGATAATAGCGAAAGATTTTGGTAAACAAATAGGTATCTACAAATTGATGTCAATTTTACCAATTTAATCCTTCATTCAATCGGCCTGATCGGGTGAGTGTTTACGTTCACGAAACTGATACAGGGGCGGTACTTTGTAAGCTTTCTCACCCAAAACACGCAGATAAAATACGGTTTACGGAAAATGACCCTTACAGCGATATACATATGGGCGTTTTTAGCTTGCATTTTATCTGCGTGTTTCGGGTAAGAAAGCTTAGAAAGTTCCACCCCAGGTTTCATTGAATGTTGTGAAAATTTTCATATTAATTTATATTATATTCGTTCAGTTTCATAATAGCCTAAAGCCTATTGAAATGGAAGTTTGAAGCTAAAAGAATTTTATTTATTTCCATTTTAACATTTTACAATAATTTTATTTTAACGCAACCTCCACTAGGCCATGGCCTGTCTCGAGCTTTGCTTATTGCGACTTAATGGACTATGTTCATTGGTCATTCAACTCCTGAAAATTCTTCTAACTGTGTGTAATTTTATTCAAAATTTTATGTGTGAAAATCATGCGTTGAAAAAAGATGTCTATGTCTATATACCTAATGCCAATGCTTGTTGCAAACTTTTGAAAAGCGTTAATTTTGAACAAGCGTAATTCTATTATTCAATACAAATAATACCTAGGTACCTCGCATTCATGCAATATCTATACATATAAAAATAAGTCGGATTTTTTGTAAGTGTTCGCACAACTTCCGCATTTTACGATAGATTGCTGTGAAAATTCACAAAAACTTTCGTACCGATGTGCTTTAGGTTTTAACTTCGCCATTTTTTTAAAAAAAAAAAAAAGCTTTTACTAGGAGATGAGGTTGAGTGGGGTCATGTGTGGTGTCGTATAAAAGGGCGTTGTAAAAGGAGTTCAGAGCTTGAGTCACATTTTCTCCCGCTCAAGCCATTGGGAGACACCGTGCCGTTGCTAAGCACGGGTAACTCAGCTAGAACTTTTATATATACACCATGATAAATGTAACCACAAAATTAACGCAATAAAATAATGACATGTAATTTATACAGAAACGAAGTAGGTAGTTGGGTAGCTGAATAGCCAGCTGTCCAGTGTAATATCGACTCAAGTATTTAAAAAGATATTTTAATTTGTTTCCACCGCTACTTTTAATTAGTCTCCCTACATAGTATTATTACTGACATGGCTTTTTCATATTCACATATCCGGCTTGCAAATCGAGTGAAATATATACCTGCACTTACCTTTGCATTATACGTACTAAAAAGTTCATTCCAATTGGTACAAATTGCAATACAACTATGTCTCTCATTTTATTATTAGGTACGATACGAATATAAAATGGAGTAAGTAAATGTACCTCATTTCTATGTAGAAAGAGCGCAAGTTATTCATTGTCAGTAGACTAAACACGGTTTAAACACATCAAGGCAGGCAGACGTATTTTGCAAGCGCTAAGGTGCCTAAGAACACGATTCCCATCGAGTTACCTTTTGGAAAAAAAGATAGGTACAATTATAGTGTCTGATCTGACGTAATCCCATAAGAAATGTAAGCCCCGGTTTCCCTTTTGCAGAAATTCACCCTTCGCCACTGGTTTTTTGTTAGCCTTTATTATTGATTTGGAACACTACTCGTATTTTACCATTTACGCGACGTACGAGTATTATGTCAGATAATGAACTTACCACACAGTTAAATAAAAAATTGTTCAGTACAAAGTGTCACACTAGGATTGGTTGGAAGAGATTGCTAATAGGAGATAAATCGCTGAATAAAGTGTTTTTTTTTTTAAGTATAAGAAAATTTGTTTGGTTTAATACAATATGTACCAACATATGATTATGTGGTAATAACACTGATAGAAATACCAGACTACACCATTCTAGACATATCTGTTTCCTTTATTCCACAATGCGATTCCGTTGTCATAAGAATGATGTACAGTTTATGAAAGTATTTTAGGTGATTCAATATATCAACGAAATTTTACATAAACCCATAAGACATCCACAACTAAAATGTTTTGTACATTTAGGTATTGGTATACCTACCTTCTTCACTTCACGTGGCAAACCGGCTCGTGTTTAAGTTGATACTCTACTGTTACAAACTTAGATGAGATTATTATAATAATAATCAAAGGCATCAGTGAACGATTAGAAAACAATGCAAAATCTTTATACTTCATGGGAATTATATCTACCATCGATATCAAAATAATTACAAAGTTAGATCGATAACATCGATACAATTATATTAATATTATGAATCGGTATCGTTCATTTTCTTAGGGATGTTAATGATGTATCGATGCTCTGTCGAATTGCGATATCGATACTGAAACATCATAAAAGATGCTTTACTCGAGGTCATTATTTTGGAATAAATCGTTTTGATTTTTCAATTCTACATCTAAATTTGTTGAGTTGTAATTGAAATTTAGACATACAATTTTCGTTTAGCGTCACACTTCAAGAATATTTTAGGAATTCCTTAAGGCTGAGGCCCTAAAAATAACTTCTATTTTCAGTTCGATAATGTTTTTGTCAATTTTTTCGGCCCAATTTTTTTTTATACCACTTAGTGAAAATAAGTGACGTTTAACGAAAATGCGTAAAAATATTTTATTTATTTACGAACATTGATTTTGAGGTAACACTGATACCGCTAATTGCTGTAGCCCTTCTAAACACACTACTTTTTTTAAGTTTTACTACAAAAAATAGTTCTTATTCTATTGTAAAAGCGAAAGATTTTATTGTACTCACAAATATTTTCTAGGGGCACTGAAAATATACTTTTTATAATAAAACTCCTATAATACGTATATCATCGAATTGTGTATTATTTAAGCCATCGAATATTATTTGTTGTTAATAACATCACTGTTCCTGCTACCATCTGTTATTATATTAATTTATTTTCCTTCCTAGTATGAGAGCTTTTACTTCAGTGAAAGAAAATAACAGTTAATCATTAGATCACTTTATTACAATGACTATATATTCATCATTATTTCTTCATATTATTTTAATTGTATATGAATGCATTGTATGTAGAAAGTAAATAGGAAAGTGATAGGTAAATATACAATAGATGTGCCACCTCACTCGAAAACACCTTTGTTTATTTCGAATACCGAAATTGGTGAAATCTTCAAAGAATCTATGTGTAAAATGATAATCCTGGATTGATAAATATCTATACAGAAACGAGATAAGACCCCATTTTTCACAGCAAGCTTAAAGTGCAGAATACATCATCAACACCGAGATTCGAATCCGGCACCTTTCAATGAGAAGTAACCATGTACTCCAATGTGTTTGTACCTTAATTCTTCTCAAACATCATTTAAAAACTTAAACCAAAAATCATTAATACCAAACTACGATTACTGTACCATCAGGGTACAGTAAATCCTAATGTGGCTACCACACGCTCTCCTACGCTCGTGTAAATGAGTAAAAAGACGTGCGGACGGGGTGATTGCTCTGGATTGTATACGTAATCGACGGTTAACGTTTTTTTACTCATTCACATAAAAAAACGTCGAGGGTCGGCGAGCATGTGGATGAACCATAAGAATGTGGTTACAAGTTGAGACTGTGTGCGTAGAAAATCAAAAATCGAAATTATAGAACTCGATGAGTAAACCGCTTGTATTGCTGGTTATTCTCTTACACCTCTTCTTTTATCTTTTCGTACCCACTCTTTTAAAAACGAAGTCTTGTACTCTTGTAGTATCCGCATGTTCCAAAGAGAAAAGATAGAGAAAGAATGAAAACTAATGTTACCACTTCCTTCCTGAAATACTTATTATTATTATTAATAGGAGGTATCTATTGAGTATGTATTGATTTCATATAAAGTTATGATGCTGCTATGAGTTTCATTATATAATATTAAGTATGATATAATATGGAGGTAGGTATTATAATATCTTTACGATCGTGACATGAATTAAACTATAAACTTAATAATGTCTTGTAATATCGGACCAATACTTAGATTATACTATTATTTATTTATCTTTTATTATCTGCCTCTTCTATAAAGAATAACAAAGATCAATCAACATTGCAAATAGATCAATAGGAATTTTATTTGAAATTCCTATTGATAAAACTGTAAGCATTGAAAATAAATGGACCCGATTTTCATACCACCTCTAAACAAATGTGTGACAGTAGAGTGTGTATGTAGGTATATTTTTATGATCGTATCCTGTGATAGTAAATATACCATAGAAATAAATAGCAACTCCTTCTTTTACTCTTCATTTACTCCCAGTCTTTATTTTGCAAGTCCTCGCGTCCTCCGCATCCTCTTAGAGAAGCCTTGCCTTATTTAACTTCTCTTTATTGAGGACATGGTCTGACTGGTCTTCTGGGTTCTTCGTATTATACGTAAAATAGCAACCACTTTTTGTGTTGTGTCGTTTTTGTATCGAATAAAAATGTGTTAAACAGGCGAATCGAATTGCCTAGCTGCATATAATTGAACAAAGTTTACTTAGCTTAAAAAATACGATATTTTTAAACATGTAGGTTTACTATAATAGAAATTCAATGTGAAATATAATAAATAAAACTGTTATGGTAAAATATGAATTAGGTAGTTAAGTACCATAATGATATTAATACCAACTGCTGAGTCTTGTGGGTAGCAAAAAATTCCATCTCTAATAACTCATCTTCTTCCTCCTCCTTCAACCCCATATCTTCAACAGTTCAGTTACCTACCTCCACCCTCCATACAGCATGCGTCGCGCATATTTACCAGACTCATTAACACAGAGCAATTCACCCCTTGGACTATTAGGGATGCAATGGTTTCCATATAAACATTGTCAATTTTAGGAAGTAGTATTTAATAATTCGAAAAGATTAGGCAAATGAAAATTTAAATCATGATTTCCCGCAGCACCAGTGATTTCTGGTGATGATTATCAAATGAACCTATAAATGATTTGTTTTCAAAAGGATTTGACGGATTTGTTATTCACTTTCGGCATCTATGCGAAGCCAGCTGTGACTATATGATTTGGCAACTCCTTTCATATGACAGTTTTATTATACACTACTGCTACCTATGTAAAGCCAGTCAAAGCTGTGACTATATAATTTGGCAACTCCTTTCATATGACACTTTTGTTATACACTATCTCCACCTATGTGAACCCAGCCAAAGCTGTGATTATATAATTTAGCAACTCCTTTCATATGACAGTTTTATTATACACTATCTCCACCTATGTGATCCCAGCCAAAGCTGTGATTATATAATTTGGCAACTCCTTTCATATGACAGTTTTGTTATACACTATCACCATCTATGTGAAATCAGTCAAAGCTGGGACTATATTATTTAGCAACTCCTTTCATATGACAGTTTTGTTATACACTATCACCATCTATGTAAAATCAGTTAAAGCTGGGACTATATTATTTAGCAACTCCTTTCATATGACAGTTTTATTATACACTACCGCCATCTATGCGAAGCCACCAAAAGCTGTGACTATATGATATTTTTTTATTTATTAGAAAGACAAGTTTACATTCAGACGAAGAGATCGCTGAACGAGTACAAAGTCTACTCTTTATGGTGGTCTGTTTCATATCATCGACATGGTATTAGCATCCCTTCCATTACTCATAGTAATAATGATATCTCCCACTAGCTCCGCCGCCACCTAGGGGTGTAGGCTCTCCCTAACTTCTCTAAGACAAGCAACCCTCCCCTAACACATTCTTCATCAGGAATATTACTAATGTGATGCACACCATTGGGCAGGACTAGTGTTGCAGCAGACTACTGATTAAGAAGAAAGAAGGAAGAAATCGTATAATTAAGAAAAATATTTCTAATACTAGTATAAGAAAAATATGTGCAGTTTCTAGGTATATTAAAAATACATGAGACCGCAATGAGTAGTAAATCATGCTTGCTATATATTTTCTCTCTCGATTTTTTGATCTCGAGTTTTCGTAAGTTTTTTTTAAGGATTTGGGCTTGTGTATGCAGAGGCTAATACTTTCTTGCACACTTCACAGTAAACTAAAAAAACGTGTTGTGGAGTGCAGAAAACATACAGTCCCCACCGAGATTCGAACCTGGCATTTCCTGATTAGAAGTCCGCCCTCCAACCAACAGCGCCAACGGTGTACTGTAATTACACTAGTGACAACAGTAAGAGTAATGATGAGTGAATCGTAAAATAATGAATGCTTCAAATGACTAAATGAGGAAAATAATAGCAAAATACAATCAAAAAGTCATGTAAGTCAAATGCTATAATTACATTAAAAAGTCATGTACCGACATTATTAGGTCTTTTAATTTTACAAATTAAGTTAAAGTTAATTACAACAATGTGTTGGTTGTTAATTTACAAAATGATGTGGAAACAATAATGGCTTCATGATGAAATTATAACATACAACAAATTTAACTAAGTCGAGTAGACATCACACTTATACTATTTAGTATTTAGCTATCAACTCTACTCTGGTCCACTAATTACATTATTTTAAGTTTAACTTATGTAAGAATTAATGTGGTGAAAACATCGCCTTGTTAACCTTTGTACAGACACACACCAATTCTCTCTACTCTGTTAAGTAAATCTGTAAGTTCCTAGCATCTTATTATTTCCAGAGATTTTTTTAATAACGAAAACATCACTTCGATGATATTTGCACTTTGTTTATGTTAGTGCTAGTGAGAATATAAATTTCAGGTCATTTATTAGAGCGCTTATGGGAGCAGCTTATTTATTCAATTTTTTTTCCTCACGCTTCCCAGTAAGGTAAAAGCTTGTGTCGTGAAGTGCAGAATATATCGTTAGTACCGGAACTCGCACCCGTCACCTCCTGATTACAAGTCCGTGCTCCAGCCTCAAATTCAAAATAAAATACATTAGATTCATATGAATTCTACTCGTAAATGTGATTTTGACTTGTTGACAATGAAAACGGGGATTTACGTGTGCGCGATTTACGGGTGCATATTCATAACAATTTTTTTTAAAGATCTGAGCTTGCGTGCCCAAATCCAAATACTTTCCTGCACACCTTGCACTAGGCTAAAAGCATCATTGTCTGGATAGATCAAATAAAATTAGCTACAATTATTGTTATTCCATTACAAATACGTCACCAATTCAATGAATAGCTATCAATCGTCTCACCTGGTAATAATGTACGCATTCACAAGAATATGAATGTCGATCGTATGTAGTACATATAATATAATATTTTTTTAACCTGTGCAAAAATGCTTTTATATACAGTATGGTTTGTAAAATATGAAAACTTGTTAAAATGATTAATTACATTGAACAATTATTAAGTCCATTTTATTATTATCTATGTAGATTAAATGATATATTTCATGCAATGAGCCATAAGCTTAATCTCTACAGCTATCTAGTTAATTATAACTGAGAGATAATTATTATAATCACCAATTTAGTGTTCATTTTTTTACGATAAAGTTATTTTAATGTTAGGTATTATACATATGTATAAATATAAATAGAGTAAACTTCACATAAATTGAGTCTACTAGTCCACAACCAATCTTTTAGATCTACCCTCATTCTGCTGGACATAAGATTTATTTATACTTCGAGTGAACAAAATACAGAAACATGTTCAAAATGAAGCAACAAGAAACCAGAACATTTGTTCACTAGGACGATCTTATCGAAACGCTGCGATCTCTTCTAGCTAACCCTGTTATACATTATTATAATAAACATGAAGTGGTAAGGATTAGAAAATGAAATATGAACCAGGACCCTGTGGATTTCTTTCAAACCATTAATTTATTATATAATACTATTATTTATTAACGCTTTTGGTGAAAAAAAATGCAGTTATGTTAACATTACAAATAGAAAGATACAAATACAAATAGAAAGATTTGTTCACTAGGGCGAGCTTATCGCAATGCTGCGATCTCTGCCAGATAACCCCATTTAACCAACAATGTATTTAATTGTTCTGAAAATAATTCATAATTGTGTTTATTACAATGTGTTATTCAGATACAGAACACCCGCGAAGCAAAACACAGTAAATTACATTTTCCACAATATTAAAAGGATAAAACAAATTGTTTTGATGTCATTAGTATTACTGAAGAAGAGAAAAAGCGTCATTTATAAAATGTCTTTCTCTCATTTACAACTCTGTATAGCGTGAAGTTTTGATGCTGCTATAACCATTTATTCAACGTCTTAAGAACTTTTGAGAATAAAAAGCTTGGCATGGGAAAGTATAAGTAAGAAGATTTCTTCATTGGTAAGCCCCGCGGGGTACCTACCTTAGTACCTACCGTCCACGGTGAGGGGTGGGCAGTGAGGGGAAGCAAAACTTTAGAGGGAGGAAATGCATGTGACTATTTTACAGGTTGTTTCATAATGCACCAGTAGACAACAAATAATATTTTTTGATTCCGTACATTTATGTTTCCTTTATTTAATATTTTCTGCATTGTCTTCTTCAAAAACGTATTTCTACTCCAGAGAGATGTACACTTACGAGAACGTACTATCCTCAAATTGATTTAGTAGTCGAAATCTAGAAAGAATTTACAAAGACCCGAAAAGAATTTCGTCGAATGTCGAACCAGAGGCTTCCTCTATATCTCTCTATTGCGCAACGTCTGTGTGATTTTTCCGATACATATCCGATACATTTGTGAGATTCGATTACTGTAATTTCTACACTGGGTCATTTTATTACATTACAATACATAATTATTTCAGACTCTATAATTTGACACATAATAGGGTGTATTTTTATGCCATAATGTATACCCATATAATTTCAAATCATATTTTCAGACTTCAGAGGATGTGTATCATAATAAAATTTGATTATTAGCAATATATTGGAATTTTCTATTTAAGTTTCCTGTAGGTACACGTATATTCTTTAGTATATTTTAAGTAAATATCTACTCGAATAAAGGATACCTGAAGATTTAATAATAATCTAATTTATATTTCAACTGAATGAAAGTTTCCAAGTTAAGTAATTCAATATTACAATATTTTCAGTCCCAGTATTGGAAATCCTACTTTCCAATAAATATTCTAAATCATCCTGTGAAATGAAAACTTGTACAATGTGAGATAGAAAATGCAGGACTTTGGTTTGAATGAAAGAGACAAGGAAAATTTTTCTTCATTTCATATAATATCAAAGCTTCAGAATGTGGGTGGGGAGGGTGGATGTTGGAAGGGGTGGGGGTGGGGGTGGGACAGGGTAGCAGCTGTGGAGGTTAAAGAGGAAGAAGAAAATAGGAGGCAGGTGGGAAGGGTGAAAAAGGAATAACTTCATAAGTCCTCGTGGTATGGCCCGGCATACTGATTAATATACAATAAGAACCTTTGAGCAGAAACGTAATATGGTTTTAAAAAGAAAATATAAGAGGACGATGTTTTTCTAAGAAGGTGTGGAGGATTCAAGGTTCCTACACATTATTTAATCAAAAACGGTTCCATTTATATTGAAATTATTGGTCCACCTGAACCTTTTCCATTACTATTTAATCTTTGTTATATTACGAACTTGTGCTCACTACAAATACTCTGCATTTAAGGTTACCATATTTTGAGTTTTGCAGACTCGTATTTGCATAAGTTCATTTCAATTCAGTATGTACGTCCGATTCTCGAGCGCGATATGGAGTATGTAAATATTTCACAACATATTTTTTATTACAATTAGAAAATGGTAGGTGATATTTCATATATTCACCAGGGCCGTCCCTGCTTGCTCTCCTGGTCCGTGTTTCTTCAGGATTGTGTTATTATTATTTTAATAAACTGCGTTGTTTGAAAAGGTCATTCTCTCTTTATTCGACTATATTATATAAACTACCACCTATGTTTCCTCCACACGTGCAATCACATTTTCTTGTTAAATTTTCAGCACTCTCATACGAGTACATGCATCTTGTATATTCATATCAAATATTTCAATACATTTCCTCTATTGATTTTCAATGCCTTGTATGTTGGATCCCTGATGTGGATTTATGAAATAAAAATGTTTTGGTCGAAACAGAGTATTTTTTATCGCTATCGTTTCCTTACGTTCAATCGACGACTATGACATGTAGATGGAACATCCTTTCTTTCATTTTATTATAGATACATCATAAAAGTTTAAACAAATCGCCTACGAGTCATTTTATGGATCATATAACAGTTAGGTATTATTAAATTTATTAATTATGTACAGATATCAATTTTGTAATTACTTAAGTGCAAAATAGGTGTTTTTCATAGTACAATAAATTAAAAACACCTATTTAATTCAAAATGTTATATAATTGGACCTAAAGTATAATGATTTGATGTATCGTGATTTAGGGGAACCTAAAATTTAGTTATTAAAAAATTGATGCAGATTACTAAATTGACTCATATGTGAGTGACATTCAATGAAGCAAATAATGTTAAATTATTATTGATGTGATATGTTACATAATTTTCAGTGACGTATACATATACACGTACATTTTTATTATTACGGTTGACTTGTTAAGAAATTATGCATTTAGTTCACAAGACAAGATTACAAGATAGATTCCTGTACTAAATCTCTGGATACTTAAACTAGATTATACAATATTAACCTTTCTAATTAATCGTACTAGTTGCTGCCACAGAGTAATTGTATGTAACTTAGTTAGTTAGGTGTAATGTACTAAGTATCTACATATTTTATCTACTGCTTTAACTCGTTGGCTGTAATTACTTTTCAAGTGGTTTTTAAACGGCGATACTTCTAAGTTAATTCTAATTAAATTGATTAATTAGTCAGTTTAATTCAAATGGAATTAATTGATGTTGTAACAATTAATGCTATTTCATAGTTTCATTTAATGGACATCAATACAGTGACCTAATAGATCTGGTGTCAATGAATATAATAGAACAGAATAGATACTTCCAATATCTCTCATAGAATTATGTGTATTGTGTATCACACCACTCACCACTCAGCATCACCACAGCACAAATTAAAAGTAAGGAAATCACAAATAGAGCTAAAAAAGCAGCAAGTTGGTATGCAATATATAATATAATTGTATTTAAAATAGTGGACGATTTTTAATTAGGTTTCTTTGTACTTACTTAAGAATACATACATCTTCCTTCCTTATCCTTGGTTGGGTTGGTGGCTCAAAGCATCTATGAATCTTCGTCAGAGGCTCCTGTCCTTTCCAACCACAGTCTCGGATTGACACACCTTTACCACCTACTTCTGAAAGCTATTTCTGAGATTGCCCGTACTGGATTTTTGCCTACTAAAATACCTGTATGGATGTGATTCATTCATTTATTCTTTTTTGTTGATTTCGTCTTACAATTTAATGATTTGAATTAACTAGCATATACTACCTATACGTTAGGTTAGGATTACTACTACTACTACTACGCCCTTTATGTCTCCATTCGGGAGCACAGGGAGGCTACCAGGCGTCTCCATTCAGAGCGATTTTGTGCGAGTGATATTACCTCTCTCCACGTCATTCCTAACGCTCTGATCTCGTTGTCATAGGAACGGTGCACTGTGAAAGAGGGTCTTCCGGGGCGTCGGGACCCCTGTGGGTGGAAAAACAGCGCTCTCTTTGGCCAGCTGTCGTTGGGCATTCGCAAAACATGGCCCAGCCACGACCAACGTCTTTCCTGTATTACTGACAGGATTGATCGTTGCTGGGAACGCCGTCGAACGTATTCGTTGGTTTTACGTTCTTGCCATGTGATACCCAGTATCCTCCTAAGACACCTATTCTCAAAGCTGAGTATCTTACGCTCTTGAGCCTTGGTTAAGTGCCATGACTCGCAGCCGTAGAGGAGGACAGGGATCACACAGGCGTTGAATAGGCGGCGTTTTGTCTGGATACTAAACCCGGATGCCTTCCAGATCTTGTCCATGTTGTTGTAGGTTAGGATACCTACCTATATTCCTTATTTAATTTTAATATCTCCAGTTGGATATACATTATACAAGCTCTCAATATTTCTCTAGACACATTACAGTAAGCAGGCAGGCTTGATCAAAATAAAATGATGAGTACAAATTATCTAGATATGTTAAAAGGATATACGAGTTTAATAATAGAAATAAAAAATACCCTTTCACACAGCCAAAGTATACATTGATTCTTGAAGTGGAGTTAAAATTAAAAAAAGGACGTCGGCAGTAGTTAGATATCTAATAACTATTTATTTATATAATTAATTTTAACGATGTAATAAAAAGCTCAATATGCTGCGAAAATTTCACACGTAATTATATTTCACACCATCATAATGTTAAAAGTTCTAGACGCCTTATTTATTCAGAGTCGCGACAAGGCAAATACAGTTGGATTATCATTCTCCTGAAATACATATTTTGTGTTTTAGTCTACGTAATTGCTCTAATATTTATCAACTGGTTACCTTTAAATGTATGTCTTTTTCTTAATAGTTGATTCACAGAACTATGGTTAGCCTACAACAGAACAGACTGAAAAAGCGTTGACACGATCATATGTGCTCCGTACATGGAGCAAGGGTATATTGTATAAGAATTATCTCCTAGCTCACTCGCATATGATAAGGACTTAAAAGAAGGAACAGAATATCAAAATTAATTATCCATAATTTCCTTAAAATGTTTATCAATTTTTTACTCAAAAACGTACGCTATATCAAAATTTCGTAAAAATGTTTCGTGTAGTATTATAAAAATGTAAACATTGAAATTAAAACGTTATAATTATTGTTAAAAGTTTAGGTAAATGGACTCGCCTCTGTTAAATATCATAAAGTTCACAAAAGTTAGTACATACAAGTTGTAATACATTTCATCAGTATCTACTTAGACCAGTACATAATTGCATCTACCTACTAAATAATTTGAAATAATTACTAAAGATGTTAATAACACTAATAAATTGTTGCGGGTTTTATAACTGATACTCGTGTACTATATGTATCTCACTACTTACTACCTCTCTCAACTGAAGTTGTTCTAACTAAGTAATTACTGATGATCATTATTACAACGAGCTCATGAGAATGCTTAGGAGTTAAATAATTTATGGGAACTGTCACAAACAAATTAGGTAATGTCTGGGGATCAGCGATCAGGACAGATTGTGATCTATTTATTATGTCTTGTTAATTTCATCGAATTAAAGCGCCGTGTAATTACGAGCTATTTAGAATATTATTTATCCATTTGTACGAGACTCAGGAACAACATTAAACGGAATATATTTTATAGGCGGTATGACTCGTACAATCTATTCATTCATTAATTATTCACATAGTTTCGTACCATGATGTACAAAATACTCGTATGGTGTCATTTATTTTGTGATGGAACAAATTGGCGTCATTACAAGAAATATTACCTGGAGGTCACTCAACAGACTGAGAACAGGTGTCTCCCGTTGTTACAGTAACCTCAAAAAATGGGGTTACTGAGAGGAAGACACCTGTGAGTGTGGTGCTGTACAGGATCACCTGTTTACATGTCCCCAAACAGGAGTGACATGCACCCCCGAGGATGCACTACTGGCGAGTGCCAGGGGCGTCCGGGTGGCCGAACTTGGCGGTACAAGATTTGATAGTAGTTCCGGATACGGAAAGAAGGTAAGTGGAGGAAAATAAAAGTTGGTTACCAAGCTTCGGTGCATGGACATCATGTGCAAAGAGTCGTAGCTGGAAGCAGACTGGCCGCTAGGATGATCATGGACAGTCATTCAATGGATTCAGAAAACGATTACGGGTGACACGGAATATCTTTAACTGACTACAGAAGGTTAAGCCCCGACATTGATTATTTTCCTATAATTTTGTCCACAATAGGTATTATTTTTTTTATATGAAGATGTACAGGTATACAGGGTGTCCCGTAAATCAACGTCATCCCGTGGAGGGGTGATAGACCAACTCATAGCCTACCAGAAAATCGAAATATGACCTTACTAAAAATCGCTCATTCTCGAGATATCGGTACTTTTTTGTTTTTCGTGAAATTCGACACCTTCGATCAGTTTTTTGATCGCCACGGTCACAAAATTCAATATTTTGGGACTAAAATTTTTGATTCATAATCCTGAATAAGTCGGCTATTTGATTACAGTTTAAAATAAAACCTATTATTTCACGATTTTGGAAAAAAGAACATCGTTTCCGCCTCTCGAGTTTTTTGTTTTTTATTATCAAATTTTGACTCCTTTACACTGTAAAAATTTAGTATGACATTAAGCTGGCAAATTGTATTAAAAACTACCTCATTTAGTGCAGTTTTTAAAAAGGTACAATACTGGATAGAGCTCCCTTTACAAAAAAAGATATTCCCGTTTTACTTCAAAAGGACCTCATTATAAAAAAAATCAAATGCAGGGTTGTAGCTTCCTTATGTCCAATATTTGGACATGTGATAGAGGATGGAAAAATATGAAAAAATGTTTAAAAAATGTATACCGAAAAATCAACTGTTTTGGAGTTATGGTCTTTTGAAAATTGAGGAGTATGAAAATTTCTCATTTGGGTTTTTTGACTATAACTCATAAACCACCAACTCGATTTTGAGAAAATAAACTAAAAATCATAGTCAACAAAATATGCTTTCGATAAAGATCTCAATTTGTGGCCTTTTCTTTAGAATCCAGTGAAAATTCTGTAAAATAATATCATTATTTCACAAAAATACATGTTTCTTAACAGAATTTTCACGAAATTTTGAAGAAAAGGCCGCAAATTAGGAACTTTATCGTAAACGTACATCATTTACAGTGATTTTTAATTTATTTTGTCAAAATCGAGTTGGTGGTTTATGAGTTATAGTCAAAAAACCCAAATGAGAAATTTTCATACTCCTCAATTTTCAAAAGACCATAACTCCAAAACAGTTGATTTTTCGACATACATTTCTTAAACTTTTTTTCATATTTTTTCATCCTCTTTCACCTCTATCACAATATTGGACATAAAGAAGCTATGACCCTGCATTTGATTTTTTTATAATGAGGTAATTCTTTTGAAGTAAAACAGGAATATCTTTTTTGTAAAGGGAGCTATATCCAGTTTTGTACCTTTCAAAAAACTACACTAAATGAGGTAGTTTTTAATATAATTTGCCATCTTAATGTCATACAAAATTTTTACAGTGTAAAGGAGTCAAAATTTGATAATAAAAAACAAAAAACTCGAGAGGCGGAAACGATGTTCTTTTTTCCAAAATCGTGAAATAATAGGTTTTATTTTAAACTGTAATCAAATAGCCGACTTATTCAGGATTATGAATCAAAAATTTTAGTCCCAAAATATTGAATTTTGTGACCGTGGCGATCAAAAAACTGATCGAAGGTGTCGAATTTCACGAAAAACAAAAAAGTACCGATATCTCGAGAATGAGCGATTTTTAGTAAGGTCATATTTCGATTTTCTGGTAGGTTATGAGTTGGTCTATCACCCCTCCACGGGATGACGTTGATTTACGGGACACCCTGTATAACATGATGTCGGCCTCTATACTCGAATAAAATACTGAAGACACATTAGAAACTCATTTACAAAATTGTTTTCATATCATTATTAAATTTTATTAAAAACCCATAAACCAACAGGAAATTAAAAACCATTTACCTCCAAAATTAATCTATTCTAGATAATATAATATTACAAATTATCCAAAGACGAGAGCATCAAAATTTTTCTAACAAAACGCCTGGGGTCACCAAAATAGAAACCTAATTTTTTGGCACATTATAATACAATAACAATGGAGGAGCTTTTGAAGGTAATCAATCATTGATGGACCGTGCTTTACTTTGCAGGTAGAAGATGATCCGACTGTATTATAAACTCAATATCACATTAATAGAAAGAGCTTACGACGGGGAATGTTAGGTATAAATAGAGGAGTCTATCTATTAACTAATAAAACGATTATGTTGTATTGGAGGTAGACAATAAACGACAATCATTTACATGAGGCACAATGAAGTAGCAGAGTTAGTATAACGCCCTTGGAAAGTTCACTTCTGAGCTCCGAAAACTTCTCTCAGCAAGACAAAGCACGAGTTATATGAAGTGAGTAAAGTTTGTAGGCGAGATGTACCTACATAACATCGAAGGATGTCACGAGATCTATCTTGGTCCCAGTGACACAAAAGACTGTTGGTCTCTCGACCTTTATTTATAAAGAAAATATCCACTTCACTGCAAGAATTTCCGGGTCGCAGGTTCGAATACCCGCCGCACCACAATCCTATGATTTTCTTTGTTCAGATCCAAGATACGAGTATGCAAAGAAATTTGGAGAAAATTAAATATAAGTAGTAAGTACATCACAAGAATTAACGTACACGATACAGTTTACAGTTCAGATACAGATACATTACATACATGATAGACTAAAAAAAATATGTAGTATTTACTGGTATTTACTTCTAAGTATTCTATTTAGATTGGATCATTACTAATACAGAATGTAAATTTATATTGTGTGTGAGTCTAATTATATTGTGCGAGCTATATGCTCCCTTTACCAACCTGGCGCCATAATCTCAATTAGCAGGTAGAAGAAGTATAATAATATTATACTAAATACATCCCACCTTCCTTGCGGTTTACCCTACATATTATTAAAATGATCAAAAAATGTAATTTAACTAAATTTTATTGACCATCTCAGTCGCTGGATTTAATTATAAACGAATACGATGATTTATTTGTTTTCATTTCAATACAAATTTCATAGAAGTGAAGGAAGGCGCCTGCGAAATAAATTCCATCAAATATTGTAGCGAATTTAGAGCCGTAAATGTTAAATAATTTATTTTGATATTTTTGTTAAATTATTCAACTAATTTCGTCTATCAATTTATTTCTGATATTGCAAAAGTTAATAATTCTTCACAGAATTTAAGGCAGAAGTCCCCATAAGGTGCATATTAGGTCCAACTCTATAACTTGCTGAATTAAATTAATGTGTTGTAAATATATTTTACTACGAAATAATTGAAAAAATAATGTTTTATTGTTAGTACGCACATAATTAGTTGCAGAATTGACCCCATTATTATTCAAATGAAAATAAAGTCAATGGTATAGGTAAAAAAAATCACAGGAAAGTTTGGGGCCTTTCTCCCCCATCAAGACTTTAAAACATGAATTCATCGAGGTGACAAAGTATCAGAATGCAGGACAGTTTGTGCAGTGCCTTTTTATTTTCTCTTTCGACGCTGTTTCTCATGCTCTGATGTCAATGTCATGTAGGTATTATGAAATGCGTACCTTAAAAGGTTCAAGGGCAGACGTGAAAGCTTGTAGCTAGGATTTGCAAAGCAGGAGTTTTGTTTATTATCCTACAATAATTGCGAAGGTGTGACTTGAAGATAGACAGAGATACATCATAAAAGTTCATGAACTCAAAGATAATATGAATTGAATGAAATTTCTGTTAGTACTTCAGATATTCAAGTCACGCCTTCATGTATGTACGAGTAACATATTCGCTCGGTTTAACAATTATTGTACTGAGTTGATGGGGAAGTCGTATAGGAGATAAGGTAATCTATTTGGCAACTGAGGATTTTTAGAAGGGCGAGTGATGTATCTTGTTATAGTAGCATTCTGAGAATCTGACCACAATAATTATTATTGTCATTTATAAACAGTATATATGTACCAGTGCAGAGGATGTATTTCTGCAGAAGGGAAGCCGGGGCTAACATTTCTTATGGGATTACGTCAGATTAGACACTATTATAACTATCATTTTTTCCAAAAGGTAAATCGATGGGAATCGTATTCTCAAGTAGCTTCGCGCCTGATATGTACATATTTGAGTACAGAAATAAAAAAGTAAAACGAATTTTCAGATTGATGAGAAAGTGTATTATAAATTGAAGAGAATGGATCAGCATAGCTTAAGTACCTAGGATATCTACGACTACACGTACCCAAATGATACTTCCTCTCACAACTTATTATGTTCGCTGAGATTCGAGCCCGCTCTCTCCCACATGAAAACTCGCGTTCTAACCAAAGTAAAAATAAAATGTTTTTAATGTAGGAAGTAAGGACATATGATGCGTTGATATCTACTAAAAAATTGAATTTAGTAATTAAACAAATATGATCTAGGTACCTAGTATTAGTATGTAATATCTACATACATAAGAGTACTGAGTAAGAGTTTGTTATTGCATTATACATCAGCCTATATACAATATACAAGTAATATTGTGTAATATCACATTTTCCGCACGGATAGACATTGCTACCCCTACTGACTGCGTAGGTTAAAGTATCAAAAGCACATCATATCCTTCAACCACCTCGGAACACGAGTGATGACAAGCTTTCTACACTAGAGTTGTATAATACATAGTATCTGTACCAAAGATTTTTCAATATTTTTGTTTAATTATTTTATCACAAGATCTGTGTTCACAGTAGATACGAGTATCGACAGTCAAATATTTACTGTATATTGTATAATCAATAATCATATCGCCAATTTGAGATTCAATTCAAATTTTATCAAACAAGTCACATAATTCGTAACTTAATATAAAAAAGCCAACGCGTAGAACACTTATGCTGGATTTCACCAACTTCATAGGTGAGAAATAGCGAAGATAGGAGATACTTATCATTATTTTTCATACAAAATTGTGCTTCGTAGGTAGAGTGGAATTCGTATAAGGATGCGGCGAGAATTCAAATAAACGTCATTATTTTGTGATTTTTTGTAAAAAGTGTTATTTTATTTCGATCCTTAGTTTAAAAAATGACTGTTAATAAAAATACCTTTTCACAAAGTGCCCCACATTATTTGAATTCTCGGCGCATTCTTAAACGAATTCCACTCTAGCTCCTATCTATGCTATTCTTTACCTAAAAAGTTGGTGAATCCAGCATTACTTACTTTACTTACTTATCCAGCCATCTCTGTTCACTGCTGAACGTAGGCCTAATCTGGCTGAATCTAAGGCTGAATCCAGCATTACATAGTACATTATGAATCGCGAGTATGATAATTTTAAAATAATTTCCTAAGCAGTTGAAAATATCTTCGCATAGGTGAATCATAGTAATAAACTGTAAATTATGTAGGTAGGTTGTTATCATTTGGGGTCTGAGAGATCAAATTCTATTCGTAAATAATTATAGTCCTGAGCAATGACGGTCAGATGATTGATGCCGGTAGCTGCAGTCTGTTAGGCCCAACCTCCAATTAGCAAGAGACCCTTGCCGAAGGAAGGACGCCGTGCGTTATCTAAATTTAACAATATTGTAATAGTTCTAAACACGACCTTAAATACTCATAGAGGAGGATATTGCCTCGCTGTTTTTACTGACATTTCTTTACTTTTGTCACTTTTATTCGAATGATGGTGCTTGGGAGTTCCGGTGGAGACAGTTCCGTCTTCAATTTCTTTTCTTGCATAGAGTTACAGTGGAAAAGTTTCACTATGAATATTAATTGTTTGTAAATGTTATTCTATTAAATTCTTTTAATATTTTTTATTATGGCTTTTGTCACCAAGGAACGTTTTTAATCAGTCTTAAGTTTAAATCAAAGACAGTTTTCAACGTACCTAATAGTAGAGCGTATGAAAGATAATGTTAGGATATTTCCCTATGTATCAATGTGACAAAAAAAAATACGGTAAAAAAATATAATAAATGCAAATAATTGGTGAAAAAATTCTATTTTTTTTCTTATCAAATTATGTAGGTACTATACTAATATACTCGTCATTAATTCATGATCGAATTCAATGAAGATTTTTTCTTTTTAACGAATATATGGTTAACTAAAAAAATAAGCTATGTTACTTCAATTTTTAATTTAATGTTAACACTATAGTACGTGTCTGAGTTCTACTTACATATTATTTGTGTTTTGGTTTTACATGTTTCGGCTTGTTAGGCCATTCTCAAAAACTATCATCAAAAACTATGCTACTTCCTTCCATGTTATTATAAGAAGACAAATAGAAGGTAAGATGCCATGCCATTGAATTTATCTTCCAACTGTATACTAAGTATTTAGAATTCATATTTTTTGTAACCCAAGGCGGATAGATCTCTATGGTCAAAGGACTATTATAGATTAAGATTATTATAATGTAATTAAAATAATGTCTATCATGCAATCGAACGATTAGGTAGATATCTATGCTTGTGTTTTTCTTTATGGTCGCTTTTGTGGTTACATTATAATAATGGTCGACCATACAGTAATGATCGATGATCTCTATAAAATTCATTCTACAATCATATGAAATTTTTTACTTATGTGAATTGGATTTAAAAACCTGTAATGGAACGCATATTTTTTCTTGCTTTTGTTTTATTTGGCATTATTTTTTATGAGGTAGATCAAGCAGGCAAATCAGGTTTTAGATATTTCGAAATACCCATACAATTTTAAGACATTTATTTCAAATTGAAAAAGAAACCGAATTAAGTAACTTCAAGACACCTGCACCGGTTGTCAAAAGAAAAGCATAATATAGAAAATATCACCTGGTGTACAAATTTTTATGATTCTAAAATCCGTGATTTCTATATAAGATGATTTTTCTCCAAAATAACATCATACGTAATAAAAGAAAGGGTCATAAGAAACAGATCATAATGAACACACCAGCAGCAGACTTCATATCACAATAAATTTTATTATAAAAAAATTGGAATGTTAAGTGAGCCGATTAGACAAGTGTAATTTTTAACATCAATTTCTCATGTTGTAAATCTAATTAAAAACTACTTAAATATCTAATAAAATACTATAGCACTTACATAGTTAATATCTGAATAATTTTCCTATTATATTATATTGTACGCAAGAATCGTTTAACTCTAATTATATTTTAATGTGGTCTTTATGTGTGAAAAATAGTTTAAAACACGGACAGGTTTGCATTACATTGAATTTAAGTGTTGCAGAAAGTGTTGCAGAATAGACATAATAGTTTAAAAAAGTGCATCGAATGTTAAAGTAATTTTAAAAGTTTTTTTTTTTTATATTTCATCGTTCTCTCGTGAATGGAAAAAAGTTGAAAAAATCTGTAGTTATTTAATAAATTGTATGTCTTAATATGTTAACAGAATTGGTCAAATTATTTAATATGAAAAAATGATACTAATCAGAGCGCTTTTCTTTAAATCTCTCTTCTGAAAGTTTTAAAGCCTCTTCCATCCCCTTCCACTCATTTCTATTCTTCCCCCTTCGCATTCGTAAATTGTTCCTTGGAAAACACTTGGTAATTTTACTTATGGAAAACAGGACAGCTCGTTGAGATTAACTCCATTATTATGATATGTGTAGTTTGTATGATATTTATGATATTTCCAACAATTACTTGTACTGATACAGTCCCATCTTCACACCTCCATAGCTCCATTGTTCCTCATATCACATATTATTATTCACAATGCAATATTCAATCGATAAGAGTATCGCACATCAATGGACTCACGAAACAAAGTGATTTGGAAAAGTAAAAGCCCACGTATCACAATATCGTTTTATCTGCTTAGAAACGATTTAATGAACAGTGAAAATATTGCAACCTTTCTACAAAATGACGGTTTATAATAAAATTGTATGGAAGGTGTGGATAATCGGAAATATAATATTTTTTAACTTAGTGCTTATGATGCCAATTTCATTTATTTTGTACAATGTATACGATTTTTTATTCTAGGTAGGAATATATTATTGTGGTATTATGATAAACTCCAATTATCTATATAGTTACGTTTAGTTAAAGTAAGTTCAGAAAATCTCGTCTTCGTAACACCCATTATAAATCGTGGAATAATCATCACAATATTTTGATATAGCTAGCAATAATACAAGAAAAAGGCAGAGGGTGACATTTTGCTATAGAAAATTTTAAATCGTAGAAGGAAAATTAGTTAATGCCAGATGATTAATTCCCAGCTTGTTTAACTTTTGACTTTAACCCTTTGTGTTGAACAAGGCTTGCATTTATTTGACCTAATAGGAATATATGCAATATTATCACTTTATGTATCAGATTCCATAAATCTCATTTTAATAAGAAATAACACCAACCAATAATCATATTGTAATAATATTCTGTTTTGATGTAATCGTTGTTTAACTTCACTTATTTCAATCCTTGCATCATTATGCAATATGAGATTTCAGATAGGAATCAATTAAACACATATATTAAATGTTATGATTTATAGTCGTAATGTTAACATGTCTCTCTATTTTTTTCACCAAAAGTGTAAATAAATAAATAAATATTGGCTTCTTAATACATGACTTAATCGGTAATTTATCAGATAATTTGCTAGACGTGCGTACGTCTTTTACGTTTTTTTTTAGAAGACGTTGTGTGCACTCGGCTGTTGTCGGTATGTTGTAAAAAATGAATTGATGGAAAAAGGTAAATGTTGCTTTATTTGCATTACTATTTGCTTGATTTTATTGTATTCAACATTTAAATTAAATAAATAGTAATTTGCTTTCACTCTGTTGAACAACGCAATTTTGATGCCTGTTAAGCGGCCCTTTTGACTGATTCATTGTTTTTTTATATAAAAAGCTAGCGCTCCCCTTAGAGCACGGAATTAGTCTCAACGCTACTTATTTACACCTTGATCACTTAGATTTATGAAGTGGAGAATGTGATCGATAAGTTCTTCTAAGAAATCATATCGAATTCCTTTAAAATGCTTTAATATTAGGATATACAAAGCTCTATATGAAAACATAACGGATCAAGGTTCTTAAAAAACACTCTTTGGATCACGAAGTAATATCACTGCTTTGTACTTGCTGAAATACTCTACTATATACAAAATGATTAAATCTCGGAAGCAAACCAATATTCAGTAAATTCTCCAATATTATATCGTGTGAACATTGTATGCAAAATATAAAACCTGTTAGTGACTTGTATTGGTATGAAATACTACAAGCAATGTATCTTGTTAGCGCCGAGCTCTTGTTGTTAGGAACCGTATGAATATAATGGCCATTTTAATAATATTTTGTAGAAAATGATATGCATCTTTTATCATAAAACTAAAAACTTCTTTATATTGTTATTAACTTGCGTGTTATTGAACATTTTCATGTTGTATTACTTGCTAATATTTTCTGTAGACCATCCTACCGGTCTAAAAAATTAAGAAGTAGTAGTTTAAAAAATTAAAAAAAAACTTTTGATAAATGCTCGAAGATAACTACTACAAGACAAGATACTCATGATTCCACCGAATTTTAAGCCAAAAGCATTTAGATGTACGAATTATTATGATTGAGAGAACATCGCACGTGATTTTTGTTTTACTTCCACTCTATCCATAAAATTACAAATTTACAATTATAATTGAACTTTTGTAGTGTTTACGGTCGTTTTACGTCCATATTCAGCAATTGTTATAAAATATTTGTAAAGGAGCAAAATAAAAATTAAGAGCTTGGCACCAAGAATGACGCCACAGTCATTTTCCATGGCATTAAGGTTCAAAATCGCGTGAACAATCGCATGATAAAATGGTAAAATGACGTTTTTTCCATTTTTTGGGGTTAATTTTGTGTCTATCAAAAAACTTTTACGGTTATTCTCTAGATTTTTATGCGTATTATCAGTACAAAAAAAATTCACTCCACGACTTTCGGGAGACGAGTTTCCGTCTTTCGGAAAAAAGGTCAGAGGTGTTTTTATTTATTTTTTTTGATAAATCTATACAAGATATAAAAAATGTTTTACGGTTATTCCCTAGATAAATGTTCAATGCATCTACCCTATTTTGTTCCAAAGCATATTTAGTAACGGTTGTCGACATATAAGGTCTCCCGTTTTTAGAAATTTTTGAAATGTCGGTATGCATACTCTTAATAAACATGTTCGTATTGTAAAATTACTTATTAAGAGTGTGCATACCGACATTTCAAAAATTTCTAAAAACGGGAGACCTTCTATCTCGACAACCGTTACTAAATATGTTTTGTAACAAAATACGGTAGATGCATTGAACCTTTATCTAGGGAATAACCGCAATAGATTTTTTATATCTTGTATAGGTTTCGCAAAAAAAATATTTAAAAACACCTCTGACCTTTTTTCCGAAAGACGGAAACTCGTTTCCCGAAAATCGCGGAGTTTTTTTCTTGTACTGATAATATCCATTAAAATCTAGGGAATAACCGTAAAATTTTTTTGATAGACGCAAAATTAACCCCAAAAAATGGAAAAAACGCTATTTTTACCATTTTATCATGCGATTGTCACGTGATTTTGTACCTTTATGTCGTGGGAAAAGACTGTGACGTCATTCCTGGTGCTAAGCCCTTAAAATAATATGAGTAAGGTGAGGTGATCATATAATATATCATTGTGAAGTGTAGTGGTGGAGGAGAGTAATATTATATGAATATTTCATAAGCTTATTTCTTAACTGCGTGAATACATTATCCATTGTGGATTTATCTGTTAAACATTACTTTAATTGTATATCATTTGCCAGATTATCACTACTAAATGCATTTATAAATAATTATTATACATGTATCTCTGTATTTATATATGTTTTATTGAAATATATTGTGTGGACTCCTTATACTACTACCATATCATTATAATACATAAATAATATGCAGAAAAAATACAAATCAAATTGAGTCTTATGTCAGAAATACTATGTGAATATATGCTTTTTAATTAAATAATATTACAATATTACATAATATTATTTTTAATACCTTTTAATCTGAATGTGTTATTTTTGGAATACGTTAGAATAATGTGATCCTATAGGTAACTAGAAATATTTATAAAAATTGAGTACATGGTTGGTGCAGATAGTTGGAGCGCGAACTTCTAATTAGGAGGTGACGGATTCAAATCATGGTACTGACGATCTATTCTGTACTTTACGACAAAAGCTTTTAACTTACTGTGAAGCGTTTATGAAAGTATTTGGGTTTGTGGATCCTTTTTTAAAATTAGTTAAGTCCATCTTACAAGAGTGGGCGTAGATGACAAATTTGGTTGCATATTTCGTTTTTATACATTTTTTAGAGTAATCCATACGAAAGCATCATAGTAGGTATAATCCGCGGAGCCGGTGGAAAATGGTGTCACTTTGGAAGAGACGGAGAGACTCACCCAAGACCTGGAGAGGCTGTTAGGTTCGTATTCTCCACTTGGAGAGAGAACATGCCAAAAGACAGAAGATTCCGATACATACGTTGCACGTTGTGTGGTAGTAGTAAAAATATTTATTAGCTTGAGCTAAGCGGCACAAAAGCTAATAGAAAATGTAATGTACCAAGTGATTCTTGGAGTAGGTGCCTCCAAGGCTACGGTTCTCATATAATTCACACAACCTAACAATATTATATGGTCTCCTGTTACTTCATGTTGAGGTTGATAACATCAGTCTCCTTGGTGACCGGTCAGATGTGAGATTATATTGCCAGCTACTGATACGATAACCGATGTTCGATATACTCATGTAGCTTGTTACCTAAATAGAAGGTGGTGCTATGCACTACATCATTATCACTGTTATTTACTTTAAATAGTTTTGTTTTCTATGCTTAGAAAAGCTTTGAAGACCTTTTTGCAGTTTTTTGCTTTCAGAAGATTACCTGCTTGTGGATGGCGATATTAGTCAACTAACATGATATGCTGGGGCAAATAGCTTGGTGTATGATCATTTGATGGGATACTTTTCTTTTACTTACCAACCAAAACAATCTCTATAGCCGTACGGCGTACATATATTAGTATGTTGTAGATATTTTAATGAATTACGCATCTTCCGAATTGAGTCCTATACAATATTTGAAATATATGTTATCTGAATACTGGGAGTTTGTAATCTTAGTAATCATGATATAGAAAATAGCTGAAAATTTATATTTCGTGGCATCGTTATAAATAAATATATTCACAACATGATGATATTATGTATGTAGCGCGCTATACTTACTCATAAAGCTCTGAAAGAAAGCACGATGTTGTGTATGCACGGGATAATGTAATACGAGTAATGATATAGTGTAGGAACTCTATAGGTATATTATAATTATCGTGTGAGATATGAATCAATTGATATCAATTAATGATAAAACATGGCGAGAGCCGCGTAATATGTAGGATCACCTAACTACACAGTGCAACAAAATAAAATAATCATCTTCTAGCTACGGAAGAATAGGAAATTTTTAAAACTACTCGTATTTTGTGATAAAACACTTCCACTGTTTTTGTACACATTCAGAGCGGTTAACTTTTCGGTTACTAGAGGATGAACAGCTTAACTTATAAGTGAGCTGCATGACGCAGCGGAGGCAGCCGTACGGTGGTTGGGTGAGAAGAAGAAGAAGCTTAACTTCAAAAACGTTTTGAATGCGTAGCTACAAGAAACAATGGATGTAAAGCAAGGTCTGTTTACATTTCCACAAAGTGACTTATTCATGTTTGAGAATTACTTGGCCTTTCAATTATTGTCTATTGGTTCGAATTTCTCATTAGGCAGAAGAAGGTTCATATTTTCTAAAAAGAAAACACATTATGGTTCCTTATATCTACTCGTAATTTAAACATACACAACTTCAAATTTACAGAATATACACTACAAGAAGTAAACGCAATTTTTTTCATAGATAATTATTAATATAAACCAAATTTTGCTTCTGACGAAATTTTACACAAACATAGCCACTGAAAAGATAGATACGATACGTACGAAGTTGTGTCATTTTCGAGTTATTCATATTCATTTTTCATATAAATTTAATAACCCTTAATAATGAAACTCTGTGTGGTTGTATGGTTTAATTGTACTCACCACTAAGAGGGCAAGATGTGAACCATACATAATTGTTTAAAATGTAAATGTCGTACACACACACATCTTGCCTGTAGGTGAGTCTCGGAAGATAAAAATAAAAATAAAATAAAAATAAACCCTTAATTTGTTAAGACTAATAATGATGAGTGAAAATATTATATGTACTTAAATATTTTTCGAATGCGTGTATGTAATGATACATGTTTAAAGAGAAATGAAACAAGAAAAAAACAAGTAGTTAATTTTTATATGAAAAAATATAACTTTTGTTTCCTAGTGTACAAAAAATCAGGGTCTCATACAAAACACAGGGCAAACTGAAAGCATATTGTACAAAATATGTACTTGTACTAGTATTATGTTATGCCTCTTTAAAATATAAGTAAAGTGAATACGGAACGGATTGAGCGCATCGCATCGCCCCGTGATCAAATGGCAAATAAAGATAAACAAACATCGTGACCACCTTGTATCATAAATATTCCAGCCATCCACTTGTTTGGGAATATAATAAGAGTAAGTACCCTTCGTCTGTCTATAATATTGAAAATTATTTACCTAGGTACCCACCCAGTACTCGCTTACATTGACCAGTAATGATTATAATAATTATTAAAGTAATGCCCATCACTAGAGCATTCTTGATAAACATGGAATCAGATAGGTTCTTCATATATTATCTTACTGTAAGATTTGCTTATGATACAAATCTCAACAAAATAGTAATTTAAATAAACTTCAAACACGTAAGGTTCGTTATTCGTATGTTAGTTTATTTTCATAATATCGCCATCTATGGAATTTTTTTGTACCTAAAAATTACTATTTGCATACCTACTACGTTATATGTTGTTAAAGTAACACCACCCTTCTGCGTATATAATCCTTTACACTTTGGAACTTTATTGACAAATTATTAATTGGTATTGAAAATTTTCGTACATATATAGCAATAGTTTCACAATTAGTACAGTATTGAATTCCGTAGACATTTGCGATTAATACTCGTGTGAATATCTATCAGTTTTGTTATTTTCGAGAGTATTAAACAATGTCAGATAGCTTTGTAAATTTTCACGGTCCTTGTTAATCTCTTATTCATTTTTCTCGGGTGTACGGCGTGTAGAAGCTACTACATTAGTCCTGAACTCCTGAAGATGGCCTCAGCAAGTAGGCCGCAAGCTCGACAACATCGACAACCTACACACGGTACACCCGAGAAGAATGGAGAAGAGATTAAACAATGCATTTGGAATCAGTGGGTTAGAGTAATCATGTTTAGGAAGATTACTTATAATTATTAGTAACTGTGGTGATGAAGTGTGTATTTTGAGAGTAATATACATCAAGAAGCAGGGTGGGCTTCTTATACTGTGACTGTGATATAGGTAGTAGGTATATCATATTATTTTATAAGTAAGTATAGGCACCTTTTATCTTCCGTATATTGGATATTACTTTCAACGCTTCACAAGTTAGTATGGGAAGATGTAGACGATACAGCGCCAATAAGGCACACATTGTATTTTAAACCGAATCAAAGTACATTATGATACATATTATGTACTTAGATGTAAAATCTTTCGACGAAAACCTTCAAATCAAAGCATATTTAATTATTATTTCACCAAAGTGTCAATAGTCACGCATAGCCATGAATAGAATCTTGTAAAAATAACGTTGTCCCAACATACTATTATGATTAATAAGATGTACGCATTATGATAAAATAGTTTTAAAATTAATTAATTAATTAATTTTTCCATTTTAACATTGTCCAAATTGCTGGAGGAACCTGGATGCGGGAAGGGTCAGAACAGAGAGGAGTGGAAACAGATGGAAGAGGCCTATATCCAACAGTGGAGGGAAAAAGGCTGAAGAAGAAGAGGAAGAAGAAGTTTTAAAAAATATGCCGCGCAGGTAATTTTCTCCTCGGATACCCAAGTCTTTTCTTGAGAGGTATTATTTCATTTAGTACATAGTATTAACATTTGAACAATATACAGAAACATGTTAAAAATCTAGTAATTTTTGTTCACTAGAGCGAGTTTATAGCAATGCTCCAAACCCCACAGACTAGATCATTGAATGATGATTTAAGCTACTGCACAATACTTTTATTATATTGATTAAGCTCGCCTCGTTGTCGAGTGGGATGATGAGACATCGCCACGAATATCGTGCCCCGATTTGAATATCCAACGTGTTGAGTCTACTTCTTTGTTTAATCGTGGAAGTTCTTTTGTTTTAATTACAATAATATCATATTCTCATTATCACATCATCCAATACTTGTAAATTTGGTTGATCGGAGGATGGATCCACACGGATCTATACCAAACGAGAGATGCCGGGTTCAAATTTCGATATTGACTTCATGACACAACAATTTGGTTTGGTGAAAATAAGCAGAAATTTATTCCTATCCTTAAAAAAAGGATCTAGGCTTGTGTACACAAACCCAAATATACTTTCCTGTATACTTTGCAGTAAGCTAAAAGCTTGTTTCGTGAAGCGTAGAATACATCTTCAGCACCGAGTTTTGATCTTGGCTCCTCCTGATTAGAAATCTGCGCTCCAGCCAACTGCGACAACCTTCCGAAATCGGCTCTGAATTGAGTAGCTTGCCGAGTTCCCTGTGTTCCCACGAGGAATGTTGAAAGAACGAATTTAGTTAATTAGATAAGAAATTGAAACATGACGATAATCCCTTTCCATGTGAGTAGTTTCAATAATTATTGCCTTAAAAAGTAAGATGTATAGGTAAGTAAGTAATTTATAGTATAGGTTCACCATCATTACATGAATAATAATCTGATGCAGTCTACCTGCCTTGCACTTAATAAAATATATACCAGGTGTAATCATCTGATTATAAGTTTGTTATCATAATTACATACTCAGTCACTCACTGTGTGGTGTTATTAAACATACTGTTAAATTAACCAACTCCTTATATGGACTCATTAATTCAATATTATGCCAGGAATATCATATTATATGCTGATGTGACATTTCAATTAAGATATACATTTTTCATACAGCCAACCCTTAGCATGCAACCTTGTTATAAATATGAAAATTATAAACACTTTCTAACGTAATGCAAGCTGTGTTTTTTTAATCCTTATCAAGAAATTAACTACTTGTATGTGAGCTTTTAACGCTTGTCCATGCTCTATTTGATCCTTTTATTTAGGCATGCTTTCTCAAATTCATATGGTCGAGCGCGCTCACACATGTTGTTCTATCCACCATCGGGAAGAACAAACATCATACGTGATTCTTTCTTCTTTTTCAGTCTGAATTCTGCAGATTGGTTTGCAGCAATTCTTACGTCTTGATGTCTATTCTTCCCTATCTTCTGCAGCTCTCTTCAGCTCAAAATATGTGCTCAGTTCATGTGCTCGTACACCTGGTCTAGGTATTGCCGTCAGGGGCTTACTAGAAATGCTACAGGTCTCTCAACAATCTCAATCAAGATGATTGGTTGTAGCGTAATCGAATATTACTTATCTACATTAGATAGTACAAGTACATACTTACCTAACCAACTTTAAGCTAAAACTTTACCACTAAAAATAAAATATACGTACTTACTTGTTATATAACTCACGTTTCGCGTCTAGTATTTCACACGCGTAACTCTTCCCATGAGATGGGTACAAGATAAGTAAATACTTACCTAATTTGTGTCTGTACTTACTCTGCAGATGTATAACTGGTAAATCACGGAATGGGTAATCATTAGGAAAAAAACAATGTACCTACTTACAAAAATTATTATATTTTTGTTGTGAATAACATTCATTATACACAAATCATTATTACCAAAGTAAATATAGCATTATACATACATTTCGTATGGCCAATGCACTACTTCTCATGATTTACATTGATTCGTTTTAGGTTCGTTTATGTGATATGTATTATGTGTCCTGCATACTACCAACTGGCCCGGCAACTTAGATACTAGTTATATCCATATTTCAAATACAAATACTTTTTAGTCGTAAGTTAAACAATATAACAGTTTATATTGTTTTAAATTGTCCTGTATTAGCGCCAATCTATTTATTTATTTGTTTGTATTTTAAGTGAACAAAATAGAAAAATATGTCTGCATTACAAGTAGGTACTAGATCAGATACAGGATACTTTAAAATTTGTTATCCGAATAAATATAAAATGAGCATATCGCATTGGTGCAGTCTTTCCCAGCTAACCCCAAATACATACATATTTAAACAAATTGACTCGAAGAGCCGGCACAACTGACACAAGAATTGGAAAAATATATTTCTTAATGACTTGACAGCTAAACACTGTTTGTCAATACTGTGATTAGATTTAGGACTTCTAATAAGTTATATTTCATATGATCTAGTAGTTATTAATGTTTAGGTATACGTGATAAACATATTTATTAACAGACATGCCGAAATACTGAATACTCGTAGAAAAAAATGTCGTTTCGAATGACAGACAGTTAAACTGCTGTACATGACGATAAACCGGTGTAGGATTGTTCTCGTATCCATATTATTCAGTAAGCATTATTATCTACAGTTATCTACGGTTGTTTTTCAACAATCTTTAAGAATTTGAAGTCAACTTACCTACTGACGATCATCACATTAGTCTTCTAGTAAGTATGGTAGGTAGGTACTATGAAATGTAATGTATTTGTAAACATCAGAATATTGTGGTGACATCTTTTCTGAGTCAATTATGACTAGGTATGAATTGTCTACTTTTTTTACAAAGTTGTCAATGGTTTAGAAATTCATAAACGACATTTTAACAGTTTTTTTTATATTCTAAATTTGATAAAGATCGACTTACACAATTTTATTCACTGGAAAAATGATTACTATATGACATAAATAGGAATAGGAAATACAGGTATTTTGATTTGAATCTTTCGTGTGGACAATATCGGTACTGTCAAGTATCTGGGTTTGTATAATGATCCTTAGGGCTCTGGTTCCCACCTTTCTGTATACAATAATATGTTTTTTGTTGAAATACCGATCTGCTGTGAATAAGCACTAAACTCCGATTCTTCTTCTTCTTCCGGTGTCGTGTCAGGTCCCCCCAACGTTGACTATCACTCGAGAGAAAGTGCTCCTGTCCTGGGCAGCTCGAAACACCTCTTCAGTACTCCTTATTCCAGTCCAGTATCGTATATTGCGGAGCCAAGAAATCTGCCTTCTTCCAACCCCTCTACGACCCTCTATTTTGCCCATAATTATTATAATATAAAATTATATATATATATAATATATAACCTATGTTTCGTGATGTTGTAGGTTTTCGCAGCATGGTATATATATTCTTCCTTTAAGGTTATTCGGGTGTTGGCCGCGTGTCTTTTTCCTGAAGATGGCAGAAGTATCGCTGCCGAAAGCTAGAGAAGATCAAAAGACACGCGGCCAACACCCGAATAACCTTAAAGGAAGAATACCTATGTTTCGGGTTTCCTACATGTACCTTTGGTAGTGTACCTAACAGCTGACTCATTAAATAATACATTTGAAGCGTGGCTCCTATATTTCTCATTAGCATGTGTGTAAAACCATCAATTACTTGACATTATAACACGGTGCGTAGTCACACTCTAATGTATCTACTACGTACGTAGATTATTTTCTATAATAATTTCATACATTATAAATAATAAGTAGACACAGCGATAATGATACAACATAAGCACTGTCGTAGAACAGAAGATATCGTTAGCATACTGTCAAAACATACCTAGATAACATAAAAATATGAAAATACCATAATTATTTTCGTATGTATTGCTTGTTATCCATCGTTGTTCCCTTTTTTGTACAGGAAATATACTCCCTTCCTTGTGTGTGTGTTCTTTTTTATATCTTGTATAGTAAATTCAGTTCAATATTTATTTTTTTAAACGAACTCGTAATAATACAATGAGACGATTATTTTAGCAACTAATATAAAAGCTTTTCACAAAAGAATCACAAGAGGTACGTAGGTATTTTAGTACAAATTGGTGGCATAATTTGTCTATTATGAAAGATATACAAAATACGTGACATTGTTCACGAGAGCAGATCCAAAAAAGGTACTGGGGAACTAGGTAGCAATAGAATGAAAAGAGACAGGCTCGCACACATGAGATTCCCTCTGGACACCATCCACCTGGAAGACCACCTAAGAGATGGAGGGGCGAGGGACCTCATCATCTCAAGAGTCGTAATTTCTGTTTCATATATCAACAGGTCTATACTAAAAGAAAAGTGCCAAAACTAACTAACTACGAAACGATGTCACACTTAAAACACTGCATAAAGTACGAGTAGATATAGAAAATGCAAAATAGTCTGCGTGCGAAAACTAAAGAGACTATTTGCTAGTAAATCTTGTATGTTATAATTAATAATTATATATGTATTAGGGATTAGTTTTATTCAAATGATTGTCTAGATCACGGATTACCTGAGTAGAATTTATATTTGCAGTGATATCATTAACATACATGAGGAATATTATAATATAGAGTAATATATAAACCATGCCATAATAATATAACATTATTAATTTGCGTCTTGCGTCTTCTACAAACACATATCACTTGCATAGTGCGCAATACTTATTATATTAATATGGACTATACTTCTAGTGATGCAAATACATGTTGCACTTTATAAAGTCATCGATATCATCTAATGATTTATTATATTTCTGGGGCTGCCCACCGGTCTTCTGCCTGCACCCTCGGCTCCCAGAGCTTTTAACGGAGCCGCTCCTCTGGCATCCGAATGACGCAATTCTGAGCCATCTCAGCTGAGACCTCTCTATGAAGAGGAGTGTGGATTCTACTTCGAGAGCCTCCCGAACATACTCGTTCCTTATACGGTCTCTCAGGGTTACTCCTGCCACTCCTCTAGAAATAGCTGGCAGAAGCAGGTGACAACGTTGTGCGAGGAGAGACTGTGGTTGGAATGGTCAGAGGTCCTGGAAGTTGCGCGTGACAGGGGCCTCTGGCGAAGATACAGATGCTTTGGGCCCCCAACCGAATTAAGGATAGACAGGGAAGAAGATGTATGTATGTATGATTTATTATATTTGCAATAAGTTCATGAAGTATATTGGTGCACAGTCTTAAAATGTGTATTTAGTTTGTTGCTGATCTGAAAAAAAAAATATAAAAAAATCATATAAATATTTTCCGTCAGGATTGCATGAAACACTGTTTCTATTTTGTTTGATTAACGAAGAGGGTTTTTAGCAGATTGGTAACATTTTCTCACAGCAGTTGTAGTTTCGAGTTGAAATATTCTTATTAGATCGATGTTTGAACTTTAGTGTTAACCTCGAAGAATATTTTATCCTCAAACTCTCACATCTCTATGTTTCCACATTTTTTATCGTCACACACGCGATGTATCGTGCAATATCACTTTTAATGCGAAAAAACATAATAATAATACAATATATTATTTTAAAGACACTCGCCAGCTATGATATCTACCTAAGTACCTTCTTAGACTTCACAAGCCCGAGCTGATATATTTCAATTACAAAGGTAATAAAACTATTGTAATTTATGTGTTTCTGTCCTATGAAGTCTACCTGTTGAAGAAGCGCCGACATTACACACCTTAACATAAAGATAATGAGCACTTTCTGTGCTGTGCTCTTCTGTATGGACTTTAGCTTGTACCTACCTAATATTTTGTTGTGAAATCAAAAAATAGATCATTGGTAATCTACACTGAATCATACTGATTGATGTGATTGATGTTTTTTTCCAACTTCAAGGACATATTTTTATTAATATTTCAATGGTAATTTCCAAAGTAAAACTATTGGGGACACGGACCTTTAGTCACCTGACAAATACATCCTTAGTAGAGAGCTCATACTTATTTCTAATATAATCTCCTTATATGTATGTATTTGACTACCCCGTGTACATTTCCTAAATAAATTTCGGCCATGCTACCTGTATGAGTGTACCTAGTATGTATACATTGTACAGGATTTCATATGTAGGATATTCATAATGAATATGTATTAGATGATTGTATTTTGATTGGGTAATCAATAAAGCTCAATCAGTTTAATTGACATGTAGATGTAATACTAATTTTGACACATGATGTCCGAATATAGTGCTGACATTATCTGATATTCTATAGATACGTGAGGAATATAATACAATATGAGGAGTACATTGTTTAGATTTGATTTATTCAAACAGTTTAGTATAATGAACAATGAAATCATTAACACCTGCTACAAGACAATCACGGGGCAATTAATGAATATGCAATTATACGAGTATTATATTTTCATAAACGATTACCATCCTATTGTAATTTCATGAAATGATCGTTTACATAAATAGTTACGTGAATACATTGTGTAAGCAAGTTGTCATAAACCAGCGATAACTCTAGACAAACGGAAATACAACAAAATTACTTAGAAAACATTTATTACAATTACGGCCTAAGATCACTCGCAAACGAGTGGAGGGCCTTAAATAGAATAAATAATAATAATAAATAATAATTTATTACATTTTTTAAAATTATTTATTTATTCAGAGAATACAACAGCTAAATACATAATGTGAAATGTTATATATATATATATTCACAGTTTATAGCGCCAATTAAAGTATTCTTCGTTTTATCAACAAAATTAGAAGTATGTATAATATATAGAAGAAATATATATAATATAAGAAATAGGAAATAGGATAGGAATGGATCCAGGAATAGGAAGGAAAATGGAGAATGGAAGTGACAATAGTTCTTTACACTTTGGTTACACTGAAACCCCCAGACCCAACCAATCTTGTATGCTATGTAGATATAATAATGTTCTATTCACACTAGACATCGATAATTCTCGTAATATTTTGAGAAAAGTTGAGCTTGAGTTTTCTACTTATGTTCAAGAAGATCACGTGTTGGCATGATGTTCCTAATTGAAATTAGAAGTGTTGGTTGACCCATTTGACAATAGTAAAGGAGAGAGTGGAAGCGTTCTATCCATGAATTCTTGTCTCAATTTTAAAAATGTAGGTATTGATATTATTTACGCTATTGCAAGTAGAGATCCTATTATTATTTATTTAAAACAGTTTTGACAGTTCTGTACCTCTGTAATGTCCACTGATTTTGGTAACACGTCTTATAATATTCATAGCACGAATTATATTACTATACGAATGAGCCCGATCTCCTTCCGGAAGGCATCGAGGTACAACCATTCTTTAATGTAGAATTCTATACACCATGAATTACTCACATTATACACCTACACCTACATTCATTATATTGTATCGTGTCCTTATAGTTTTTACCACAGGATTGGGTGTATTGTATAATGTAATTGATAATTAATTTATAAATGGTGGTTATCTAAAATTCATATTACATAACGAAGTAATAAATAAATAAATAAATCTTAATTAGCCAAAAAATATACAGAGTTGCAAAACAAGCGACAATGGTAGTGTGGCAAAAGGCGGACTTATAGCAAAAGCAATACCTTACAGTCAACCCGAAGTAGGTTAGTGTTATTCATATTTAATACATTTAGATGAATCCAAAGTTGTGAGTTAATGAAGGTGGGGAAAACAAAAGTAAAGTCTGAAGCTGCGAACTTTAATTAATTATCGTTGGGTCAAATCAGAATCAACCGATGTGTCTATTGAATATATTTAATTATTTAGTCTTTTTCTGTGTTGCAAAGTGAAAAATATGCCATCTTTCAACAAATCAAGGGAAAATTGGGGATTGTAGATCCTTGGGAATGTATCTGAATAAGACGTATAATGGAACAGTTATTGTGTATTTCGCAGACACCTGTTATTGACGACAAAGCCGACATCATCGTTAAATCGAATCAATAATTAAGAAATTAAGTAATTTTGTTTTTTCATTGTTGTCACAGAAAGGAAGGAAATGTAGCTGTTAACTTTGAGTTAGGTAATCATGATACTATACTATAGATAATTTATATGTTAATTCACTTTACAATACTATACAAATACAATACTGTAGGGAGTAATAATACAAACACTTTGTTTATTTTTATATGTTGATTCCTTCCTAATAAAATATGCAAAGTGAAGTGCTGTCGTGTCCTTGCCATTGAAGAAGGACAGAGCTGGATTTTTAAGTTAAATCTTTTGTACTGCATCGATATTATCTTTGTTAATTTTCTCCTGTCCCGATTATTTGGACTTTGTGAATGAAAAACAAAAAATAATAATATCTTGATTTCTTGTTTTAGTTTCTTTATACATTCCTATACAGAATATTCATCCTCCAGGGTATCAAAGTACCTACTATGCTTCCAATTTACTGAAATGATTTTATAGTACCCCTATACATACTACTCCGTAAGAACACAAAATTTTCTTAAAATTATTCACAAAAACACTTAAATTAAGCATTGATTTTTAAGAGTTTCATACAGGAAACAAGCAAATGTACAAAAAAAAAAAACAAAAAAATAATATCATTCATATAAATGAAGCTCTGGTTTATGAAGTCAAGGTCGTCAATCGAGTGTAAAAAAATGGTTAGTGTAAGTGCATCGCAAAAGCAAAGCTAAATGGCAGTGGAGGCTCATGAGCAACAAAAGAGACGTAGGAACTTGAGAAGACCACATAAAAAAAAGTTGGATGACATTGCAGCAGACAGCCCAAAACAGCAGGCGTTGGAAAACTTTAGATGAGGCCCATGTGCACTAGTGGAACGAAATTAGCTAGCAGTAACAAATATTAAAATAATTCGATACCCAATGCATTCCTTATAATAATTCGGTATCAATGGACACGACACAGGCATGACACAGGAGTCGCAGGACACAGGTGGACACATATCCAGGTGTTTATCATTTCCTAGATTAACAATGCAGACACGAAGACAGAATAAATTAATATTACTGTCATTCAATTAAATAAGTATTTAGTTATCATATAATCATTTACGAGTATATAACACTTTAATTTAGCACCTATTAGTCCAAGAGCCCGCTGCTTAATTTATGGCGTATCTGTTTTTTGATCGAAATGTTGTATAAATGATAGCTTACCAATAGGGTATTACATCGCACTAGGGTTGCCTATCAAAATCTTGCCGCAACCCCCCCTGCCCCCCCCGAAAAGGTCCCTCTTCGCGGTTTTTCGCATTTTATAGGAATATGGTAAGAGATAGGAGAAAGTAGTCAATGACAAAAATAATCCTTGCTAAATTCTCTATAAAAAATGTTAAGTCAATTTTTTCGTAGAACTAGCAGTTTACCCGCAATGGCCAAAGTTCTGTATTTGCGAACATTGGACCGAATGATCGATATTAATGGTTCATCTTCTAATTTCCACTACTTACAAATCTGGCGATGGTCAACTCCAAAAGGTATCGTCAGCTAGACTCGTCTGTTCCCTATTGGACGTAGTACGTAGTGGAGCGAATGTATTTTATCAGTTTGTTGGTAATGAATATAAAATTTTTTTAGTATAAAAGCGGTATAGTAAAAATATTTAGTATAAAATACATACCAGTTAGGTATATTTTATACTAATTTATCTAATTCCTATCCAGCAATCTATGTAGTAGGTATAGGTACGTTGTGTAATGTGTATGGCTTAATGTGAGATGTAAAATAATATGAATATCGCGTGCCGGATCTTCTAAGAAGATATGCCTATTAGCTTATGTAGTGTGGACTGTATAGGTATCTACATGTTTTATTTATTATTAGGAATATCCCGTATAAAGCTGTGAATACTGTGTGTAGCTTCAGCTTGTGAATATGTGTATGAGCGTATTGTCAAAAAAAAATAACATTCAAATTTCAGACTCACTATAGAACATAGTTGCTGCAATCCGTCGTAAATTTTCTGCCATTCAACGTTATAATCATGAGACGCACCTCATTCCTAAAAGTCAGCGTACGAAGGGTTCTAAATAGATATACGAGTATATTATTATGTGCATAGATACAAAAATAGGGGCAGGAATAGGTCTGAATACCTGAAAAACAGATCTATGCACAAGCCAAGGAACGATAATTTTCGGAAATAATTAATTTTGTACACCACAGTTATTCATTATTTATTTATTACTACCACTGTATTATCGCGATATATCCCAATAATAGGGTAACCAGTGAATGCTTTGTGTGTAGTATATAAAAAAACGCAAAATATTTTCTTCGCGCCAACATGTAAACGACATTCAGAATGGGTGGCGAACGTCATTACTGAAAAAGATGACAAATGTCTAATTGGGGGTCATTTCTAAAACCTGGGATCTCATGATAGGTTTTTATTATTTATTCTTCATTATTTTTATTTTATGATTTGTTACAATAAGGAAATTCTACATAAATAATAAATAATTACCATTTCCAAGAAGGAATTATAATATAAAATAATAACACGCAATTCAAATTATCAAAGGAGTAATCGTCTAATCAGTCATCTCGTTCTTCCTCTTCTTATCGTTAAATAAATCGTTTAATATAAACAGTTCCGTTTGAAGACAGTGAAAGAGTGTGGAGTACCTTAGTTATATAAGCATATTATTCTTCTTCTTCATCAGCCTTCTTCCCTCCCCTGCTGGTTACAGGCCTCTTCCAACTATTTCCACTCGTCTCTGTTCTGACCCTTCTGCACCCAGGTTCTTCCAGCAATTTGGGCAATGTCGTAGGTCCATCTCTTTGGTGGCCTTCCGACGCTCCTTCTATGTGTCTAAGGCCCCCACTTTAATATTCGTGGCGCCCATCTGGTGTAACCCTGTCTGGCCATATGTCCTGCCCATAGTGCCCATTGACACACGGCTCATGATATCGGCAACTTTGGTTCTCCGTCTAATTTCTTCGTTTCTCGTTATATAAGCATATCTTAGTTATATAAATATAAATACATATTGTTGTATTGTATTGTAAAGCTAGGGTGCAGGCAGAAGACTGAGGGGCCGCCCCAGAAATATCTGGCAGAAGCAGCTGACAAAGTTGTGCGTGGAGAGACTGTAGTTGGAGTGGCCAGAGGTCCTGGAAGCTGCAAGTGACAGGGGCCTCTGGCGAAGATACACAAATGCTTTGAGCCCCCGACCCAACCAAGGATAGAAGGGGGAGAAGATGTATGTATTGTAGGTACTGTACCTATAGATCTGATTTAGTACAAGTGGTACGCCAGGTGAAGTGTTGATTATTGTGAAATTTTATTATTTTCAATATCTTTCATCCTATATCATTCGTTCTACTCTTACCTTTTAAGCAAGAGTATAATGATATCTAATACAGTAAGTAAATTGACGAAAATTCACCATGGTTGACATAACGCAACAAAATGCGTGCGCCTGGATCCATATGCGCCTGGATGGGCTTAAAAAAAGCTGGTCAAAACTACAATTAAAATAAAGGGAACGAACAATTATCTGACATGCAGCGAACGATGAACTTTCTTCAGGCTCATGACTGATGTTATTGAACTGTGACATCTAGAAACATTATCACAAAAATATGTTACATATAGAAAAACAATTATCATAATATTAAGATTTCCAGTATCTAACTTCACATTTCTATGTTTTTTGTACCAAAATTGTACTTCAAATAAATTATAGTTGCATATTCCCTAAGCAAACATTAGTGTACGTATGTGAAGTAAGTGTATGGTAGATTATGTAGGTAGGTGAATATATGAGAGAATTAATGATAGAGTAAATGAATGACCACGTCCACTCCACGTCCATCTCCATGGAGCCGAGTGACATCACACGGACACGGAGCGGAACGAGTGACCGGCGCTTTAGCTTTCATCTTCGCCGATTGTAATTAGCTCTTTAGCATCTCTGAATAATTTAAAACACTTCTACAATTATATTTCAAGGAACTTACCTCTTCTGTCTGTAACGTACGTTATATTTTTTGTAATTGACTAATTTAAAATACGTCTAAAAACACATCAAAAACAATACAGAATCAAGAAACATGTAGTAAGTACACCTACTTGAACCTACCACCCTATTTGCTGTTTATGGATCGATTCGACTGTCAAATAGTCGCAGGTTTGACTCCTGCTCCCGTTATCATAATAAGAGTTTTCCTATCTTATTATGTAGTCAACAAATGTGTATTTAGGGAAATAATACCTCTATAACAATTTTCCAAATTATTGTCGTTTAGGTTTCGTGCTTATTTTTTTAATGGTAACTGACATTCTGGTACGCTTCGTAGTGTAAGTACTCTTAGTCATAGTTCGAGTACCTATAAAATACATTCAGTGCATAGAAGTGAACGTATAAATTTCTGAAACACAACTTTGGTACTTTGGTCCTATACGCAGACATTTTCTGAGGAGTTCATTTTCCGGAAAATGACAACGTTGCTTGACGAAAATACTTATATGAAACTTTAAATTGTTTTACATATTTTAAACATTTATAGTCTTCTTTTCAGTTTTCGGTATGATACCTATGTCAAATTTGCAAAGTAGGTACCAATAATTAGATTTATTTCACCCGTCATAACTGACGGGCAGTGTTGTATAAATAATCAGATATAACACAGAGAGATAATATTATGAATGAAGTACCTACTTAGTTGATAGGTATATCTTGAGTAACTAATCTAAAACAATGTCGGCATCTCGCTTATAGTGACACTTCTACACTACGAGATGCAAACTCAAGGGGAGTAGAACCGAATCAATGAGTCGACTCTTTCAGATCAATACAGAAAAAACGTGTCCTTTGATTTCCTTCCTAACTAAAATCAATGCAAATCGATTAACGTAGAGATTATAAAATAAGTGTAGAGTAGAGAATATATTACGAGTATGTCTTCATCATAATACATAGATGTTAGTATACCAAAGTTCTAACCTCACTCCCTTTCCCATCTCGTGATAAGTCAATACCGGTTCCAAACCGAGTTGAGAAAGAAAAAGACATTCAGAACAAGTGAGGTGGTCGGTAGGCTAGACTGTTAATCCAGTGGGCGCGGGTTCGATCCCCGATGCCGACCTACTCCACTTCACGACACAAGCTTCTCAAGCTTACTGTGAAGTGTACAAAGATGTATTTACAGATCCATTTAAAGAAAAAGTCTGTCGTGGATATAAAATATGTAATCTCGCAGTTTGGAAGAAAGCTCGGAAACTACATACATCACAGGAAGAATGTGCTTAGGGAACAAATATTCTCATAATATACTCGTAAGTCTCTCTCTCTATATTCGGTCATATTCCTTATTACTAGGGGTTGTGGTCCTCAACGACAATCTCTCCTCACGGAGTTCTGTCCTCTGCAAGGTCCTGATGTATAAAGGTAAATAACCACAAGGCATGAATATGTTGAATTATACAAAGATTCATTGCAAGTGTTTGTTCATATGTAATTTTGTCTCGTTAACAAATTATAACATTTGTCATGCCACACTATAAAGTAAGTATATGTAAGTATTCCATATAAATTATTTATTGAGACTAATTACCCTATGATTGCGAACATACCAATTATTCAAATGATATCTACCTACTTAATTTTAAAGAATGGCTTCATAATATGTCACACAATGGTCATACCATACCACATACGACCACACAGCTTAATAGACAACCTATAAGTTTAAGATATGATACGATGCACGTTAGAATGTTGATCTAAGTATATCATCTATCTATCTATACCCTCACGCCACGTATCATGCAGGGTAGGCAGGGAGGACAGAGCGCCAGACAGCCCTGTCCTTGCACACACTCCTAGCCTCCGTCACATTCATGCAATTTGTCATACACGCTTCCTTTTACTCAAAACGCGTCCATCCTCACTTGGTCGACATGATCGCACCAGGTCAGTCTCGGGCGGTCGCGCTTCCTCACCCCTTTTCGCTCACTCAAAGATATATTTTTTGTCATCTTTCATTCTCTCAATATTCCCAAACCATATTAAATTGTTTACTTGTATTATTACTTTCTTACTTTTATTCTAAGTATCAGCATGGATTTGAAATCCAAATGTAATATTTTTCTGCGCTTTACTACGCGTACTTTTTATGAAAATCTGTATTTTTTGTTCGTAGTACTCGTATATCTAGGAGCAGAATATCCAGAGATAATCAGGAGAGAAAACATCGTTTATTAACATTATTATATGAATTAATTATTTTCTAGCAATGGTCACTGTAAGCAATTTTGGTTGATCTAACCACTTTTCTAGGTTGGTTGGTTTTCGGGCAAACCGTATGTAGATAGACTTTTAATGGACGTTTCGACACAACTGCTGGTGTCTTCTTCTTCAGATAGATGTATGAAAAAAGGTGTTTGTGTAGTGTGGAGTGTTAACTTGATGATTTTCTTGTCAACAAACTGCGTTCTCGATACATAATTACTATTCTGTCGTGAATCGTACTTGGCATCTGGAGGAAAATAACATACATTTACGTAGTAGTTTCATATTACTGTATTATTTGTCCGTTCATATTATAAGGATGAGATGCATAATGAATTTATTACGAGTCGCGTGCCAATATCATTTTATATAACACTAACTTATACAGTGACTAATCGACAACGCTACACAACAGTACCTGCTACCTATACGTAAATGTATCCGAGTACTAGTAGGTACTACAAACTCCAACACTTCAAACTGCCATGCAATCACTTTACATAGACACAGAGTACTTACAAGTTTTATAGTGATATTAAAAGTTACTTGACGGATGGACGTTTATAAGATACTTACATAATGTCTACTTAGAATACTTCCATATTAATGATATTATCACATCATATTAGTCTAATCTCTTCATTATATACTCGTGATAATGAGCAATTGCCCTATCTAGTACTAGTATCTATCTTGAACCTAGTTTTATTATATCCGATAGACAAGATCATGCAATATCTCTACTTGTTGTACTACAACATGAAGATAATTTGTAACAATTTGCCTTAATCCTTTCAGAGGATACTTTACTACAATATTGCTTCATAGTCAGAATCTTATAAGATACTTCTACTACAATGCTAACTGTCATCTCCTAACATTATTGTACGTTGTTGTCTCGCACATGTTATTGCAGTAGTTTTATAAATCTCATCATATGATGGATCCCAAAGTGAATATTAATCATTACAATAGGATTCACACCTCTGTCACGATTTATTCAGATTATCATTATCAAAGAAATGTACATAGATTAATCGCTAATGCTTTATCTTGCACATTAAAAAAATAATTGGAGAACCGGCCATCAATCAATCTTTAAGTCTACCCTGTCTATTGATTCTGCAACCTGCGTCCGTTCTATATCTTAAGTCTCTCTTTGCTCATCTATCCACATTCTAAAATAACTAGTGACTTTTAAAAACCACCTTTTTAGTTTATCGGTTCCCGGATTATAACCCATAGGAATATTGCTCAACATGAATAAATCCCAAAAATGACAAAAGCCCTTAAGAAATTTGCTCAAGGGATAAAAGCCCAAACTTTCTAGTTGGATTCCAGTAGATGAATTCTTTATAAAATGTTGACTATTTTATTGTCTATCCCATTTCAGATCCGCTTATTTATTTGGTTATTGTCTATTCTATAGTAGTTTCTAACACACTGAAAGAAATCGTATACTAATAAATACAATTAATTTTATTTTCAAAATCCAATTAGATTTGAGCTTTTCTCCCTTGAGCAAATTTCTGAAGGGCTTTCGTCTTTATTGGGATTTATTCATGTTAAGCAATATTCATATGAGTTTTTATCCGGTCACGTTAGTTTAACATATTAAAGTAGTTAAGCATCTCATTACGAAATTAAATTATTAATAATACACGCTTGAAATGATTCCCATTGCACTCACCCACCTAATTAACAGTACTAAGAACTTTATTTCAATTTCCTACAGAATATTTAAATCTAAATAAAATAAAATTATGTATTTAGGTAGACACACTCATTCAATGCCACGAATAAATTCTTTGGTATTTTTTTAATCTCGCATCAGATAAAATGTGTTAATTCTATATAATTCTATTTTCTCCATAAATCACTCTCAGGCATTGTTTTATAATTTTAATTTAAATATTATTTCATATATTAATATGCCTAATATTATTATGCGGCGTAATATTGATCATACATCATCCTTTAAAAGGGACGGACTGCCATTTATATTACATCTCAAAGTATTTTAATATTTTAACATACTATTTAAGATCCTTATCTCTTCATACACCTATTTAAATATTCATCATTATTTAAATGTGTGTTTTATTTTTGATTACTTTAAATGTGTAAGAAATTACCAACCTTTTTTTTAGTAATTACTTATTCAATACTGTAAACTTTATCGCTATTTGATTCTTATTTGTTTCTTAGAAAGTGATTAAAATAATTATTGTAATAAATAAAGAAACAAAATGACGTACTTGATTCTCTCTCATTTCCAATATGAATCTTGTAAATAAATTTGTTACTATTTGGTTTTTCTTCATGATAAATAACTTTCCATAAATAAATCCAAAGGCGAACGTACTCGTAATTAAATTGTGCGCTCCTTATTAGAATTTCGCATTAAAATTTTATAAAACAAGTTTGCTTGAACCATAAAAGTTGTGGTTTATAAAATATGTACTACTTACTGTTTGATAATTAAGATATAATATTATGTGAAATAAAGAGCCCAAATTTCAGTGGAAAAATAATTGACGATTTAGTTTTAGTATCCCTGAATCATTTGTTCACTCAAAGTTCAAATAATCCATGTATGATGTACACAAGATCAATTGTTTCCTATTTCTGAAAGTTTCCATATACACCTATTACTATTTCAATTAAAACGATTCTTTTTGCAGATATGGGAGTCAAATTAATTTTAATAAAAGCTTAAGTATTATAAGTCAAATATGGTATTAAATAGCTTCACTATGTCAGAATAATAATTATTAATAAATAAATGCATTTGATTAAAAAATAAAAGTCGGTTATTTACATGTAAACATAAACAGATAAGGCACGATTTGCATAATAACAATATGCCGCGTTGGTTCTTTTACATGCATCTAAAACAAAATAGACATAATTACTATACAGTACATTCTCTTGCTGGCTTCAAGAGTTTGTTAAAAACTCACTTGTTTGGTAGGTCATATAATATGTAACTACATAGGTTAAGATATGTATGTATTAATATTAGTATTTAGGGGGCGCCCTTGAAGTGGAGTAAATCCAAAAAACGGCGCATTATACGTTGTCTATTATTATTATAACATAACTAATCTATACACTTATACCATCCACAAAAATTTGAACAATCTGGTTTATCAACGAAATATGGTTTAAATGAAAGTTTACACAAAAGGTCACACATCCCTATAGAGTTGCCTAGCAAAATCTTGCCCTCCGAATAGATCCCCCAACGCAGTTTTTCGCAGTTTTTAGAAATTTATTTGGGAACAGATAAGAGAATGTTCTCAATGGAAAAAACAATCCTTGTACCTATAACAAATGTTCTATACATTTTTTCAAAGAACTAGCAGTTATCCCACAATGGTCATTTTTTTAAGTTTGTCAAATTACCATCTTAAGTTAGAAAAAACTCTATTGACGTTGGAATTATCTAACATATAGACATCTCATGCGTAATAAGCGTTTACTGGCTTTGCTCCTTGTAAATAAATTTAAAATATTATTTCATACCATGTGTGTTTATAAGTTTAAATCTATAATTACATCGTTATTCGATGTTAGGAAAGTTTGCCACATAATTTTGTTACCCTGATGGCTTCGTAGTGAATGAGACTTTGCCACAGAAAAATACAATAACAATTACTTAAAGTAAGCCTAGTTTTAACAATACGAGTAACGAACTTAGCCAGTTGTTTATACTTACTTACTTAATTATATTGAGACAACAGGTGATCGTTAAAATTATCAACGTTTCGTTAATTTAATTAAGTGTAAAAACTTAGCAAGTCGGTGTCCATTTCAGTAGTTGTTTCAAATCAGATTTTTTAAAGTATTTCTTTTTAAAAGCGAGTAATTATCTATACGTACTTCATACTAGATATTTACCTAGATTAGTGTAATATTGTACTTCATTTATGTAGAGATTTACGAACAGAGAAAATTAAAGGGACCGTATTTAATCAGCCATGACGGTTATTTTTGTACAAACTCTATAAAATCAATTAACACCATTGAATTGAATGATTTTGATGCCATTCATACCTTCTAAAATTACTTCATTAATAAGAAATACCTCAAACTAAAGAACGACTGCCTGCCTTACATACATACCTAATCAGGAGATTTGACAAACCAATGCTTTAAATACAGGTACATTTTTTTACAGGTAAGACCTTAGACCATTATAATTCTATGGGTAAGACATAGGTAAGTGAAACATCAGGCTCTAGCCTATTTCCACAAAATACTCTTGAGCCCTCGCTCTTATCATCACAATCCTGAATTTATTAGAACTTTCCTAGGTGACCCACGTTATGCTCTTCAGTGACATTACATTTGTTAAACATTATTCTATCTATCTATACCCTCAACGCCGCGTCCCTTGCAGGGTGGGCAGAGAGGACAGAGCGCCAGACAGCCCTATCCTTACACACACTCCTAGCTTCCGTCACATTTATGCAATTTGTCATACACGCTCTCCGATTCCTTTAACTCAAAACGCGTCCATCCTTGAGGATCTGGTCGACATGATCGGACCAGGTCAGTCTCGGGCGGCCGCGCTTCCTCACCCCTCTTCGCTCACTCAAACATTATTCATTAGTAAGTATACATTTTTTCCACATGTCTAAATCTTCATGCACAATTTAAACAAAAAAGAAATTTAAATACACATTTCTCAGAATCAATAATATTATAATAATATTATGTCATATTAGTCATAATATTATGTAATTAGGCAAACTTACGCGGCGTATTTGAAAAAAACTTGTCCCTGAAAATATTGTTAAGACATTGCATAAAAAAACCGTTTATTTTGTAAACAAAAGAATTTTGCAAAACAGTCTGTCGTAAAACGGAGAAAGCATAAAAATTGTAAAAACAATACAAACCTATTCAAAATATTTAAAAAATAACATTAAAAATTTCTATGAAAAGATAATGCATAACAAAAAAATCCTCCATTGTATTATTTTTTTCTAATGCAGGCCAGACTATAGTGCATAGAATCTGAGAATGAGTCGCATTTTTTTACTATTATTATTGTTGAATATTTTATTTACGCAACTGTCAAGTATTTTATGAATTTTGTGCATAATGTGTTTTTTAAACGTTCTCCCTATTGTGTAGTTTTATTACTCCCCTCCGAAAATATGGGAACTTTACATAATTTATGACTAAATTATCACTACTTATGCATATTTCCGAATAGATTTCGATCTTTCTCTTTTTGAGAATAGATATAATAAACATTAGTAATTTTAGAAATGTTTAACGTTAATTTTTTATACCTTATGGTAAAGATTCAAACTGTATTCCTTATAATTCTATGCTGTATTTATACTTAATATTTTTCTGTATAGAGGATTGTCCCGACGATTTTCACTCAACAAACTAAAAAAAAATAATTAATAATTGGGGTTAACCGGAAGAAATCGCAGTTCTGCGATAAGTTCGCCCTAGTAAATAACGATTTATAATCTGTAATATGTGCATTTTTTATATTCATATGTGTTTGTCGTTTACTTTAAGTTAAAATAAATAAATAAATAAAAACATTAACAGTACAGTGACACTCAATGTCGTATATAACATTTTCAAGCGATAGATCTCGAGGCATAGACCGTAAGGCTTTATCAATAAACAAGCAACAATCCCAAATTTCACTTCCAGATCTGTTGTGATTCTATCCATCAGCGAATCTTGGCCGTTTTGGTGCTAATCTTCCAAAGGTTCCCACTGCTAAACGGACACATATCAGATGGCAAATAATAAAGAAGGCGCGGACAAATGATTTTTTTAAACATAGTATATTAAAAAAATACTGCAATACATCATACTATAATAACATGACACATGTGACAGTCATGACACCGATATTGCATACTAATGCAGTAATCTAAGGCAGTACGTAAATAATATTTTTTTATGTAAAAAAATCCTAAGTAGACATTTTTATCTCAATTTTCTCACAGGTTTGGCATTCCCCTTGCTTAATTCTGGAATTATTAAAAAAAGTGAAGAATAATAGATTAAAAATACTTTTTTTTGGTTATAGGATATTTTGATATCTATGAAAATAGGAAACATCGAATTAAAAACTGAATTTACATAATAAAATTGCAATAGATTTACGTAGGATTTTTCACTATTTCTATATCAAATAGCAAATGGGTAAGTATACTTGTATGTAGATAATATGAATTGATATCTGTCTGTACAAAGTGCATGCTGAATCTTATATAAACTTGATTTTTACTATAATATGAACTATCTTCTCGAATAAATGTGTTGGTGCCAATTGCCAATTGATCCTGGATATTTTCCATAAAAAATCTTATAAGAAGATATCTATATCTCTGTCCTAAATTCACAGATTTTATAAAAAATCTTTATCAAAAACTTTTCATGCACGCACTAGTTGGCGACATCCAGAGATATAGGGACTCGTATTCAATGGAATCTATAGTTTCTGTGAAGTATTTGCACACATAGACCGTAATAGTAGTCCATGCTTATTAGATTCAGTGTCACTATTATTTGTAGAAAAGTATATTATTTTATTACTTACTTTTTTTATGGAAAAATAAAGTGAATTCGATATACACCAAGTTATTTGCCAGTTATTAGGTATAAGTAGGCATAATATCTTACATACTCGTATATCTGAAGATGGCAGTGCAATTCCGGGTGCTTAAATTTAATATCTAAATGCTAGATACTTGAACCTACTAAGTTATATGATGAATCAGCACTATAATAATTGTATGAACTTTCACACATACACCGCATCTACCATGTAAGTATTTGTGTGTATTGATTGTAACGCATACAGTCATTGCAATATGTGTGCAATATACGAGTATGCAGATTGTTATAAAGTAGTGTGTATTTGCATATGCATGTGTGTGTGTGTGGATCTGTGGATATATTATGCAGCCAACCTTTATAAATGCTTCTCCACCATAATAAGGGTGACACCACATATTCATAGATTTGATAAACAACTCAGGGATGGCTCGTGTATGTCATATAAAATCAAAACAACTTGTTCTACATATAATAGGATTACTATACCTACTGTTACGGAGGATAGAATTTTTTATATTTGAGTACATTGAAGGACTCCCACGGGCTTAAGGCCCTCCGCATCCCCAGGTAGCACAGGCGCATATATTTGGGTATTTATTTATTTTATTTATTTATTCAGCTTTGGAATACAAACAGACATCACACATATAAACACAGTACATATTAACACAAAAAAAAGTCTAATCATAAGTGATGCCCTACTTATATGTATTCACATTTATGTCAGCAAAATTTTGTCCAATTAAATAACAATCTATACTACTAATAAATATCTAATTATAAGGAAACTAAGCCTTACCAAAATTAAAATACATAAAAACTAAACTATAATACTTATAAGTAGTTATAATGTACTGAATTATTCTTATTCTTCTTTTTATGGGCCGCTAAACCCTCACTTCCAGGTTCCGTAGCCATGTAACCGCATCGTCCGTCAATAGATGGAGCTGCTCCAGTCCTCCATCGTAAGAATACAGAACACACTGGTTCACAGTGTGTTCTGTTGTCTGCTCCTCGCCACACTCACACATAGCAGAGTCAGCTAGCCCCCATTGGTGAAGGTGGAATGCAGTGCAGCTAACGCCGCATCTAAGTCTATTGAGGGAGCTCCATAGCTTCCTAGGTAGTGTGGAGCCAGGTTGTAGTTTAGTGGGGTCTGCTATTAAGTGGTGGTTCTGTACAGCTGCCGTCGACCACTTCTCTCGCCATTTAGCATCAGCTGTGCATTCGGCAGTGTGTGCGGGTGTCCACATCCACAGAGGGTGCCTAGATTTAAGGCGGTGTACAGGCGGGTCATCGACGTCCGCATGTATAGGTAGCTCTGAGTTTTTGGAGATATTCCTCAGTTCCCTGAATTATGATGTAGACGAAATTGTTGAAGTTTGAAGTTATTGTGCTTCCGGCGTTTCGGCTAACCTACTTTCGCCTTGGTAACAAATCCGTTAAGTGTTCTGTTCAGTATGTGTATGAAATGTCTATGGTAATAAATTCGGTTCAGTGATGTCTTGGAAAAATAAAAGCTTCGAGTTCCTGAAAGAAGTTTTCTTAAAAACGCCATCATTTTTTGTATTTAAATTAATTTATAATTGATGCTTATAATACGCCGCCCCTGTATATTTACCACACTCAGTATGAATAATCATTGCACCCCAGTTAACATAATAACAATAAAATATGATGAGTGACATGCAGGTCCGTCACAAGATGAAAAAAAAACGGTTAGTTTTGGAACTATGCAGATTTATAGGTCAATAAGTACGCTATACTTTCTTAGACGAAGGTTTGTGACACAAGGCCGTAATATTGCTGACCTTGATTTCAATACTCAGCTAAAAAACAAGTAAATCACAAACCTCTCAAAACTTGCTTAACTTGAGGTCCAATATGAATGAATGAATGAAGATTTATTTCCCACATATACAACACAAAAAAAAATACAAAATAAACATACATAAAACGACAAGATATATAAAACATAGTAGATTCAACTGTCATCTCATCATAGTCAGGTACAGGTAAAAGTTATTCTGTGAATCCAGTGTTATTCTGTGCACTAATCTATCAAAATTACAGCTTATATTTAATAATGAGATAGCACGTTGTAGGAGTGTGCATCTGAACCGTTTTATTCCTGAAACCATCCTGGATCAATACGGGTATTATTTTATCCAAGAAAGATAGGTCAAGAAAGAAAGCGTTTTAATATTGGGCTGGTGTCAGAAATTTCTTTGGACGACAGTGAAGACAGCGAACGATCAGAACGACCTATGCCTTGACTCTTGAGCCAACGCAGCATATGCTTCTCGATCAAGCTGTAAAATATCATAAGTATATAAATAGCCTCTGCACTATTGATGCATAATATAATATTTATTATGCACAGAGTATTGGCAATCAATACAATGGAGTATAAAAGGAACTATCCATCATAACAGGATGTTTTGCATGAATCATAGCTCAATATACCTACCCTAATAATAACATCTATAAACTTATATACTATACTCATTCTTATTTACATTTCATATTATCATCGATGATGAGTGATGTGATAATCCGAAAACACAAGATCCATTCTGCCTTTTTATATTAAATTTTGTACATCTGCAAATTGGTATTAGGTATTTGCATTCGAGATATTTGTCTCCTTCAACAATAATTATTTATTGCAGAACGCAAGTCTCATAATGAAACCCAATCGTTTCTTACTCATCAAATTATACTCAAGTTTCCCTACAAATATGATTTTTCTTATATCACTTCATGGCTCAAGAATAGATATAAACACGTATTCGATTTCTATTTTTGCATGTCACATAATCCTTTTATTCATAGATATTAAAGATAAGCTCAATCTGAGTGATCTATAATTTTAAGATTTTCGACAAACGGTACCTGGTGGAAGTTCATTTTCAAAGGTAGAAAATGAAAGACGACCGAATAGTTTAAAATCCACGTAGGTAGTAGTGACTTTTATTACTCGCGACTATATTAAAGTGTTCATGGACTCACGTCCTAACCATCGGACGATACGAAATAATATCATATATTCCTGGCTAAAAACTTAGAAAATATTAATGAAGGATAATAAAAAAAAGTTTGAAAAATACGGTTAAATATCTCACGCTGTCAAATTGTCACACAAAAAAGGTTTAAAAAAGGACTAATTTTACCCAAATTTCAATTCAAAGTGTCACATGATGTAATGAAATAACTACAATAATGTGAATTTGCACAGGTAACCCATATTTTTTTTACTAAAATGTCGGAGATTTACGCATAAAATTTTATACAAAAATATTCACACACCTTTTTGAATTATTCATTCCTGATTACGTTCTTTGTTCCCGTTTTACAGAATATAATAAAATCTGAGTGTGAAAATGAATTTGGGTCACACAACACATAATGCATCTAACCTAGATATGTATAGGTATGTTGCCTTCGTTTTTTATATTATGCAAAAAAAAACATTAGAAAAAAAAGGGTGATTGGTTAAAAAAATGCAGATATCTTAAAAATAAAATCACTCACTTCGTTTCCCATGAATATTTTATGGGGTGACATTTTAAGGGTGTCGCATATTTTCGTATTGAAGACATAATGTTTTTATTCTCCATTTATTTTTGTCATCTTACCGTCACGGAATATTCCAATAATGAAATAAACAGTAAATGCTGGTACTCGTGTGTATATAAAAAAAACATTATCTCCGTGCAAAATTAAGGTCAATTTTATCTCAAGATTTTACATTGAATTTGGTAATTCATTTTATATTGATATGCCTAACTAAACATAGCCCTACCAAGGTAGATCGGACGGCGAACCTCACAACTGAGTAAGATGAAATACTTCTACTACCAACTCATAAACACAAACGACTGAAGAGAGGGAACCATTTATTTATCTATTAATTTTATCATTAAAATACAAAACATCCAATCTTCATTCAAATAAATAACCCTTAAGGCACGCGTTCCATTTCCATACAATTCATTTGTAACTCGACTTAATATAAAAAATCCTCCCTTTCCTCTCTAGTCTCTAATAATAGTAGGGAGAATGAAGGGTTAATAGATAATAATAAAGAGTTAAGGGAACGGGATTCAAAGGGTTAGATTGTAGCTGCCTACTCACAGACACGTGCTGAGCATTAGCTTTTTTTTTAAATAAAAAAAACTACATGGAATCAATCCTTTTGTCGGTATTGGATGTCACCATGGTGGCTAGGTATCCAAACAAGATATAGGTATAGCTGCAATGTTGCATTAATGCGCTTAGGTCACATTTTAAAACGCAAATAGGGTAGACTTTGAATGCTCAATTTACATAACGAGCTGGATTTAAATTTTCCATACCTAAAAGGGTTATAAAGATTATTTAGAGGCGGAGCTTTACGTGTAGTACCTAATAATATTAGATACTTTGTCCATACAATACCATGTATTCATAAATTGTAGGCGAGTTGCTACTAGGTACAGCCAGATATATATTTTTTGATTCTACTGGGTAATAAGAATAGGTAGTTTGCTGGTTTAGTATTATTTTTTTCCGAATTTCAGACACACGAGGTACGAGTAAATAACCACCAGAGTTTATATGTGATCTGGGTTACATTTTTTTTATTTATAATAAAATAATAACAGTATTTTTTACATATGGTATTAAAATGTACATTTTTGTGCTGCAAGGTTGGTTGTAGGAGATTGCCTTAGGCATTAAACCCACCAGATGTTAGTGTTATCGCCGTTTGGAAAAAAATATCGATAAGAGCTACATACTCGTAATACATAATTTCTATTTTTTTATTTCTTTGGACATCGAGTACTCACAACAACTCAAAATGTTAAAATAATAATAGCAAACCACCAGATAAATCATACAAAACTGTTTATTAGGGCGAGCTTTTCCCAAAAAATTCTATGTTTTTTATAATTAGTAAAAATACCCACCTAATTTGATTTTTAAATTACATTTTAAAGAATAAAGAAATCTAGTGTGCACAATACATGAAGTAAAAAAGGGGTATAATATTTTTTGTTTTCAAATTGTCGACCATTTTAAATTTATCAAAAAAAAAAAAGTGTTATATGGCAACCCTTTATGGCGACCATGGCGAAAGTGTTATAAATCATCATTCATTAGTCACCCCCACAATCCGGTTTCACTTTTCAAAGGATTTTTTTTATCCAGAGCGATTATAAATTATGGACTAATGAGGATACTGTAACAATAGAGGAGATATTATTGATATAGCTTCCGTACATCTATTATTATATTGTACAACTTTTCTCACTTTTTTGTGACATGTTTAGTTTTATTTTTTAAAATAAAAAGACAACCCTTTATAGTAAAAATTGACTACGAAGAGATTGTTGCTGAATGCTCTTTTTGTTTAGAGCACAAAATCGGTTAGTTATTCACGCTCTCGACCTTGTTGCAAGGATTCATTATACTTGTGGAAACAAGAAGGTCCTATTTGTAGTTGTATTATGCTATTGGAAACTATAGCCATCGTTTTGTGTTTTTCATCAGTGGTTGGCATTAAGAAGTTTTCGCGGTTTGTCGTTCACATTCATAAGATTATTGCATTTTGGATAACCTGAATCTGAAATGTTCATATCTAAAATTCTTAATATACATACCTACATACAATATACATATTATCCCCATAGATTGTTACATTATGTATACAAATGGTCTAACATACTCATGTTCCTGTAGGTAAGTAAGTAAATCTACATTATGTATAGGTAATCTTTCTCACATCTCCCGCACATATCCGTCTCACTCACACTTTATAATATATTCATATTTAGGGGGGTGAGAAGGAGGGAGAGAAATCTACGTTTCCCCATTTCCTCACACCACACCAGACAAAACACTTTTCATAAGGAAAATAAGACGCGCGCATTCATATAATACTCTGCCTCACATTATAGAGCCATAACGATTCCACTGAATCATTTTATACAACATCCAAAACTATGATGTACGGGAACGTGAAACTTTTGGGTCTGTGAAATAGTGTTTAAATTCGCGTGTCATGTTTTCAGGATATTGGACGAATCACAACTTTAGCGACGATATTCTAAACTCTGAATATCTGTTTTCCACCTACATAACTTTATTTTAGTGTGAGTGTTTTGAAGTTTCAAGTCGACCAATAACGTGTCAGGGAAATATGACCGTGTGAGTTACAGCTACATAATATTATTTTAAAGGTGTTATGGGGAGGGGGGGGGGGGTGTGGGAGAGGAAGGGGAGGAAGGAAAAGATTTGGAAATACTGTAGGAGGAATGATAATATATGGAATATATAGACACCGACCTACCGAAGAGCCTTTACAATATGTATCTATCTTTTGTAGATATACATATAGGACACATACCATTTAGAAACAGATATTTGAAAGTGCTAAGTGTAAATAAGTAGATTCAAATAATTCAGAAATTACACCGATACGTGGGTGTAGGTATCTATGTTATGTAACGTAACGTAAATGTAAGTAAATGTAAGTAACGTAACGTAAATGTAAGTAACGTAACGTAAATGTAAGTAAATGTAAGTAACGTAAACGTAATTTTTATGTAGATATGCAACCTGATGTAATCTCTAATATTGACTATTAGGTACATGGCATAATAAGTATATGAAATGTAAGTAAGCAGACATGTAATAATTTCTCTGTTTTATAAAATAACTTTTTTGGGAAGGGTATCTACGATACACCGAATTTCCCAAACATGAAGGATGTTCTGAATTTGCACTGAAAATAACTAAAATAATTAAAATAATTAATGAACGTATGGTACCTACTCTTAGTATAGCTACATGCTTTACAAGCTATATGCTTATGTACTTCTAGCTACGTCCTTTGACATTTTTTAATGAAACACAGACAATTGCTAATTAGGAATAGCAGTTGTCGTACCTTTCCACGCACATTCAATTCAATTCAATTTCAAAAATATTTTTATATTATTTCAATATTTTACACATACAAATATGGTTCCTTAAAATTATACATGTTTCGAGATATCTCCCCAATAGAGGAGACAAGTCTCGTGTGTGGGTTTTCCTATTGCTCGTAATCACATCAATTAATTGTTTTAGAATATATACGATTAATCGTAAAGAAAGAACATCTTTAACGGCCTCCGAAAATTTACTATTTAAATAATATAGGTGAATCGTATCAGTATGATAGTTACTCGTACTTGTTGTTATGTAATAGGGAAATATACACTTAGTAATAGTTTTTTATGTAAGAATAGATATATCTACTGGACGTACTTGTATACTTAATCTGTTGTTGAACTCTTTTTCAGTCCAATAGTTTATAATCTAGGTTGGTTAGGTCTAGGTATCTACATAGCAGGCGCGAAGCTACCTAAGAACACGATTCCCATCGAATTACTTTTTGGAAAAAATTATAGGCATAATAGTGTCTAACAAGTAGTTATATCTCAACTGATATACAGCAGAGGATGGACCTTCCATCAGGCTTATGACTGATCGTCGGCTGGCTTAATGTGATCACTTTACACTTTTGAGTAACATTCACCAATTTCAGTCCATCCAGAAAATCGAACCCAGACCTCCAACCTAACAAGCCGGTATTCTACCGCTGTGCTATGAAGGTTGGTATCAGAGGCGAGATATAACTACTTGTTAAAAATTCAACTACAAACATGTAGAAAAATTCCGTTGACCTCACAAAGAAAATGTGATTTCAAAAATAAATACGTAATAGTGTCTAATCTGGCGTAATGCCATAAGAAATGTTAGCCCCGGCTTCCCTTCTGCAGAAATCCACCCTTCGCCACTGCTACATAGTTCAATTATTCCTAGTGTAATGTCTATTTCTGTAGTTGTACATAGGTATGTAAGTTCAAGTAGCGACACATTATTATCAATCTATTTACAAATCGTTAAATAAACAAACTGCATAATTTATTGATAACTGATGGTAGTTACATGATGAATCACTCGACAACGGGTGCAATGCCGTAAAATTTTTAAATAGAATAGATGCTGGTTAGACTAGTTACTTACCTGATTGATGCATACTTGTGAAGATTATTTTTTAAAAATGGAACCTGAAATTTTATTCACCAAATATGTATAAGTATCTACTTGAATTTTATTTGATTCTGTCATCATCATCATCAGCACGACAGTCCTGGGTGGAGCCTGGCTGAGTCAAGAGATTCTGTAATACTTACAATATCAGCAAGATGAATCGTTCACATCAGAATAGCAAAAAGGATGGGTAGTAGGACTGACTGGCAGAAATTTCCACTTGGCAATAAGCCCGTCTTTTGGCATGTTTCTTTTTAAATTTAAAATTTTAAAATGAGGTCGTCCGGTGGGCGCGGGTTTAATCCCCGACTTACTCCACTTCACAACACAAGCTTTTCAGCCTTCTGTGAAGTGTAGACACTTGGGTTTGTATTGTATTCGATAAACCCAGATTCAATTAAAAAAAATGTGTAACGTAATAAAACAATTTTAGGTAAAGGTAAGTAAGTATAACAATAGGTACATACAATAATTACCTGTGCCTGTGACAAATTTGCACAATGAAATGAGACTCGAATTGACGACTTCCCAATGTTTCCAAGATGAACCTAATGGATGTTGTAACTCAATATTTATTTATTTATTTAAACTTTAAGTGAACAACAAATACATATAAATATAAAAAATGGACATAGTACAGATTATAAATCGTTGTTCACTAGGGCGAACTTATCGCAGAACTGCGATTTCTTCCAGTTAACCCCAATATAATAATATTAGACCTGTTGACTCCCTATTCCGTATATAGGCCTAAGGCCTCCCACACTTAGAAAAGTACATATCTACTATCTAAAAGAAACTCTAATTTTTGTTGCTGAAGGTATAAGGCACTTACCTAGAAAAAAATCGAGAACCTGACTCAATAAAAATAAAATCTACGTAAGTACCTAGATAAGTTTAGTATGCAAATCTAAAATAGGATAATAAGTAGGTACATACTTAGCAGAATAGGGCGACAACCTTACGAATGAGACAGAATGTATGTAGCGTAGTACACTGAGTAGAATAGCAAAAGCTCGCGAGAGGAAAAGTACCCGCGGACTATAGGAAAGCTAAAATTTATATAAAACGTATAAAAAAATACTACATTGAATAAGGGGGGAGAGGCGATTTATTCAGGAGTGCGCGGGGGCACTTGTCGTGAGACGCTATTGGTCGGTGGGGTTGGCCCCTCCCCCTGTCCCCCCCGCGCCCCGCCCTCCGCGGCACCAGGCCACGATACACCCGCACCAGTTCATACCGGACGCCCGTGAGTAGCGTACATGCTGTAATACTATCAGCTATAGAGCCTTCACGTGCAATATGATAACGTGATAACATAACAACACTCGCGCGATACACTCACTGCCTACAGGAGATATTTGCATGTCCATCTCTCAGGTGGACCGGTGCCGGTACATATTACTCCTACAGACATCCATCATACCGCGTGTGACAACCAATCATAACATTACATTGCTTGTGTGCTTTTAAAACAAACTTAGTGTGGGCATGTTTTGACATTAGTGACTTAGTAATAAATAGTTCAGTTTGACGTACAGGTGATCTCGCATGCTTTTCTGGTATCCGGGGAGCATGTGTCGTCGCTGGTAAGCGGCGGCTACAGCTAACCTGGCCGAGTTGCATCAGCAGTGGGCCCCAGGGGCCGCGCCCCCCGACAATAACAACCTGCCTAGTGAGTCTTGGTTAAAAGCTGCTGGTTATTTCGGTGTAAAGGACCAAGGAGAGAATTATCGTGTGAAGGTAGACGAGGCAATGCCCATGGTCGTCGGCAGGCGCACAGGCCCCGAAGGGGATCAACCACTAGACTTTACTGTCTCCAAGTTCCACCAAAGCAGACTGCTGGGAGGGTTATTCAGACTGGGAGAACCCAACAGTCCACCTCCAGGTATGTCTCCCATATCATACTCAACTCTATACTCAATAATTCATTTCTGGAATCTTGTTTACTAGTTTCCTTCAAAACAAAAATATTTTTTTGAATAAAAATTGTGTTTAATTTTAGCTGCTGTAAACATGTTATATTGACACATATGTATAAATTATTTGGTGTTGATTATTTTTCATCCTTATTTACTCCTATATTGATAGATATCCATTTAATACATCTACTTAATTTGAAACTAAAAATGAATGCCCCTCATCACACAGGCATCCTCAGACTGCAATGTATTTGATAGACTGCTTAAATAAAATAAATCTGTATTCAAATTTCACGCGATGACAGAAGCTTTGACGTTTTACTGTTCAAAGCCTTGGGGTGATTAATTACTCAAATTATATTGAACGGTTGCGCTAAGAACTTTTATTTTTATGTAAGCAGTAAAACAAAGCAGGTAAGAATACCTAACTATATAAACCTTGTTATTTCTATTTCAATTTATTTCCACTATTTCATTTCAAAAATTTACAATGAGGTATACCTAGGTATTAATTAAGTAGCAAAGAGTTAATTATTCAAGGTATAATGATATTTGAAATTAATTGTATATAAACACTGTTATTTTATTGATGCAAATATATTTATTTATTTATACTTTTGGTGAATAAAATACAGGGATACGTTAACATTACAAATGAAAATTATAACATCAGTTCACTAGGGTGAGCTTATTGCAATGTTAGGATCTCTACCAGCTAACTCCAATATAAATTACTTGATTTAATCTGAATATTGAAAGCTTACGAAATCTAAAGTAGATAAATAAATAAATCTTTATTGGTCAAAGAAAAATATGCAGGGTTACAAAAAGAAGACAATGGTAGTCTGCCAAATAGCGGATTGATTGGAAAAGCAATATCTTACAGTCAACCCCAAAGTACATTATATAAAGTTTTTTTAGACATAGGTATGTGTGTATTTAATTGTTGAATTTTTATTAAAGTTTAGTAAAATTTTATTATTATATGCCTATAATTTAGATAATTAATCAAATAGCTGAAGTATCCAGCTATCTACAAATATTTTTAGTATATTCTCAAGTACAACAGCCTATTATAGATCGATTAAATCTAAATCTTGTTATAATTAGTATAATAACATCTACATATTTATGATAGGTACACTTATCCTTGCTATGATCCATCTGTCAAAACCCTCATTAAAATCAGATTTTCAGATAATCAAATTGGATTGGTTGTAGGCATTTTTATTCTCGACATAATAATCGACGATTTATATCTTGGTACGTACATTAATCTTAAATAATATAATACATCATATATATCATCCACAATAAACCTTATACCATTATACCATTTTAGTGATTAGCTTTATATTGTTTTGATTATATTAGACAATATTATGACCCTGTAAATTAGAATAAGAATTATAATATTGTATACCTACATATCTTGCTGTTATAAAATACAAATCTAGGTACATACCATACGTGAAGAATAATTCAATTTATTAGGTACACAAAATATTGAACTTTCCCACGTCAATAACTATTATAGGATTTTGAATGTATTTATTTATTCACACTTTAGGTCAACAAACACGTTAAAATTAAAAGCAATGAGATTTCATGGCGTTTGTTCACTAGGGCGAGCTCATCGCAATGCTGCGATCTCTTCCAGCTAACCCTATTGAATACTATAAAAAAAGGTTTCCAAAAGGTCACATGACTTGATGACAGCGAATCGGTATCTATACAAAATTGGGATTCAAATTAAAAAATATATGTATGTAAAACATGACGAATTATTACCGGTAAAGAAACGTGGTCGACCAAGAACTGTTTGGCTGGACCGTGTCGTCGACCAGTCGTAGAGTGTAATAACGAACTCTATGAATATGACGGAAACAAGAAGAGTGTGTAAGGAATGGGATGTTTGGTATCCTATATTCTCTCTCTGCCTACTCCGCAAGGGATGCAGCGTGGTGGGCTAGAACAGAATTAAGCGTTATTTAAAAAACTATAAGAACGTTTAATTTTTGTTCTTTCCAATAAGAATGCTATTGTTGTAACATGGGGTGATCATTATAGAACTTTAACAGGATCGCTTTCGCCTTGGCAACTGTCCATTGTCAAAACACGAGTTTATCTATCAAAAACGTAAGAAGTCCAGATTTAAAAAAATATCAGCAAGAAATTACGAGTATATTGATGTAAATGTACGAAAATATAAGCATGTCTTTGCAATATAAAGTAAGGTTAGATTATATATGAAAGTTAGTTAAATATAAGTTTTTCAATTAACAGATTATAAGTAAGTGTAGGGGCAATTTTTTTATTATTCGGGTATAATTTCATAATCTCTAAAAATATGTTATTTTACCATAAATATCAGTGCAGTACAATACTCACATGTGAATTTATGTTTGCACCTGTGAATTAAATTACGATAAAGCTGAAATAATTTAATTTATGAATAAGTAGGTAAATTTAATTTTAAACAATTAAACAAAGATCATATTGTACTATAACGTACGTAATTTATCAGTCTACTCAGATAGTAACTGCAAACTAAATATTTTATTTCATATCCAAATTAGTGAGTATGGTATCCAAATATTAGTTCGGTATCTTTTTCACTTCAACTGATTTCAATACGTTTGTGTTAGGTAGATTCAGTTTCTTTATCAATTTGATTTAGATGTTATATCTTTTATTAACAACGGAATGGCTAATTAATTGAATTTTAATTTAACATAAAACTACTGGATATACCAAATTAGAGTTTAATTGCATTTTTATTCCAACATTCACACTACATTCAAATTACATGCAGGCGTCTATTTATAAAATTGATTACCTACTAATTAAAACATTATATTTTATTTTCATTTAAATCCGAAAATGTAAACCTATTTTAATTTTATTATCCAATGAATGATATTTTACTATTCTTCTATTTCGGACTTTATAATCGTCATAAAAAAATTAACTGCTATTCGTTCGTTTTATTATTCAATTCCCCCTAACGATACCTACAACTTGAGAATATTGTGCATCTAATAAAAAATAATATCGTGATTACATTTTCTTAGAAATATTTTTAAATTTGTGTATTAAAAATTACTTATTGATAGGTTCATGAATCCAATAATTAAAAAGGTTTAGAGGTAGTCCAGGTGCGAAGCTACCTAAAAACGGGATTCCCATCGAGTTACCTTTTGGATAAAATGATAGGTATAATAGTGTCTAATCTGACGTAATCCAATAAGAAATGTTAGCCCCGGCTTCCGTTCTGCAGAAATCAATTCTTCGCCACTGAGAGGTACTTAACGCATTCTGATTATAGGAAGGTATAGTATTTACCTAGATATAGATCAGAATGCGTAAAATTCCTCAATGTCAAATTTGTTAAACGCATTCATATTGATCTAAAAAAAATATGTGGATGTACGAAACGTAAATTATGGGACTATCTTTCATTATTTCATGTCTTGTATATCTTGTATAGGAGTGTCGGAAATGATGTAGGTTAATAAACAGCACGAACTTTGGCAAAATCCTGTTAAAAATTTAAATTTACAGATCGTTACGGATCAAATTGTAGGTATATCTTTCACACATATTAAGTATACTGAGTCTTTACAGCTTATCAGCTAAACATACTTCAACGTTTTTTCTACAATAATAATTAACAAAAAATAATACGCACGTTATGCATCTGTTTTATAGCTGTTTAATTGCTTCATAAAGATGATATAATTATTGAAATTTATAATACTGGGACGACTGACTCAAAGGTTGCCGACGTTACCTATGATATGAAATAATACTACATTGATGATAGCTATAACTGCATCAGAGCAGAGGTAGATATATACGAGTATTATACTGTTTCACATAAAATCCATGTTTCGTGTTACACTGGTTATATACATAATAAGGTCAGCTTTCAAAGCTTGACATTTGAACTTACGGATTCATTCATAATTTAGAAACTTATTATTCACAAAGATTTATTGGCAGAAAAACGAAATCGATGGGAGATATTTTCTTTAAACTTTATCACGATAAACAGCTAATGAGGAATAAATATGGTCATAGATTAATTTATTGATAGTTATACTAAACATAATGTTTAATTAGGTGTTACATAATTTATTTAAAATTGTACATGGTAACATTCAACAAAATTACCTAAAGCTCTTTTAAGCTTACGCGTTCACTATTTTTCTCTAGACCCATTTATTTAAGGTTTTTTACTTGCGGTGTTGTTTTCAATTGATATTTATAGATAGGTATGTATTTTTTTACCGTACGTTTAAAAATTGTCTGAATTTGTTTATTTATAACTGAACTTAAGCCCGTACTTAGGGTTGAATACATATCAACGATGGTTATACATATGTCTAACGAAGATAATTCTAGAAAAGTCCTTATCTTGCAATCATTGCCTTTTGAAACCTATTTGTTGAAAATGTTATTCAGAAAATGAAATAAAGACATATTAGACAATTTCATACATCGAACTCTTACAAAAAACTGTATTTCAAAAAAAGGAAATAAGAATGACCACACGACTTCTCGAAACGTTCCACCCCCATTTTCATTATATTATTAGTAGGTAGGTAAGTCGTATACCGTCCGTTGTCCGCTGCTTGATATTATTGTCCGTTGATAATATCCAATAATATCTGGTAGTCTGGCTGCAGAACTGCAGTTCCTAACAGCGACAACACTGGTTATAAATTTATTGCTGTTGGTGTATTACAAAAGTGACCGTCTTCTATTATATTATTATACTATTCTCTACTCATACACACACAGTAGCCTGTCCACTATATTCAGTGCAGAAAAATTTAATTATTGCAACCCATACATGCATACTGAACATAAATCTACATACACACATAAACACTTATCTTTGTATTACCATACCTCTATCCATTATAAGTACACACATAGATATAGATGGAAAAGTCTTTATCCCGCACCCCCACATTTGTACAAACAGGACCGGCATCAGGATAAATGATTAATAACGTTATTTCAAATTAATGTTGTTTTTATAGCACTTAATCCAGTTGGTTAGCGATTTGTGCGTCTTATTAATACTTACTGGTACTATCAATATTTGTAGATAATTTGTTTTTTTTTTTCAGAAATCATAATATCCTTTATATTATGGTGCGGAATTAAGTTGGTTTTTATTGCATTTTCTTTCTGCAAAGTAAATATGTTTTTCACATGTTTTGACAGTTTTAAAATTTTGGACAGAAGAAAAATCCAAAATTTCTTTTTTTCAAATGGAGTAATTTAATCTTATCAAAATCGAGTACGAATCACCATAACATTTCAAGTTTTCCGATTCGTAATAGAGCCTCTAATTTTTCACCAAAAGTTTCGTCTTCATACACATTTATTCTACTATTCTGAATTCGTGTTTATGGTTATATCCGACATCCAGACCTGTGCGGTCATAACTCAGAATATATTGGCAATTGGTTGATGCATTCAGATCGGAACAATTGCGCCATCGTGTATTGTGTGGATCAAAATAGAATGGTAGGTAACTATCTATAGAATTCAGCATAGACGATAGACCTACTATTATACTCGTATAAGCATCCACCCTGAGTGTAGCCAATATCCATACCGCTTACTTATACCTAACATATATTTCTACTTAGGTAGTAAGGTACGCAGTTCACCTACAAAAGTACAGTAAAATCATTATAGAGATTCATTCTTTTTCTTTTACCGAATACGGGTGGTGGGCAATGAAATTACTAAGTTAATAAAAAAAATGTTCTCCAAAATTTGATAAGAAGATAGGCCTATACCTATCACTCGCAGACGAGTGGAGGGACTCAAAAGAAATATAAAGAAATGTAAATTTTAGATAAGAAAAGTAAATTTTCTGGAAAAGTGTATTAATACGTAGGTACTGTTTTACAATGTGACTCAGAAAGTTTGCCGAATTCGTTAAATTCTTCATTCATTCACTTATCACTTTTATAAATATGAAAACTTGAGTAGGTACCTACTAGATAGGTAGCTAAAATTATTTTTTCTTCGGTGAATTTATGACTATAAAGCACCAAAGAGAGCACATAAAATAATTAAAAAATCAGTATCGTATTCAAATTTCAGTGAGCTCGCACAAGATTTAGGTTATAGGTATTTGAAGTTAAGCTAGCTTCCTCTAGGTTAAGTAGTTATTGAACGAAACGTCAGAGATCTTCAATAATTTGCAACACAACTAAATTTATTTTAGATGAAAACATATTTAGTATCTTCCCAACTCCCCATTCAACGCACTTTCTATCGAATTGTGACATTTACTTTTAAGAAGTTCTGTTGAAAAGAAAAATAAATATTTTAAATGTGATTGTTAGTGACCCTTCTAATTTTATTAGGCACGCTTCAGATGTACAGAAATCACTCGGCGCCATTATTTATTATTATTTTATTAAACGGTAACACCCCCCCCTTGAAAAGATCGAGTAACAAAAACTGACCAGGTCAAGGAGCATTCACACCTTTTGCTTTTGTGTTATTATTAAAAATAGTCCAACAACTAAACAACTGCAAAATAGGGAATGCACCCGTTGCCAAAATTGTAATTGTGGGTTCGAAACCCAAGCGGGCCAGAAGATTAATAGCGTAATCTATACAATGTCCAATGTGTACCTAATATAATAATGTAATGCAGTCGTCCAAAACCAGCGGTACACGCGCCGCTAAATTTCATGTCTCAGGCTTTCAAACTTCCAAATTTGTTAGATAGGTATAGAAGTCTTACATGTAGGTAGTCCAATTATAATAGTCTCGATTTTTTTCACGAATAATACCTACCTAGTTTTATTATTAGGTATTTTGAAATTAATTTCACACACTTACTTAAATAATAATAAATACTAACGTATTGCCTCCTTACTACGCCTGCGTAAAACGTAAGGAAAATTTCTCATATTTTCATTTTTACTGCATAACAACTACTGTAACATTTAACGGAGGTGCATTCCTCCAAAAAGATGTGTAGCTTTAGGTAGGTAGGTACCTATATATTAACTTTTTATAATATCGCACACGCGCAAGACAAAAATTTACTTTTTACGGAAATCGCGAAAAACGTCACAGGATACCTAGTATTTTTCGATACAATACAGGGCTTACTTCGAGTTATAGTAAGATGTATATAATAAAAAATATAGCGATTATTGTGAGTCAATCGCCTAAAGAAACACGTAGTTGGTATTTAACTTTGAGAAATGGTTTGTGATCCCAATATGGGGTAGATAATATATTTGATTGTACCTATGATAACCGAGGGTCAAGCGTATTATGTTACAAATGTCTGGATGTATTGTGTTAGGTTTATACTATTCTATATACATCTCCACTAAACACTATATTTATATTATTATATTACTCGGTTATACCTTCTTTCATCCATGTGACACGTCCATACTGAGGCACGCGACAAAATATTAAAGTCACAATATCTAATTCGTATGTGCCTAATAATAGGGAGGATGAAAGTTTTTAATTGGTTTGATTGAAACATTTGTACAAAGTATTTTAATATCCAAACGATAATAATACTAATCAAAACAGAAATTTAAGAATTACAATAGGATATCTAAGCCTCGTTAGAATTATTATACCTATTATAGTTAGGTACTTTTCCATATCTATATTTTACGATTGTGTATGAATGTTTACAAAACTGTATTTTACTGCAGTTTTACGGTACTACGGGTTCGAATCTGCCCGTGTCCGGCCCGTGTACCTAATCAATGTATCTATAGCTATACTTACAAAAGTACATTTCAGGGGGCATGGCACCAGGAATGACGTCACAGAGTTTTCCCACGGCATTAAGGTTCAAAATCGCGTGACAATCGCATGATAAAATGGTAAAATAAGCGTTTTTTTTTTTCATTTTTTGGGGATAATTTTGCGTCTATCAAAAAACTTTGATGGTTATTCCCTAGTTTTTAATGCATATTATCAGTACAAAAAAAAATACTCCGCGTCTTTCGGGAAACGAGTATCCGTCTTTCGGAAAAAAAGATCAGAGGTGTTTTTCAAAATTATTTTTGAGAAATCTGTACAAGATATAAAAAATCTTTTACGGTTATTCCCTAGATAAATGTTCAACGCATCTACCTTATTTTGTTCCAAGGCATATTTAGTAACAGTTGTCGAGATACAAAGTCTCCCGTTTTTTGAATTTTTTTAAATGTCGGTATGCATACTCTTAATGCGTAAGTTTTACAATTCTGAATGCGACTTATTTCACAAAACCAAATGAAATATTGAAATCGGAAACAATTCATTTTAATTCATTTTTTACTTACAAATTTCAGTATTTCAGTACCTATCATTCACTTTCATGTATCTCTTCTTTTAGGTATCATATAATAATATAGCGTCATAGAACTCTGCAAATATGTTTCTGAGAATTCATATATTCATTCCTCACTCTATTCTTCGTTATCCAACTTCACTTTAACATTCACATTAGAGTGACACATCATTTATTATCCATACTATTTTCCTTTTTCATTTCTCATACAAATAATAATATTCAAGTAGGTACTATTTCAATGAATAGGTATTATTCCTAGATATAGTCTAGAGTTGTTTATTACACTTCAGTCGCGCACCCTACCGAGAAAATGTAGAACTCTTACTCTTAGAAAGAAAATATATTTCGCTAATAGAAAGGATGAGTGGAAAATTGTATAAACGGAGGTTGAGCGTCGATTATCTTTCTGTTAATTTGCGAACAAATGTCTAATAGATTAATTGGTAGGTACTTTTATCGTACGAGTATATTTACTAATTCGAATTTATAAGTGTGTATAATATGTATACTGTTTCTGAAGCTGAATAATATTTCAATTAGAGCTTAGAGCAACCCTGAAAGTTCAACTAAACAATCGGAGCTTAAGTAAATAATTTCTACTATTTGTTTTTTTTTTATCATGCCATATACTAATTTCAACCCGTCTAGTCGTTTGTATTTTTGGGTGAAAGCTCATAATACCTATACCTCTCTTTTTCGATTTCTAGAATCATTCCTTCAGCCATATAGTCTTTCCATAGGCATGCTTTCCATACATGCTAGGCTAACGTCATCCATATTACCTCCCTGACATGCAGAGCATCCCTCCCTGTCCCCTCCCTCTTTCCCCCTCCTCATCCTTTTATCCCGAACTCTTCCTTCTAATTTTTTTTTTTGTATTTTTATATTCTTGTTTATATTCTGTTTTTCTGCCTAAAAATTGTGAAATCTGATGTGTGCGTGTGCGATGGGTGAGTGTGTGAGCGAGATTGAGTATGGGTGTGTGAGACGACCGGAATGAACTTATATGTTTTAATTTAACTGTGGTGCATGCTTGTGGGTGACAGCTGAATTATGAATGAACTAATCTTCAATTACTTATATCTATAGTTGTTGTATCTGTTTTGCACTTATATCTGTAATAAAATAAAATAAAATAAAATAAAATAGTGTACATTTTTTTGTATTTGGTAGAAGTAGGTCTATATCATATTTCATTTAGTTTCTAATCTATTTTACCTGTACCTCTTCATAATACGGTAGGTAGTTTTATGTATAGTAATAAGTAAAAACAATATTATACCCAACCTGAGAAAATATTATGAATTTTCATTAAAATCATGAGAGGGTATTGTATGTGTGTGTTGTATAATCTCACGATATGTCAGGCACGTGCTGAAGAAGACAAAACAACAAACGTTTAGGTAGAAACTCTATACTCGTTGATTATTTACAACAGAAAGAAATTACTAATGATTTTATAATTAGAAAATAAATCAAAATTATTACATTAACTTACATTTTACGGCTTACATTAATATGAACCAACCTGTTTAGTTTTTTTTAACATGTCATATTAACAAGGTTCATAAACACAATCAAAATTTTTATTGTACAAAATATTAGCTGCAGATATTTAGACGTCCCCCGGCATCTTACAACAACGATATTGTCTAAATAAAGTAGGTACCATTGATATCAATAAATTTCGGTAAATTTTGACTTGCGTAAATGCGTACGCAAATCCAAATACTATTCTTATGCATTCACTGTAAGTACATCCGGGTTGGTTGTGAGTTGTGATATATTGCTTTATATATTTATATATTGCTTTTAGCACTATTATTGTCATGTTTTAAACCCTTGATGATTAGTACTTTATTGTCATGTTTCGTAATTCTTGATTTTTTGATAATAAAATTTTATTTATTTTTTTATTATTTAAAAAAAAATGAGAAAATGCCTACACCAACCAACCTACTTGAAAAATATACATAAAAAAACCAAATGGAGTAAAATCAAAACGCGTACGGCGTATTTTTTGTATCCGTGTTATGGAAAAAGAAGAGCGCTGTAACTTTCCTTGTATCGATAATTACACGAGTGTAAGTAGGTACTTACGACCTTACGACCAGCACAACTTGGTGTACTCACAGGGCACTACGGCGTCAACAAAATCCTATTCAAAATGGGACTTGCTGAGGACCCAAGATGCCGTTTTTGCGGCGAGAGTGACGAGTCAATGGAGCACCTTCTATGTGACTGCAACGCTCTGGCAAGGAAGAGACTAATGATGCTGGGAAATGGATATCCAAGACCAGAAGAAGTGGTCTCGTTCACACAGGGTTGCACAGTGGGCTACCTAAGGTCCATCTTTGGATAAGGAGGGGGAAGGTATAGTAGATCCCAAGGGTCGAGATTCCACAATAGCATAAGCTATGCCCCCGCTAGAAAGATAAAAAAAGGTACTCAAGTATCAATGTATAATTAAATAAACATTAATTGAACTCTCGACATTAATTTGGCAATATTGATCTATTGACTACTCATTTCATTAATAATTTAATCGATATGTAATTATTTAATAGGAGTATAATAATATGACATATGAATCACGATTATACACTTATGATAACTTACTACACTCTATTAAAGAATTATATCTAAGAATGTTTAGGTACATTATTGATGTTTTATTAGTTTTTTTTTATAATTAAATTTATAATTCAGTAATCAGTAAATTGTAATATATTATAGCCTATGTTGCTCAATAATAATTACTTTTATGTCGAAATCAAGCTTGAAATTGTACATTTACACTTGTAAAAATGTAGTACATACATTACAATTGTGCATTATTAAAATGATTATTAATTTTATAAAATCATCAAAACTAATTGAGAATATCACAGTACTTAATTCTATGCGATTTAAAAATTCTTGTAAAATAACTTTTCTACGATTTTTCACGTAAGCCAGAATTCAAAGAATGAACATATATAAAACTATACTATATTATACCCTAACGCCACCTCCCTTACGGGGTAGGCAGAGAGAACGGATCGCCAGACTTTCCTATCCTTACACACACTTCGAGCTTTCGTCACATTCATGCAAGTCCTCATACACATTCTACGATTACTTTTACTCAAAACACGTCCATCCTTGAGAATCTGGTCAACATGGGCCAGCCATGTAGTTCTTGGAGGGCAGCGTTTCCTTACACCTCTTCTTTCACTCAGGTAATTTTTTCTTGTTATCCTTTCATCGCTCATTCTCTCCACATGTCCCAACCATGTCAATATAAAACTGTTAGTAGATAATTAGCAGCTATCCTGGCTTCGAAACATTCGGCAGTGGACCGGGATCAGAACTGTGGAGAAGCTGTTTCGCACTGCCCAGGACAGAGAGGCGTTCTCCCAAGTGGTCGTCAACGTCGGAGGGACCCAACAGGACACATAGAGAAGAAGAAGAAGTAGATAATTCAGAAATAGGACCACTCGGATGGATTTCATCGATTGAATTCGTCGAATAGGAATAATAATAAGTAGTGCACCCTTATAATATTAGCCCCAGGAATAATTTAATATCATTAAACATATAATTATAATTTCTATCTCTCAATCGGATGTCTTATTTCGAAGAAGACATTTCCCATCAATAATTCTTAAAGACGTCATTAATATTTTGATATTAAGGTCTTTCCACGTAACACCGCAATAATTTTATTATTTCTTGTGATTTTTCCTTCTCGTTCTCCAGATTTCCGAATTCTTTCCACATAAATCCTTTCTAAATTTGACTCGTATTTTCTGGATAAATGAGCCAAAGATTTTATCAATTTTAATTCTGTTATTTATAAAAGTAATCTGCTAAGTTTTTTTTACGTACATTTATTTTTATTTTGTTTTATTCAGTAGATCGGTACCTACTGTAGGTACTTATATAGTTTTAGAAGATTGATGTAACGTACACGATTTCCCCTAATTGCCAACATTATATTAATGCATTCTGAATACGTAGATTACTCAAACATATTCGTAAATTACCTTGTAGAATGTTAAGGCACACAGTATACAAATTACATCATTCTAAAGAATGACGAAGAAAAAAATAATACGACCGTAATGAGTGACTAACCATTAATTTCCTCTCGCAGAAAAAAATGTGTGAAGTAAAAATCATGGGAAAATTTCAACAAGTATTGTACCATCAATAATAATTCAACCAAGGCGCCACATACCATTACACTAATTCAATATTATGACTGGAATATATTTACACAATGTAAAACATCTCCCACATTTGATTCACCTAATTCTTAGGAGTGTAATATATTGAGATACTGTTTTATAAAGTGGCCAGGTAACGTAATTATTTTTGACGTTGTTCAAACGAGCCTTAAGTGGGCTACTCCACCCTTTTGGTTTTCACGAGATTATAATTCTGTCAAGTCATCTTCTATATAACTACTTGGGAGTTACCGTGCGACTTTACCGATACCTCACCCGAGAGATGGAAGCTTTATAGACAAGCAGAAAATCAAACTATTGTTCCTAATTTAGAACATTGGTGGGCTCATTGGAAACGTAACTATTGGAGTGAATCAACCGAGATGTACTCCGATTTGTTGAGATGTTTAATTGATTGATGTTCATAATTATTTATGAATAAAAGCGAAGCGATCTTTTTATTTTGGATTGAAATAAGAATAGGATTTACTTCCTGAGTTGAGAATGTACGTGCAAGACGAATTGTTCATATCTAATTGAAATTTTCTTAATGATTGGCACTTTTATAATAAATGCAATCAATACTTTGTTAAACAGTTAATTCATTAATAATCATTTTATTTGCCGGAGATATAACCGACTTGACAATTATGAAAGCATATTTCCCATTAGCGGGTAAAATAATAAGGTCGTAACTCATCTTAAATTAACCCTTTAAAAAGTCCTGTGGACCATATTCAATATTCTATAACGCAACTTCAACGAGTTAATATCAATAAAATTCTTTATGTGTTAAGATGTACGTAGGTTAGGTACCTACATAATATGTTAATGGGTTAGACGTCTTAGTATGAAATGCCGGCGAGTTCGACCCTGATAACATGGGCGTTAGCTCAAGCAACAGTTAATTATATCTGCATAATACATATATTATATTCACTATAAGTCTATATGTAAATTCATTAAAAGGTTAATGAAGCTGTGTAATTATACCAGATACAGAGAACCTACATGTAGAGGTAATGTGCTCATAAGAGTATTAGAAAAGTAATTATGCACATGTTCATACAACATTACTTAATAACAAAACACGTACAATAATATCTTGTTTGTACAAATGAGCTCTTGTTTTTAGTTAGGAATATCATAATATCTGTACACTCAGATATAAAATATTATCATTTAGAGGTTCATACCTACGTGTGATGACAGCTTAATCTATCACTATGCATCACCAATACAAAAATGCGGCACATCTTAATAATGGTTCCTCTAATGTTCATAAAGGTATTTAGAAGTTTTCTTTCTAAACATGAAACTGATTTAACTGTAAAATTTCTCACGAAAATTAAGTATGTGTGTTATGATCAAAATGTAATATGCAACAGCAATCTGGCTATCATGATATTTACAATGAAAATTATAATTATACTTATTACGTATACTGTGTGGGCATTTATATAATTTTGACGGTCATTCTTCATTTATGAGCGGGTTTCGTGTGTTACCATTTAAACGACCAAACACGTAAACATTCAGAAATCTGACCTTATATAAAAATATAATCACAAAATAGTTGAGATTTTGAAAGGTCATATTTGAAGACAACTGAATATTTTTCTTTGTACCAAAAACTCTGTTATAATATTCTTCTAATTGAGTTAATTCCAGTACTCACGGCATGTCTAACGAAAATTCTAAGAAAAAGTAGCCAAAGTACTTACCCATATTTCGATGTTATTTTTCAATGCATTATTGTCAATTTTGATCTCGTTAAGCGCGGTAATTAAAAACATTAAAATTCAACTAAAGGTGTAAAACAAAAAGACAAAAAAGGATAACGAAATTCGTAGCTTGGGAAAATAATAATTAGAGGAAGTTGTGTTTAAATTAATTCACCATAATATCATTCCAATCCCATGAGCTGATGGGAAGATGATGAGAAGGGATTCTTCACAGATCGATGATCAGAACAAATGAGTCGCTTGGATGTGATGACACGCATCACCAATAATAATATTTTTCCACCTCTATAATATGTATGAGTATATGGATGATCGTAAAATTAATAAAACAACAAAGAACCAGATAAAGTATTTATGTATGAATCAAAAATTAAAACACTCAGTGTAACTAACGTCGTAATAAAATAAGAGCAATTCAAGGGTTGGTTTATTTCATTTTCATACTTTGCCATCAAGATTTTTTTCATTTTGAAAAAGCTTTCTTCAGTTCGTTGTTATCTACGATCAGATGTTTTTAATAGAATGGAACTTTTTCTTCCGTTTATCAAAATTTTCATTTATTCTATTACGACAATAGGTAATTTTAAGATTTCACAAACGTATCCGAATTCATAAACAACTATGTAATATTTTTGACTATGAATAATCGAGTTTGATGCAAAGGCACAAATACAGATTCACTTTAGTATTGTATTGCACTATTGTTTGCATAAGACTCCCACCAACTTCTGTCTCTTTGACTTATGTACATTGTACAATGCTATATGCATTACGTCTTCATAGTACAAAAAATATAAATACATTCTACGCTAACGATGCAAAATTCTTAAAAAGGAAACATTAATATACATCATACGGTGTGCTTTTAGTAATAAATTACACCTTTGACACACTTCTTTACAATAGCTGACTACATTTGCCTATAGAATATTATTAATATTGAGCATTTTTTTGTTTGCTATTTTAACAGTTGAAAATCAGGTAGGCTGTAAAACTGCACGTCTCTTGTTATTATTATTAAGGCCTTAAATCCATTATCGATCCTTTTTATTGAATACTGAACACAGAATGCAGATGGACACCTATTATTTATTTGTTTTGTTCAATATTCAGGTGAACTTGAGTCTGTATTATATTCGCTACTGGTACTTTGGTTTTTGGCTACTGGATAATCTTTTCATTTAGCTATTGTTTTCTTTATATTATGGAACCATATGAGTCATATGAATATTGAAGGTAACTAAGTTTGTTTGAATTTGTCGTGAACTGTAAAATAATTATTTCAACCAACAAGGAGACGAGATACATCGCGTTTCCCTTACGTAAAAAATGTTATATTTTTTTCGTGTATTGGCAATCGTCTTCAATAATCCAGTGTGAATCTACTACCTGTTTTATTACCATAGAAGCAAAATCATTCATATTTACCATATAGGTACCACTACCAAATCACAAATCAGCCACGAATGTATAAAGTTGTTGTATTTTAGTTTTTTTTTTTATATATCACTGTGAACTATTGTATGACGTACAATTACATACTAAGTATGCCCATACATTATGTAGGTACAGTTTACTGTATTGTAATTTTGAATATTCATGCCTTCACAATATAATAATAGGGATTTGATTTTTTTCTGATGCATCGTTTTGCATATTGGAATTTGGGCTATTTATTGCATTCATAGTCTTCCCATAACAAAATTTCTACAAACAATATCAAGATACCTCATCAAAAAGTGTATGCAAAATATAGAATCGATATTTTTTAACGAATCTCGTGTTCTACATTTTTTACTCCGAACCTTCATGGCGAGATAATCTTGGCTAGAGGTAACTGAATTCATATTTTTTCTCATAATTTGCTAAGATTATGCGTATTTGTTTAGGGTTGATAAAAAATATTTAACTCTAAAATGCATAAATATTTTCTTTATGTGTATGTATAAGGAGTAAGTAGGTAGTGTACATAGTGCTTTTAAATTTAAGGAATACCTACAAAATTCTAAAATCTACAGTCGCCTTCCAAACTTCAAAAAATATCGCGACAAAAATACATTCACGAAATATAGAGATATTTACTTTACCCTCGCAAAAGTCATAACTCTTGAAATAAATCGGATTTCAGTTCTAAAATTAATTCAATCAGCTTCCCCATCAGATAATGATAATGACGAAAAATTAATCGCATACCTCCTGCTAATTTTTATTTACGTATTTCCATATTTTGACAAGGATTTTTTATCGGAGCAGATGGAGAAAGAGGATCCGAGCCGCTGACCCCAAATAAATGGGATATGGTGCAGAGAAGAGAGATAAGGATATTATATCGTTATTTTCTTTGACAAAATTCGTTTAAAGCATTGATATCGCCAACCCTACACAAGATTGAATAATATTTTGCATTCGTCCTTCGATATTTCATCCAATTTCCATGTGATTATTATTGATTATTGATATCCGAACACAAGGAAAGAAGAAGTGCATACAAATAATAATAACAATCCACTCCCTTGCCCGCCTTTAACGTATAATTTCATGTTATTTATATCGTATTTAATATCGAGGCTACAACATGATAATCTATCGACTTGTACTACAACTCTTGATGTTGGTGTATTACCATACCATACCATACGTATAGTGTGGACTATTATGAATATCTTGATGGCTGAAAGACCTTCAAGACTTAAAGCCTTGCCTGAAGGTATCATTTTCCCTTTTTAAGCCTAAATAATTAAATGTCAACATAATATTGCGTACTTTTGTGCTTTTATGAACTTTTGATATACTTACTCGTAGATTAATTTTTGTAGTTATTGAAACGCTATAGGTATAATGGGAAGTATTGTGGCATATCCAGAACAAAATATAGAAGTCTTTTTCTCAATCATTCTTTATGTTTTTGGGGAAGCTGAATCCCAATTTGAACTAGGGGACTTTGTATTTGTGATCCGTTCTGGAAAAATTGAAAAAATCGGATAAAAATGCTTTTCTGCAGCAAAGAGATCAGGATTATATCGAATGTTTAGTGTTTCTAAACAAACTGCATCTATGTAAATTTTTGTCGTCTATAAATATATGGGTCATTAAAACAATACATACGCGTGGCTTTTGCAAAAAAGCTCAAAAGCTTTCTTCCATTGATGCTTTGTATAGTAAGAATAATAAATAATAACACATTTCACATGCGTCAAATGCGGTTTTGCATAAAGTTTTGTTGGTCGGCCGGGTACCAATCTTTTATCTACGCAATAATTAAAGTAGGTACCACCTCCTACCGGTGAGACAGACGCCGGCTACAGGGATACCATAATAGAATATATAGATATATTATATAACTCCCATGTATCACCTAAACTCACTTAGATATTACCAACTTATTCGCAGATGCCGCCAACTACCTGGGATCTTCCTATTATACTACAACATAAAAATACTTGCACAATTTAAATCACCTTTTTTGTGTCTTTATCATACTTATAAATTACGCAATCCGCCTGTCCTATTCTGTCACAAAAATTTGGATATTACGCCAAGGAAAATATAACAATAAAATTTCTTTTGTGCTTACTGATATTAAACCGATGTATATTTTTTTATAACGTAGTTTTATATTTCGATATTTTACGGTTATCGGAACAGCTGAGTAATTATTAAATGCAGATCTTTGTCCATTTTAAAGATTAGATATGGTTTTGAGGTTTAGTAATTTGTAGGTACTTCGTCCTATATAATGCTTATTTATTGAAATTATCTCACTAACGCGGATGACTTACATAAATTGAGTGTTTAGATTAATGTTTTTAAATCCTTATTACAATATCTCTCTTATTACCCGTGACGTCTAATTATTCGTGTTTATTTGAATATAATTATTATAAAACACCGTACATACGTTATGATAAAATAGTCTAGACTGATAAGAGAATAAAAACTCTGTTGGAAATCGCACGTGAAACTCAAATTAAGTACAATTAAATCTTTTTATTATACCACGTTATTGTAATATACTTTTTTTATTCAAATTCGACCACTTTAAATGTTACCCGGCGCCCATATTTTTTGGGTTATCCTGTGTTACAGTTAACTTGGTTCGTTTTATAGCTTTTTCATAATTATTATGTCAGTGCTTAATTAAGTTTTACGAGTCCGAAATTGTTAGCCAGAAATTATGAGTGCATTTTCATAACAAGATTTGTGATTTTAGTATCTTTACAAAATGATATGAATATAATATTATATAATATACAGGCAGAAACAGTAATACAGTAGATATACTGTTCTATGCATATATTATTATATTACATTACGTACCAACAATTTTAAATCATACCATAAGATAATGAATATATTAGCCCTAACCCTTTAACACTGGTCATTTCTACTAGTAATTTAGTTTAGTATTAAATAAAAAATGCACAAACGAATTCCATACTAACAATCAAAGATACATACACACTACATTCTACATATAAATAGCTATTAGAAGTACAGAGAATTTCGTATAAAAATTAAGTGCAAATCTAATAATAGATCATTAATTGGTATGTAGGTACTAGGTAGTGTAGGTATACTTGCTTATTGAATGTATATTTTGTCACTATCACTGCTACTTTTGAGAACTTTCTTGAGTATTATAAACAATACGGAAAATTATAGTACCTATAGTTTTATAAACAAGCCAAATATTTTTAAGGGTAATTAAATTTAGGTAAATCTTGTACTCGTGAATAGGTCAAACATACAGAGAGGGTTAACATAAAAGTTAAACTAAAAATAAACTAAAGAGTAGCAAAGCAACTCGCAAAGCATAAAAGTTAATTAATTTAAATATAGGATGTGTTAAGTAATTTCATGAGGTTTTTACTTTACGAGTATACAACCTATTTGTTGTTGTTGTTAGAAGACCTCGTTGAGCCAAACATGTAATTATCGAGTAATTATATTTTAACAAACGTCATCTCATTAACTTATACAACATTGGTCTCGAGTAAATTACAATTTTTTAAATTTCAATATTGTTAAAGAGGTTAAGCACAGTATTAGAGAACATAGCTTCAATTCACCAAATGATTTTTTTTCCTTCTTGTTCTGATTTGGAAGATTTTTGACGTTTATATGGAGTCCCCCTATTTCGGACTATATGTAATATACTAAAACAGCACTGATGTTGTAGTGCCGTATTTCTTTTATTTCTGTTAAATCTAATCGTAATTTTCATTCACTCAAACCTACAAAATCATTACATAAAATTATTTACATTTTAATTTCGGGAATTTTAAATAAGGGCTATATGATAACAGATCATAAACTTTATCATTTTGCTTTTAATTAGGCATCAAGTGGGTGCTTCAAACAATTTAAAAGTTGAGAGTTACGAATTCATTAAAATCATATAAAGTGGTAAAGGGATTAAAATGAAAAAGTAAAATAATTATGAATAATTCTCGTTTCATGACGGTGACACCTCAAGCGCAAAACAGTTTAAAAATCGTAAACTTATATCAGATCTATTTCTTTTATCAAACTGTTTTATTATTAATACCATCTCTCAAAGGTGATAAAGAAATTATAATAATATGAATAAAATTATTACGTGTTAGCGAATAAGATAAGTATCATGCTTATACGTAGTGGATTCCTATACTTAGTGGGGTCCAACCCAGCCTGAGGCGATTCCTGGAAATAATTTGAATAACCATCAATGAAACCAACAAATTCCAATGAAACAGGAAATCCTTGCATTGATATTATTTTTTATGAATAGAACCACACCGAATGCGGTTATTGTGATTCCTTCATCATTATGTTATACCACCTAGAAGAATCATCACGAAATAGTACAATATTGTATCTAATAAGTTTACTTTAATTCACTGCTAATTTTGCAACATTGAACGAATAATCGCGTGTCATTCATAAAAGTTATTAAGAATAGTAATAGCAGGTAACTATATCGTACCTATTTCTCACACAAGGAAAATATTAACCAGCAACCTTCAACAAAAAGAAAAATATGACACGATAAAATGATACCATGCACGACAACACCAGATTGCAATTATTTGTACGAGTCACTCTTCCCTTCTGCATCGGAAACTTTTGGAAAATAACCTACAAGGGCGGGTAGGTAATCACCAGATTTTATCCTTACCGAAAATGCGGTAAAAAGTATTTTCTTAATTAAAAATCGGCTTCACGGTTTTGGATGGCTGTATGATCAAAATATTCGGTAGATTTTCATCAAAATGTAATTAGGTAAACTTTAATAATCTTAATTAGGTAAACAAAGATATTTCTACACTTTGTACAACATACTTAGATAGATAATTCAAAATTCATGTAAAATCTGACTACCAAATTAATGTTTGTATGTAACTCTCTACCTACTAACGTTAACCGGTATTAGATACTGAAGGCTAATTTTAACGGACCATAAATTATTACGACTTTTATAAATGCTAATCATTACTATTATAATTATTCTAATATAATGATAATACATAACTAATATTATTATATCTAAATCTATTCATTAAAATTATATTATTTACTTTAATACATCGTTCATAGGGTATAACAGTGCCTCCCGTACCTAAACGTAAATTATACCTTTAGTTAGCGATTATCACCTAAGGGAATAATTGGTGGGCTTTTTCCGAGCAATTTTTAACGGTTTCAATTTAATTTGCAAATCAACAATTTATTAAACATAGCGTAATTAAAAAAATAATGTGGACATGTAAGAGACCCATAATTTAAAATCAAGTCATGAATATTTAGAAAACATAATTATAATTGATATTAAGTACTTGTAGTACAATTAGAGAGATGGTACTTAGAAAGATGAGTGGATGTGCGAACAAGTTGAGATTGCTTAGGCACGTGGAGGAAATGTTTCGGATAAATACAACCCTGAAAAAGACGGCGTGAGAAAGAATTCCCTGGAGTGAACATATTGACTAGATACCCAAGGACGAATCCGTATTGAGTGGGAATAACGCAAAACGTGTGTGACGAATGTTATGAACGTGGTGGAAGCGAGAGATGTAGGTTAGTATTTAGTATAGAAGTGTGTGGCGCTCTGTCCTTCATTTTCGTTGTGGAATAGATAGACAGTAGATATAATACGTACTTTGTAAAAGGCTTTGAAAAATCGGATCTTTGATACCTATGGTTTGCTCTGATCTCTCGTGTTGGATAAGATATATAGAAAAAAAAACAATTGATCTATTCGGTGACATTCAACATCTAATTGTTCTAATCTGTATAATGTTTCATTTCAGATATGTTCGAAGCAACGATGATGAGAGAAAAGCAATTCGGTAAGTTTATTAAGTATTCTTGTTCGTAGAACTTAATTACAACATTAACAAAATTCATATAAGTCAAGTAATAAACCTACTATAGTTTTTTTTACCATATATTGCAGAAGATTCATTATCTACATTCAGTTTAAAATGTATGTCATTCGTACGCTTTGTTTCTTAGTAATTTAAGAAATATTTGCAAATTGCACAAAAAGAAGTATTACATCTTGTGTCGGTATATTTGAAGCTTTTATTGCTCTCGTAAAAACGTAGGAAACAATAAAATAAAAGTTGACGAAAAAAAGTTTGCAATTATACGGTACTTTTAGGGTTGCAAGTTGCGACATAAAACCATTAACGGGACTGGGGAAAGGTAGCCGACTTTATGAATTGTTTACATTGACAAGTAATTTAGCATCCCTACTTTCCAAGAAGGAAATATCCCCATTATTATGTTTATGTAGACAGTATTATCATTGTGCGGGGCATGTGCTAGACAAAATTTTGCGCAACTTTTTTTACGCAAATCCCCATCATAAAACTGCTGAATAACTGTTAAAAAACTTGCTATTTCCAAAACAAACAAATATTGATATTAGTTTCTACTATTCTTTGTTTTATGGATTTCAATATTATCATACGAAACTTAATTTTGCATAATAGGCCAGTGTAAAAACATCAGAAAAGGGGGTATAGCGTCAATAATTCTCGGAAAGCTGGAAACTGTTTTAATCTCTTCTTTAACATGCAAAGAAGGTTTCTTGAAGTTTGCACCAAATTTGCGCTTGTGCTAAGTACAGGGTGACCCAAAAACCGAAACATTTTTGTACTTTTTTCAGCTTTTCACTAATAACTTCTAAACCATGCTTTCTAGGAAAATATTGTTGTCTTTTAATTAAGTACGTGATATTCTGCGTCGTTTGAGCATAAATACTCTTTTGTACATCAAAAAATAATTATGATACAGACACTGCCAATTACATATTAATATTCTCAACAAATTGAAATATTCCTATTTTTCTCTTTTGTTGTTGAATAACTCCTCAATTCAGGTATTAACGGCAATATTTTACTAAATATATTTAATGGTGAGTTAATTTTCTCTAACTTGAAATTAAAACTTTACACCAACAGCGGATAATTGAGGATGCACAGTGTTTAAAGAGAGACGAGTGAAATAAAGAAATTTATTAAAAGATAGATTTAGATATGTAAAAGCAAAGGTAATTTAAATTTTACTCTTTCATTTTGTTAACCTATAGTTTTTCAAGTGAAATCCAAATTTTCAATACTGTTACGCCACTGCATAACATTTTATATCGAAAAGAGTAATTTTTTAACCTTCATTGGTTTTATTAAAAGATCTCCTAAACGGGTAGGGTTAGGAAAAAAATGTTTATCGCAAAATTTATTTACAATAATTTTTATATATTATATTCGAAAAATAATTTCTTTAACTTAAATACTAAGTGAGGCAGAATTGATTAAAAATGGTATATAAAAAATAAGTTCATACATGTCGTCACTTTTTGATAAATTACTCCTAAGCCAAGCGGTGTAGCATCAATTCATGAAATTATATTTAATGGTAAATCAATTTTCTATATATTAAGTATAATAAAATTAATTTGAGAGTTATAATAAAAAAGTACTAGATGTTCAAATTTGATTTTGTATAGAGGCACGTTGCTACGCAGGAACATTTTGTATGGGAAGCGTGGATTTATTTTACAAAATATTGATATTGATCATCTAGTACATTTTTATTATAACTCCCAAATAAAATTTATTATACTTGTTTTATAGGAAATTTATTTATCTTTAAATTTAATTTTACGAATTGGTGCTACACCGCTTGGCTTAGGAGTAATTTATCAAAAAGTGACGACATGTATGAACTTATTTTTTATATACCATTTTTAATCAATTCTACCTCACTTAGTATTTGAGTTTAATAAATTATTTTTCAATCATAATATAGAGAAAATGTTGTAAATAAATTTTGTAATAAACATTTTTTTCCTAACATTAGCCGTTTAGGAGATATTTTAATAAAACCAATGAAGGTAAAAAAATATTCTTTTCACTATAAAATGTTATGCAGTGGCGTAACAGTATTGAAAATTTTGATTTTACTTGAAAAACTGTAGGTTGACAAAATGAAAGAGTAAAATTCAAATTATCTTTGCTTTTACATATCTAAATCTATCATTTAATAAATTTCTTTATTTCACTCGTCTCTCTTGCAACACCTGTAAATCCTTAACTATGCACTGTAGGTGTAAAGTTTTAATCACAAGTTAGAGAAAATTGACCCACCATTAAATATGTTTAGTGAAATATTGCCGTAAATACCTGATTTGAGGAGATATTCAACAACAAAAGAGAAAAATATGAATATTTCAATTTGTTGAGAAAATTAATATGTAATTGGCAGTGTCTGTATCATAATTAATTTTTGATGTACAAAAGAGTATTTATGCTCAAACGACGCAGAATATCACGTACTTTAATTTATAAGACAACAATATTTTCCTAGAAAGCATGGTTTAGAAGTTATTAGTGAAAAGCTGAAAAAAGTACAAAAATGTTTCGGTTTTTGGGTCACCCTGTACTTAGCACAAGCGCAAATTTGGTGCAAACTTCAAGAAACCTTCTTTGGATGTTAGTGAAGAGATTAAAACAGTTTCCAGCTTTCCGAGAATTATTTACGCTATAAATCTAGTTTTACTGGGCTATAATAGAGTCGGAAGCTGAAAGCATTTTATGAAACAACAATATAAAATAACTGTGTTTTTGTTTAGATGCCGCCAAACAAAACAAATTTAAAGTGGATTGAGAGTCTTTTGTTATCCTATAGCGAATATACCTAAAATAATTTGCGCTTTTAATAAAATCTAGTTTTCATAATTATCATAAGACATACTTATCATGAAATATTTTTTGAGAGAGTGCCACTCCCCTTTTCTTGTCAATTTCGCATGCATGGTTTACAGTTTAATTAGGTAAGTATATCATATAGTAGATAAGATCAGATTTAATATGTTGTTTTTCTTTCGTATAGGTAATATAGTAATTTTTAATTTTTAGCACTGGGCGATTTCAGTTCTAGTAATATCAAGTTATTTTTTACATGAAACTATGTAGAACATTCACAAATACCAATATGTAGCCCCTCATAAATAACTGTTTGCTTTCATCTCATGAATTCTAAATTTCTTTGCATCGCATTTTATTAAGGCAACAAACTGTCATAAATTAACTAAAAGAAAGTTACGCAACATTTGTAAAACAGTAAAAGGCGTAAAGAATTCAATAAAACATACAAAGCACTACCGAATACAAAAATATTTTTAGAAATCTAAAAATTTGTATGTAGAATATAAATTATCTTTCACCCTATTCAATTTCATAATACAACCCTCTAAATAATAATATAACATTCATGCAGTTCACTTGGTAAATTCTTTAAAAAATGCATTTTCAAGGCCCTTTTCACTTTATGACTGCCCATTACATTTCAATGCTCTTTTTCCCTCATATTTCTAAAAAATGTGCATCTTTACAATAATAATACAAATATAATATGCAGCACAATAATAATAACGTATCACCCTTGTATAACATTTTATTTCGCTTCTATTACATGAGGGTTTACCATCGCATAGGAATGACGTGGTTACATTATGGTCAATCCATTTTTTCTCCATATTTTCCAGCATTTCAATTTAATATTCCCTTCAAATCAGTGAACATGTAGAGGGAGTTTATAATATCTTCATATTTAGGGGATTTTTGATACTCAACATCCTACCTAATTTTTGGAAATCAAGGACGATCAATTACTTCAATATTTAGGGTAACTTCGAAGTATTCAGTCATATTAATTTGTATAAATATAGTAAAAATTTAATAGATAGGTCATCAGTTTGTACATAATTTTATTTTCTCCATCTATTAACTTTACAAAGGATGCAGCATTATGAGATATGGTAGTAAGGAACCTATTAGAGATAATACTCGTAGGAATCTGTAGGTACTTATTGTAACTTTCATAGGCATTTCATAATGCATGCTGTACCTCTTATTTATTGTCGAATATATCTAATAAGAATTTAATCAAGTTAAGTGCATTTCTTAGATCATAACAATATTGCATAAATGTTTTACTCTCCGCACGTATAGCGATTGCATTTAATATTTTGCATCTTGCTAGTGGTCAATAATTGGATATAAAAATATCCGCATTATCCTCCTTTATCCTATATCTGATAGTAATGGGTTATTCAAATAATAATACGATAGTAACACACAACCGAACCCCTTTTGTTTGCGTCTTGCTGTTCACTGATCATATCACCTGATATCTATCGATAGCCTGTATTATGATGTCGGTATCTATATCTACACTCTATAAACCAATATTCACCTATACACCTTCCACTGGCACTGGCAGCGTGCTGTATTACGGCTGAGCCAGGTGTTACGAAGAAATAAAACACAAGTGGTCTTCGTAGCAACAACCTGTTAAGATTCAAATCTACACAAAATTATTGCATTATTTTTTTATTCTATTTTGCCGCTTATCAATTGTTATCTAGAACGGTAAAGTTATAATATTAGAACATTCCAATACTCAGAGTATTACTAGATTCAGGGTTCGATTCCGGGTTAACCATGAAGTGATTTTTTAGGACATTGAACTCTAGTACCTACTGTAGTTATGTATTCAATATTTTGTACAGAAAAGAGTTGTCAAAAATCAAATATTCACGGTCCTTCAGCACTTTCAGTTATCAGCCCTTATGCAAGACCCAACTTAATTGATTATTATAAAATATATGTTAGCTGTTTGCAAGTTTAAGTGCTGGTGAAATTTAAAAGGCGCTAACTCTACATAAATTATGTATTCAATATGCAGAATAGATTTAATAATTTCTCCTGGAGTATATTTATATAAGAATAAGAAATAATATATAAGAGCATTAGTATGCAACTAGTTTACTACGACTGTTGATAAGTTTCACGTCGAATCCAATTACCAAGTAATCGTTAGACTGAAGGTTAATTTTAGTTTCGATAATATGTAGATTATCTCGCGAAATACAACCATTACCTTGCCTTACCTGCCTCTTACTATTAAACATTATTATAATACCTAATCATAAATGCGTCGTAATAATAATGTTATCGCATTATGCATAATCAGATATTCTTCTATACTTACATACACTTGTGTTATACTCGTAAAATGTTATATCTTCTACATTATAATTAAAATCGGTACATTAAGGTTTAAACTATGCCTATGGTTCAAAACTATGCCTATGGTTCAAAACAAAATACAAGTAAAATCAATGCTACAGAGATTAATCCCTATTTCCGATACAAACTAAATTTAATTAATTGATCAAGTATAAAGCTTATTAAAGTTTATGTTGGGAGCATACATTTAGTTTTTCTTTTTTTTTAAAAAAAAGGATCTGGGTCTGCATACACAAACCCAAATACTTTCTTGCACACCTTGCACTAGGCTAAAAACCTGTATCGCAAAGTGTGGAATACATCGCCAGCGCCGGGGTTTGAGCCGGGTACCTCCCGTTCGAGAGACTGCCGCCTCAACCAACTGGGCCAACTATGTACTCTAATTTGCCAAATACTTTCTGAGGATTATTTAATTTAAGTATGTCTAGTAAAATAATAAATGCTACTCTGTAAGGAACTGACATTTTTCTTTATTCTAGTGCAAGAAATGTAAATTATCAATAATGACTCGAGTGTCGCGTGTTGCCAAATTAGGCAAACAAACAAACAAAACCCAACTTGCCAATTTGGATAATGAAGAAAAAATTGGTGACGAAAAATTTACGAGATATTTTAATTAATGACAATATTACATTGTTGCTATAAATGGGTCATCCATGCTGTGTTGACATTTCACACATTATATAATTAGGTAAGAAAGTATTTCTATGCACTTAGTGAAGAATTTACAAATTCATATGGCGTCCTCGCGTTGTATAGTTTGTACGTACATAAGGTCAAACACAAAGGAATTTATTATAAAATATTACAAAGAAAGTATTATTATATAGACATTTATCTACCTAATTATCGCTGAAGAATACTTTGTAGAAATTTCATCCAATTAAAGTTTTATTCTCGCATTGAACAATGCGCATAAATATTGTAAATACATTTTTTTCATATGAAATGAAAGCATTATTATAATTAAAAAGAGTAAAAAAGAAATGGTTAAGGTGGAGTATGGTAGTCTATACTATACAATATGTAGGTAAATATATGCATTATTATATAATGCAAAATATTTAGTCGTGTAATTAATATTGAAATGCACCTGTGTTTTAAATTTCCCTTCCATGACTGATTCCTTTTACGCTATTGTCTTTTTATTAATTCGTTTGTTTGTCTGTATTTATATATTTATATTATTCATTGGCCTTTAAGCAGGTGGTTGTTGCGAACTTAAAGGGTGTTAACTGTCTTCTCATACCGTTAAATTGCTCACATAAATCATAAAGAGACGCCAAGTTCATGTTACTCGGTACATCTTTAATTTCTTCATACATTGCCAAGTGCAAGTATTCATACAGTTATGGAATATAATAAATAGGTCCATATTTAGCTGTTCAATAACAAGTTATGTCAATAATAATAATCATCGATTTGTTTCTCTCATTATTTCACTTGTTAAAATTAATAGTTTTGGTGAAAATTCGTAATTATCTACTAATTAGTTGTATTATTAAATTATAGCAAATGAAGGTTATCTTTTAATTTGCTCTTGTCTCTCTTAATTGTAATATGTGATTGTATGTGTAGATAACTACATTCAGTGTTTTTTTGTAATTAATACTTAAATTCAATCACGCCCACTAGCTTATTTACTTTTTTGTATTAATTAACTCTTGTCGTGGAAGATTTCATAATCAAAACAAAATTTCAATCTTGTTTTCGCAAAATCTCTTCAGATAACTCAAATGATTTAAAAATGCAAATGGGAAAACTCTAAAAAGGGATCAAACCTATTAGGTCAGATATAGTAAGTAACTACATACTAATGTAAACAAATTGTTATTTAATCTTGTAGGCTTTCACAGCATGAATCCATTTCCATGTTCTTCGGGTTTCACTGCGGGTCGAGTGGTTGAGTAACGAGCTTTCGGCAGCAATACTACTACCACCGTCAGGGTGAAGACGGCAGTAGTATCACCCTGAAGATGGTAGTAGTATCAATACCGAATGCTCGGTTACTCAACCACTCGACCCACAGTGAAACCCGAAGAACTAACAACATGAAAATAAATTGTTATTTGTTACTCATATTGAGACATTAATCAACAAAAGTCTAAATACATTCTTCTCATTTCACAAAGCCAGTACAATATTAAGTATTCTATCCTGAAACTCGTAAAATAAATAAGTAATTGGTATTAACATAAATACTCGTATATAATAAGATAAGTTACTAGATATTTCAGTAATACATGTTTTTCTCCATTGCTCCCATTAGGTTGGTATAAATCCCACGCCGCTTGTAGAAATGTATTCGTAATACTAATTACAAATCAATATCCCTTTAAACATCGTGTAGTGTTATAATAATACTACCTACTCGTAGTAAAAGCTTATTGAACTCGTATTAAAAGTTTGAGACCGGTCATGTTCTGATCCGGTATTGGCAACACTATGGAACACAACAATATATTACACTTACAGTATCCACACATACAATCTGCATACGCCCTCTATGAAGGTAGAAGCCGCCGATATTATTACTTATTAGGTTGTATAATAATCATATTATTATATCGAATCATCCATATTTCCATATTACATTTCCTCACATAAATTACTCGCTATCTACCACCACCTCATAACGGAGTCCAAGTAATGGATTTAAGGTTTCTTGTCTGCAAAATGCGTTGATGTTTTATATGTACCTTTGTAATATTTTTTATAAGCGTATTCTCTCTTTCTCTCTGTGCTGGTATAGTTTTATAATTAAGTATAGGTATCTAAATAGTTTTTTTTACTTTTTGTACTCAATATGCATGCAGGTACTAACAAGTATTTTTATGCACATATCGCGAGAAGAAAATACCTATAGCATTCCTAAGATATTTTAGATTGAAATAAGTACCTACTACGCATAATAGATGAAAAGTACGTATTAACATTTTGGATGAATATCGAGTTTGTCACATACACATAAACGTAGGTAAGTTTCAAAATACTATAGCAGAAAATGTTTATAATCCAATAAAAAAAAGTATAGTGTAGAATTGTTTTTTTTTATACAGTGGTACAACTATTTATTGTGTAAATCACAAGGTTTCGATTGTGGGAAAACTAGCAGATAAGCAAATAGCGTGTATTAAAATCGTGTTAATAAAATCCAATCCAATAAATTCAGTAAATCTCGCCACTGCTGCAAAACCCTTTATTATCTATTACAATCTTTTCACTGAGCATAATATGCGCCCTCAATAATTGCATATTTCCACAAACGCAATCCAAATGAACATCAATTTAAGTTCACATTGGCCTGCGCATTTCATTGCGAGGTATTCATAGGCGTTTACTGAATATTAAATACAGGTTAATGGAATATTGAATATTGTGGCTTGGTCTTGTTTAGTGTAATGTTAAATGTGTAATGTATGACCAATATCAGTATGATCTTACTAATGGATGAATATTTTCACACGGTTTGGAAACAATTGACAAAGTGAGATCAACTATCAATGTACACGATTTTATTCAAATATACATACAATCATATACATATGGACTTTGGCAAAATTTTATCATATTTCTGTTCTCTCGCACACTTATTCCAAAGTCTTTAACCCACATTCTTCTTCATTTTCAGCTATTGATCCACTGCTTAATCCATATCCCATACCAAGGTCCCTACCTCTTCGTTTTTGTGAATTTTCTTTTCCATCTATAAATGTACCACCCTACTCAAAACGGAGATAGTCCCATCCATGTTTTTCCGTTTTATTCTTCTTCTTTTTCTCAGGTTTCGCAGTCATGTCACCGCATCGTCCATCGTTATTATTAAGTAGGTAGTGTAGGTACATACATAAGTCATAAAGGCTGACCAATGGGATTCAAGAATAGTGACCTTAAAAAGAATTCAGCAGAGGTGTATAAGTTCAAAGAAGAAAGAAACGTTCTCAGTCATTTCGTTCTTTAAATACTATATGTATGGGATATCTAATAAATTACTTTGAAGTATTAGATATTTACTACATTTTAGTAGGAATATGTATATTCTTACAATAATATTTTAAGTGTGCAATTTATTGTGTACGAATAAGTTAGTAAGTAAATTAACGTACCAGTAGGTAATTGTTTTCATTGGTCTTTAAAGAATTAATAAATAAAATAAGTTGTATGAAGCCTTATAGGTAAGCTTTAGATTATAATAGCATAATAACTTACCTACATTGTATGGTAACTCGTATTAACCCATTAACGCCCAATTATTTAAATTACTTTCGTCCGTATTATAATATACTATTAAAATATATTATTAGTATTATATGGAGTGCTCATGATAATGTTTATAATTATTATTATCATTTCATAATATCTGTTGTATATTAATCAACACAAGCAAGCCTGATCAGCGTTTTAATCATTAATACTTAATGTAATAATATTGTCTACCTGCTGACTTATATTCAGTTTTGTAGGTATTATTTCAATATATGGGGAAATCAATGAATTGTTTTAGAAAGTTCAACACTTGATTTACTTAATAAAAATAGAGTATATTATGTCTAGATTTTACTCATTGTAAAAGCAATCGTAAGTGAGATTTTATATTCTAGTTATAGGGATTTTTTAATTGAATAAAAGGCACTTTATTATTAGGATTATAGACCTTTGATCTGTTGTTATCTTTTGTACGAGGCAATTGATGTTAAATAGCCAAGTAACTCTGTTATCAAATGGATGATGATGAGAATGAGAATTCTCGAAGACTAGTCGCGTGTAATAAAAGTCATTACGTGGATTTTAAATTATATAATAGTCCTTCTTTTTTACCTTTCAAAATGGACTTCCACTGGAAATTCCAATGGAAAATTCGTCGGTGCCCAGTTCCAATCTCGGTGCAGACGAGATATTCTGCACTTCACGACGCAACCGCTTAGCTTTCTTTGAAGTGTGTAGAAAAGTGTTTGGGATTGTGTGCACATGCATGTTATACAGGGCTCGATTGCGCAATATCAAACTTGCCTCAAACGATTAAATTTAATATTTACGAACTTCATTGATTGTCTTAAGTTCAGTTCACACTTGATGAGTGTAAGTATTGTGTGAAACTCGCTACCATAATAATAAAAAGCCCGATATCTTCAGGCGACAATATTCAGCTACTGAATACCATAACTCTATATTGTTTACACCTGCGTACTACTTCCATAATACACTAAGAACATGATCCTCAACCAACAACCTTGCCTGAAGCCACATTCTGTTGGTTCCATCAACATTATACTGCACTGATGATGATGATAATGATGGTGTTTATGGATCTGGGTCCCAACGCACGTGACTGCCCGAGGTATCGAGATTTTTATCGTAATAATAAAATTTAAATTATTATACTTTTTTGTACTTGGCGAGCGGTCGTAGATGAAACGTGTAGGTAGGGTGAATGTTTTTTGTAGATATTATTCAGAAGATATTCCTATACTTATAGACTAATGAATTTCCCGATTAATTATACGTTATTCAATGCAACGTTCTGATTTGTTGCAGATTGCAGACTATATTAAAAATAAATTACTCATATAGTGATTCAGTGATTGTCACTGTTTTTTCATTTAACGTTTACTTTGTTTTTTTTTCTCTAAAAGTTTATTTTTAATGTAACGGTTTGGCGGTGTTCACAAAAGCAGGTGGAAATTTAAATATTATTTAAATTGAAGTCCACATCCCGGGACTATGTTAAGATATTCTAGCTAGGAAGGAATCTTATTATTCCTTGCCAGTTTTTTGATGTCCCCAGATTGACAAGACTCACTGAATATTTAAACAACATACCTATAGTTGTGTGCTTTATTTTAGATAGAGGTAAACATTCCTATTTGTCAGAGATTAAAAACCGTTGCGAGTTTTTTTAATTGTCATTTATTATTAAGCGTATTACGCATGTATTGAATAATAAAATAAGTGGGATTAGCTGGAATATTTATTTTGTGAAGTATTTTGTTAACTTGAAGTACCTTTGAATAAGGAAATAATCATAAATTGACATCGATAGCAATAAAGGAGGAAAGAAAATGAGATGAAATGAAATGACTTCCCTAAGATTAACAGGAGTTTAAGGTTAAAGGAAGTATTGGGTTAAATAAGAGAAATTACGACCTAGCGATATGTTTGCTCTAATGAGTTTTGTGTATTTCTTGAATAAGTTATTTTCCTTGGGTTGTTAGAACACGTTCGTTCAGTTTAGAAATGAATAATTTAAACAAATGTTGATCTATACTTTACAAATTATATAAACTTCGAATACTCGGACAAGGTGACACTCTTCACGAGCTTTTCTTCTGTTTAAAAATAATATTCTTCTTAGAGTTTATTAATGAATTGTATGTATTATAAAAAAACATTCCTGGAATCGAATGACAATCTTTCTGAAACTCTAAAATTTCTGTCCCATTGTGTCTGTCATACAAGAAACAAAAATAATCATCAGCACTCAAAGAAATGTTCGAGCAAAATTATTTGACTAAAATAAATAAATAGTGTATGACAGCTGATGGATTCTGAAGGACCTAATTTCTTTTATTCTTTCAACCAAATATGTTCTTCTTCCATTGTTTCCTTCAACATCATACAACTATGATGTCGGCTTTAGTTTTATCATCTTGCCTTCTCATATGTGAGCTTTGCTCTCTTTCTAATCCCTACCCACCTACCACATCAGATTTTTTACACATCTTCAATCAGTCTGCCGTCAATGTTGTATTCTTAGCAGGTAAACGTAGCTCTTCTACCGCATGACAAATAATCTGAGTTTATAAGCATACAATGATAATATGTAAATTCTATGCATAGTATATGCATTCGCAATTCCTATCCATCATATAATTCCATCTTCCTACCGAAGGAGTTTAAAGGATTCGACTTAAGAGAAGTCTGATTATGATCATAGAATCATTCTTGTCCGCTGATGTCCTGTCTTAATACAGAGTGTTGGCATTTTTTGTATTCAATTCATTTTGATCCCTAAGGATCTCTAGACCATTTAGGAATGGGTTTAATTAATCTTAGTTTAGAATTTACATTTTCCCAAAACCTGGGCCCACCTCTTAATAATATTTTGCTAGAAGAGCGGGTAAAGAGATCGCTATTAATGCGCCTGAGCTACCCGGGGATGTGGAGGGCCTTAAGCCCGCGGGATTTTCCTTCAATGAATTTTCCCAAAATGTAGCGTACTTCACCAAAGGGCAACTAAATGCGCATTCCAACCAACTGCACATAAATGCGCATTACTGTATTCCCAACACATGACATATGATTTCTTACACAACTGGATCCTTTCCATCTATCTAGAGCCTAGCGATTAATAATTTTGATATCTAATATAACAGGGAGAACTCTCAGAGACAGGGTGAGGAACACTGAGATTAGAGAGACCTGTCAGACGGAAGATATCGTAAGATGGGGTAGGAAAAGGCGACGATACTGGAGAGACCACGTGGACAGGATGGATGAGGGCAGAATACCCCACATCGTTGCCCATAATATACCCGTGGGACAACGTCAGCCAGGCAGACCACCAAAAAGGTGGAAGGATAGTTGGTGTTCCACATCCCAAGAGGAAGGCATCCGTTCAACTACAGATCAATGATCTAGAACAAGAAGAAGAAGATATCTAATATAAATTTAATTACACTACTATGAAATGTTGTCCAAAAGGGGACTTAAGTATGCCTTTAGTATGGATTTCCACGTATTGACTAACTGCTTCACACTTTTGCCCTCCATTGCATTTTCTTTATCATAATAATGTACAACAACATGACTAATTAAATCACTATAGAAAAATGATAGATTCAAAACGAATTAATCATAATATGTACTTGTGAAGAAAAATCAAAGAAATTAGAATCGTATTAATATTAGGTCTGTCTGTCTGTGTGTATTGTTTACTAGACATAGTAACTCTTATCTGTTAATGGTATGAAGTCTACTTGTAAAAAGACGATCATGAGCGGCACTTTATTTATAAAATATCAAGTTAGTAGTCAAAACCCGTGACGATCATGGCATAATCATAATAATATGGTATTATAATTATTATTATTATGTGTGTACTATGTATACATACCTATGTGTTGTGGGTATGTGTGATGGGTTGCTTTTGCTTGTGTAGACAGTTATAATATTATTACAACATGCGAGTATGAAGCTAGTTACTAATAAGAGTAAATCACAATATGTAAACTGACATTATTTATATACAACCTGTTGCATTTTCGTAAAAAAATTAATGAGGATTATATTTTCTATATTTTGTAGTAGTTACTACAACTTACATTGAATAAATTTTGTACAGTGTTGTCAAAAACGCATCTCGTGTCAGTTGATATTTTGTACACATATTTTATGACTATCTAATTTTTATAATGTTCTGGGGGGGTACTTTGTAAGCTTTCTCGCCCTAAACACGTAGATAAAATGTTTTAGGAAAATGACCCTTATGACGATATACATAAGGTCGTTTTTTGTGTGCATTTTATCTGCGTGTTTCGGGTGAGAAACCATTAGAAAGTTCCAGTACAGGTCACAGTTTTTGTTATAAATAGTAATGTACAATATTGCACAATATTGCAAAATGCCTAACTGAACTTTTTGAACTCTTTACTCCTATATAAATAGGTAAGCATGCATAATATAAAAAAGCAGATTAACATGTAGGTACGAAAGGACGAAAGAATTTCTAACCATTACCTATAATTTTTCATTCTTTTGGCACACACGTTTTTTTTCCGTTAAATACATTCTGATCTATTCCGTTCACACGGAATAGATCAGAATGTATTTTTTTTTATTAATTGAAAAATATTGAACACGCCTGAGTTACCTGTTAGTATCACTAATAGAACCTCTGAAATATTTTCCTGTTTCATCGCTTTTTCCCAACAAGGATTTAGTTTACAATTTGAATAGATATTTTTATTAAAGATCCTTTGGAAGATCATTTTTAGGACACCATGTGTATAACGTATTATAACATATTATCTAAGAATATTATAATTTAGCATAAATTTAATTACCTACTACACATATTATGAATCCGGTTGTAAAAAACGTTACATGTGCCTAGTGCAGGCCTGTAAGTATTCAAATGCTTACAGACATTGGAAAACCATATTAGCCCAGAGGGGTGACCCGTCAATGTACAATACAAATTATTGATAGTGATTACCATGAGGCAATATCGTGTGTGTCATGATAAGACAAGAATATTAGCTGCCAGTTTCTCAATAATAATTTTGTAATCTTTGACTGGTAACAGTAGTAAATTTCAGATTAGCTCAAGCAAACAATTTTGCAGGTGGGCATACATTTCATCTCAATTTCGGAACCAATTTTTTTAAGGATCTGGAAGTGTATAAAAATCATAGTGTCCTAAAAGCATATGTAGTGATACTGCGTCAGCGCAATTATCATAGTTCATCGGGGTGAGCTTTCGTTCAGCGATCAATTGATCAACTTGTCGACCGAATCAATTAACATATCGTACGATGAACGATTCATCTTTACTACCGAATTACGAGTAGATGGAAAAATTCGCGGAGTTGCGACAAGCTCACCCTAATCAACAAATTTTCGCATTTTGTTGTTTTTTTTACAATAAAATTAATATAGTTATATCTCTTAGGATTACCGTTACATATGGACAAGCGTACACTTTAAAGAGGTAATATGTAGTATCATTTTAAAAATCTTTGTTCAGGTTATCATACCTAACTACACATTTTAATTTTATGTAATGCTAAATAAGTACTTATGTCTAAATCTTAGATAATGTTTTGTGAATGAATTTTGAATTTTCATTAAATTAATCTTAGCATAATGTGTAATAGATATCATACTGCATATACACATACTCGGAATTTTAATAAATAGGTATAAATCTACATTATTCACCCAGCATTTACCGGGAAAGTGGATTGTTTATTAAACCTAACTATTGATAGAATATAGTTAGTTTTCTAAGTACATTTTCCGAGTACATGGTTGGCGCAGTTGGTTGAAGCGGCAGTCTCTCACGCGGGAGGTGCCAGGTTCAAAGCCCGGCGCTGGCGATGTATTCCACACTTTGCGATACAGACTTTTAGCCTAGTGCAAAGTGTGCAGGAAAGTATTTGGGTTTGTGTATGCAAGCCCAGATCCCTTTTATAAAAAAAAAGCCACTGAAACTAAACCATGTAACTCTAAATACGAAAGTCTAAAATATATCTTCTCATAAACTATAAAATCTCATATCGTCATGTTGACTTTGAAATGAGTTAAGTGCTGAGTGTCTCCCATTAATAGCTGACTAGCGTCTCATTCTAAAACGTAACGTCAACGACTAACAAAATAATCGTTCCAAAAGGCAACCCATATCTCAATCATTTGACGATGTTTCTCTTTTTCTAAGCTTACGCTTTTCTTCTTCATTTTTTATTCAAACACGCCCACATTTTGAAGATGGTACGTACAAATAAATATACACAGACTCTAAAAATGATAATATATGTCAAAATGTGATATGGCATAATATTTCTAATTAATTCAAAATTCGTGTTGTTTCATTCATTGATAAATTTTTATATATGTGTAGATCTTGACTTAAAATCTTTAGTATTATTCTAATTATGATAGGTAGAGTGTGGTGACTATGAAATTAAAGGCAATTAAAATGATAACTATATATACCTACATCCTCTACTCTATAATATTTAGTTTAAACTGTAAATCTAAGGATGGTGAATCATATCAACGTTCATTCATTAAAACAAAACCTGACTTTAGTATTACATTACACCTATTTGTATAATATTATAATAATGTTACATAGAAACATTCATATTATAGAATTTATATGTTAATCCGTCAGACATAGTAGTTATTTCATTGCACAGACAAAGTGTATCGTAATATGGCAAGTAAAAATAAAAATAACTAAGCACATACTTACGGATAAAATGTGCATACTCTATTTTAAAAATTAAACTTCCCATCCCTCAGATAATCTTTCATGGCCAACCTTAAAGTAGAGGATTTTCAGGCAGATCACCAAAGATATGGATTAACAGCTGGGAGTCGACCTCGCAAGAGCAAGAGACTAACAACTCTAAAATATCGAGTCATTAGGCCTGCAATAAGAAGAATAAGATTTACTTTAACCATTCTCTACAATACGTCCACAATAAGTATTCTACAATGATTATGTTGATCGAATCCAAACCTCTCGCTAATTTCTAAACACTGAGCAGATCTTAAAATATGGACATGAATGAATTTTCCGTATCCTGTCAAAGTTGGAAAAGAAAAAACTCAATCAAAATTTCGTTTATTCGTTGTATGTTTGTCTGGTTCGTTCATAACATAACAGTTAGTAGCTATAGTGTTGGTAGTTCATACGTAATTTAATATATAGATAATATTAGCGACATTTTTCTCATCGCAACCCAAGCATTGTGGTTGTGTATCTCTACTATATAGTAAGTGTGGTGTGTAGCCCGAGGCTTAGGAGACGTTTGTCATGGTTCGTTACGTCTCCACTATCGTATGAAAAATTCGTGTTAATCAAACACGAAGGTATTTAAATGAGGAAGCTCATTGCTGTCACTTTATCAGGGCTTTTTATTTCTGTTAATTAAACCTCCAGACATATAACTTAAATGAAAGGGAATTATAACAAGTGATGCATATTATTATAATAGCTCATTTATTTATTTTTATTTATTAATTGCTCATATTAATTGCTGATGGTAATTGAATATTTTCTCCAACAACTGAGGAAAAAGTATCTACTTTATTCTCACAAAATTATTCCACAATATCTAGCTGAAATAAGTTACATAGTAAGTAGTATGTAGTAATTTGTCGATAACTTAATCAATCTTCAAACATTTATTTTTATCCGTGTATTTAATACTGACTCTTTCTCGCAAAGATGACAGAGTATTGTCTCCCAGTTACGTCTACACCATTCTGGACTAGATCTCTGAACATGAACCATTCAAAGAAAAGTCTAGTCATAGCCCAGACTGCAATCAATTCGTGTTTTAAAATATTTTATGGCAACCCTAAATTTCTAGTATCCGTAGTGTCTCCCCTATTCATTTATAAATTTATGTACCAAGTTTCATATTTAAACGGATTAAAATCACATTGCCATACTCGTATATGAGTTGAGCGATCATTATAATAGAGGCATCTAATTGATATCATTTCCACATTATGAACATATAATGTAAAATAATAATTATGTATGCAAATCTCCAAATATGTAAATAGTATTAATTTTATACGCTTCAAACATGTAACTGTCGAAATGATTTTCCATAATTCTTTTTTATGTAAATTAACAAAAAATTACACGAAATCATTATAATTTTTAATTTACGAGAACATACCGAGTTGTTTTACGGGATGTTTATTAAAAATGTTAACATTGCGATTGTATATAGGAACATCTTTCCGTGTGATACTCGTTAGTGGTCGTAAAATATATTCCTGTAACATTTAGCCTTCCAAATTCATGTTTTAAGTAATTAGGAACGATGAAATGGGGTACAAATTGTGGTGCTACTGTGCTCAATCTGAGACGTGACCCCAGCGTAAAATTTGAGAACACTTGACAGTGTGAGTGTTTCTTTCAGGTTCTAATCAGGGGGGGCAGTGCCCCCCCCCTGAGATGACGATCGCCCCCCCTGGGAAAATGACTCGGTGTGCGTACGCAAAGTTGTGTCAGAGGACTCACTCCGCCCCCCGCTCCCCCCCCCCCCCGAGTTTGTGAAATGCGCCTGAATTTTGTCTGAAAGACACACTGTGTGTGATGAATACATCATTGCGTCAACCTACTATACTCGACAAAACGTGCTATTCTCCAAAATTAATAATTTGTCTGTGTAAAGTTTACCTATATGTAAATGGTTTCTTAGATTTCTCGCAGACAAATGTAGGGTCTTAAAAGGAAGGAGAAGATTATAGGTATCTAAAAATGTAGAATAATTATATTTACAGTAGACATTTGCAGTAGATTACTTGCAGAATATTGACGCTTAGCTATGACTCCAAAATAACTTGTACAATGGTCGTGTGCATACGAAAGAAGAAGATTTCAACAAACAAATATTTGTCAGATGACGAATTAGTTATTTGAGGTAATAATGTGGTCGTATTATAATGAGGATAATTCTGTGAAAATATGATGAAATTGGTAACAATAATAAGTAATTTGAATACGTCAAGTTGTTTGCTGGTATTTATTCATGCTTCCGTGATTCCGTCAAGTCAAGAGGTATCATAATGTGTAGGTAGTTATGTTACTACAGTCTAACTTACTTGTCTGTACACAACAACATTAGTACTACGTACCGTATATATGACGTAGTTAACTACTTGAGTTGTCGCACTGGTCGTTAATGGGTTAACAGAAATGATATCAAATTGATAATGTAAATCGTATGTATCTTTTGTACCCACCCATGCACATTGCGTGGTTGTTGAGTGGTTGGTTGGCAGACATTGCCTACGGCAATAAACCAGCCATTTGAAGATTTTTTTTCAATAAAGATTTTATTTATTTATTGCACACCTTGCTATGCCATCACCACCCCCTTGTCACGTTTATATACTGAGTTTATGATATAACTACATATTTTGATATATGCATATTTTATGAAAATCATTGAATTATGACAACTATCGCAGTAGTATTTCCGCATTTTCCATAGAACTGGAACGATTTTTTTTTGAAATAACAGAAAACGTCCAACTTAAATTGAATTATGCACTCGTAATTTATTAAAATTAGATTTTTATTTGTACAAAACGGATGTGTAAAATGTTGATGCGAAAATCTCTCCAAAGTATGAAGAAGAGGGAGAAAAGCCATAAAGCTGTGTAATTTGTAACAAGAATGATGAATTGGCGTAAAGAGTAGTTGCATATCTACTCTAGATATGATAAATTACACCATGAGGTATCTGAGAGAAAGATTTGTGTAAGTACTAAGTAGCAACCAGCTGCATACTTTGTTGTAAGTAATAGATGAAGATATAGTGGCTTATTATATGATGACCGCTGCACCTTGGTAATTGAATGCTTACTGTTGGTAATGAGGAGCATTCAAACACCATGTACCATCTCACTACTCTGTAGGTCTAGGCTAAACCAAGTACTAAGCATCAAGTATCTCACCGTATCTAAATCTTATGGAGGATAATTGTTAGTAAAAACACATCGTAATTGTATCATATTGTTTTGTATCGATACACTTCGTGTAAATGTCTAAGTACTTATCAACCTCATTTTGTGTATAAGAATAACCCTACATAAATTAACATGCAAGGAAATATATTGTGTAGTATCAAATATTAATCAAATAAGTTAACATTTGATTCGGTATTAGTGATCTCAAATCATATTTCAATCCCAAATTACTATCGATACAAAACATACGAGTGTATACTTTGAACTGTTTTAAATAATTTTTGCACAAGATCTTTTTGCTCAGAAGTTTTGGTCAAGAAAAACCATGTTAAATATTATTACGTTATTACGACACGGACACATAGCTTAGACACAGGGCCAGCTCATTGGCTTAAATTTTCGTAATAACTATTATTCTTCTTTACTGAGATTATATTAGTGAATAAATAAATATAATTATTTTATTATTATAGACATTGGACAGGTAGATGAAATAAAGCATTATGTGTATAAACAATACAATAAGCAATATAATTATTCGTCTTATGTTAACCTAGAATCCTTTATCAGTATAAGTGTTTTTAATAAGCAATCAATCAATTAGTATAATTAATGTAAGTACAATTGCTATCTAAATTACTAAGTCCTTGATATTGATCTCCTTTCTAATGGTTTTCATGAAATACCTGATCATGACCTACTCTATATAGATATAATAATTCGTCACTTATTGAACTATTCACAATTATGAGCTGGAAGGCGAACTCAGTGATTTTTCATGAATGATACTAAGTTTGAAAATTCATATTTATTTTCTAGCGAAATATGAATCAGGAAGTATAAGATGGGGCGGGTGTATTACACTCAGTGGCGGATCCAGGATTGAATTTTGGGGGAGGCTGAATGTTGTCATATGGTAAAAAGTAATGTTGTACTCAACGTTTTGGAGGGTGGGGGGCTAAGGGGCTGAAACCTCTAGATTTGTTGTATATAAAGTACTGTCACTCATGGTTTTGGGGGGGGCTTCGGCCCCCTAGCCCCTCCCCTGGATCCGCTAGTGATTATACTGATGATTTGATTGAAATAAGAATATATTGTAGTACTCTGATTATCTTGAGACGAACGGAACTTAATGGGAAAATTAATAAACGTGTTGTATTATGTCTATAAGTATATAAACTTTAATGTTCAGTATCATATGCATGTTTATGAACATATAATTTGAATAGATCTGAGATGTTATTGTACAAAAGATCTACATATCCGTAATATGAAAAAAGAATACAAAAAAATACTTACAGGTAAAGTTACACGGTGAAGTTACATTATACCTACATTGTAATTTTGACAGTATAGAATTAAAAAGAGATTAGAAACGCCGCGTGGTTTGTTAGGGCGGGCCTCATCTACGTATGTTACTCTTATACCTAACTCTTAACTCTCACAAGCAAACATCACATATCATACAAGTAATACTCTTACTTACCACTCAGTCTCACTGTAGCAGATACAAATTGTTCAGACACATAGAGAGATGATATGATACCTACCTGTTATGTTTTTGAGATCTTCACGCCTTCAAGAATGTAGTAATAATATTTATTACTCTTTTTATAAACAACGTATTGTGGAATACTATTAACCTATTGAGAACAAAACGCATACTTGACCTCTCAAATCAAAAGATAATAATCTGATTCATTTTCTTTAATAAGTATTATACTACTTAACAATATTAATATTAGATACACAAGATAGTGTGTACGTTACTTATTATAATATCATACCATGTATAGAAGCTTTATCATGGGAATATAGCAATTAATCGGAGTGTTTAGATATAATAATAACATATGAAATACTCAGTAAGGATGTTGTGTCATACCTACATCTATAAAACTAGAGAGTTTTTATTCAAATTCCCCACTGATCAATACCTACATTTGTTTTGAAATATGGTTATTAAAATAGAAAATCGAGTAGCGCAGAAGTTGAAATGCATAAACGTATAGCCACTGAACTTTTCTTGAGAATTTACTTGTCAATTTTACTAAGAATGAACGTGTTTCAAACATGACAATACTATTATAACATTCACATATAAATCTCGTTTCCTTGTTAGCAACGGATTATAATATTAGGAATATAAATAATACTGAGAGTTATCCTGTGCCTGTAGATGATGTTACGACATTTTACTTTTGGTAGACGATTAAAATAATAACCAACAGTTAAGGCAACCTCACAAAACATTTCCAGATATGAATATATGATCTCCATGTATGGAAACTAGTCAAGATACATTCAATATAACTTCTGCCATAGAATTCAAACGAGACAAGAAATGATTTCCTCTGAAGTTTGTACGATGACATCGGTGTCGACTTAAAGCGACTTGCACGTTTTGAAAGTCTAAATATATGCACATAATTGCTCTGCACACAAACCGGTTTTAATGTTTTATTTAATAGATCAAAATCGCGTTGATCTCTGATCAAATAATATTATTATCGATCTATAATGAGGGAAGAGATCCAGATAGATCTCATACTGCATCCGTAATACAAATCATTAAAACGAGGTGTCCCGTAGTTTACCTGCAAATACCAATTAAATATGCAGGTGTCTAAACGAGATATGATGAAAATCAACATCAACATTTCATACAAGCTTTCCCACGTTGAAGATTATGAAGAGGAACATGAGTAAGTAATATTATTACCCAAGGATTATAACCATTTATCCAGTTGCAAGAGATGCTTGGAAATATTACTGCCAATTATCACATTAGTTGTACATATGTAACAATATCTTCTTCATATATTTTCTACAGCCAAGATAAAACTATGTTTTTCAATGAATTAGTTTTCTTTTGTTTACTTTATCATAAAGGTGTAGTTTATTTTAATCAGTTGCTTACTAAGGTTATTCATAATATAATGCTGTGCTTACATACTGTGGACTTCGATGTTGTACTTAGAAATTGCATGTGGAAGATACACACCTGCAATGCAAATTCGTCGGAATTAGATACTGCGATATCTTACAGGATAAGTGTCACCATTCGTATTATACATTTGAATGATGATTCGATTTTATCTTTTAACTCAATGTCACTGAAGAAACGCCACTTATATAACATTAGTCATAATATATTTTTATTTGATTAAGAAGTTCCAACACGCTGCGTGATAAATTTGTGCGAATAAGAGGTAGACATTATTGATAGGTACCGGATGACAGGTGCGCTGAGGTAGGGACGAGTAGCGAGTTAGTTGCAATCATGCCTACACTTCTTGTCTAATAATTTCCATTGCACACAACACTGAATATACATTACCTGGGGAATTCGATACAGTAAGGAGGTGATTAGAGAACTAAGATTGAATGTAATAGGTGGGATAAAGTATTTCCCCTACTTAGTAACAACCACACATCACACATAGTATTTGATGCAGCTAGATAATTTGAATGACAAATATCTTTTCGTTTTTATCTAATTATGCAATATTTTTTAATGAAACCTTCTACGTTGTCCTTGTAGAAGCTTTTTTGATAACCAATCCACTGAGTTGAAAGTGTTGTAACAATGGCTTTTTTCTTATCAATCAAACCCTAAATATAAAGCCATGATGATCTTTTCATCGCTGAATTATATTTGATTTATTTTAAGGAAAAAATCGCAATGTTTCTTTAAAAACATATTCGTACAAACGGTTTTATAGGAAATGCTTCTGTTTCGTATGAGTCACTCGTGTTAGAAAACTAAACGTTAATGTGCTAATGTGTTTCACGTACCTACCTTCTGATTGATAAAGGTTTCACTATTGAATACTTTAAGCATTAAATCTCCGGTTGATTTATACTCGTACTTGAGTACAGGTTTCACTGCATTACATATTATATTAGCTACCGGAGAGTCTAATGATTAAACTAATAATTGTATATAAAACTCACAGTCAAGTAGTATCAGTAGTACGTTTCATAAGTTATGCAAATTGCCTACATATGAACGATTTAAATTTATGTCTAATGCATGCATACTGCATAATACCTACAACTTGCACAGTACACTTTATTGATTGATTGATTATTATATGCGTCGTATGGAGTTATTTTCGAAAGTTGATTCTAAGTATACATTATTAACGAATACTTATACATTTCAAGTAAATAAATTAGCGAGCAAAACTATTACACATATTTATATTAATTGCATAACACTTCATGTAATAAGTACAAGTTATACATTATGATATTAAAGTATATTTTGTTTAGAATAAGTATATGCGAATAAATTAAATTATTATATATGAATTTTCGCGTGTGTTTTACTTAATTATTATTAATGTTGACTCAATGAAATTAATGTTTCCTCGTTTAGAATTTAATAATCTAATTGTAATGTACTCGTATTTCAAAGATGACTTAAATGGAAACAAATTAACATAGGAGTATTATGAAGTAGAAAACGTATTATATTTTTCTGTAATTTCTAAACCGTTTGCAAAAACCGTTGATAAATCCAGGTGCCTTTGTAAGCAGAATGATAATGAAAAAAAATGAACAGAAATTGAAAATTGATAATAATTATTGGACAATATTCTCCAGTATATCTAAAAACAAGATTCTGAGGAGCTCACTTCTGTAAGGTACAACATACAGAGAAATTTCATGTGAAGCAATTTCCTATTTTGATTACGTCATTTTTTTAGAGGGTGGGGGAAAATTGATGGAACCAAACGAGCGATGGTAATTTGATTGCAAAGTGTAAATTGAAGTTTTTCCACTGATGGCATTTATTTATTATTGAGCTAGGGTAGGAAATAATATAAGGTAAACATTTTATTTCATGGCGTTGCAATGTCAAAATAGTCGACAGGAAGAAACTATAAAGCATGTATGACTGATGGAGGATTGATAAACTGGATGAATGAGATGAAAATAGAAGACGAATACCTTAGGTCTTCTCTGCCCACCTTAGAGGGAAATTATATCACAAACGTATTGAAGGTGTCGGTATCTATTATGTTAAAAGCTTGACGCGCTTTAACAATGGGCGCAACAGAAAAAATGAAAATCAGGCATGACATTAATTATTATGCAGATATGAAAGTAATTAAATAACTCAAGTACAATTTAGGACATACATGTTCTGAGTGTAAGGAATCGTACAGTGTGTATGACGAATTGCATGAGTGTGACGGAAGCCCGAAATGTGTGTAAGGATAGGAATGTATGGCCATCTGTCTTCTCTGCCTACCCCGCAAGGGATGTGGCGTGAGGGGATAGGATAGGACAATTTATACAATGACATTTCCCTGAAAGAAAATGTACAAAACACACTGAATACACTGGACTTCATATTCCTTCTACAAGCATTTTTAGTATTTTTACAATATTAGGGTCGTAATGTAGGGAAAGAAGAATACTATTTGGGTAAAGTACCTTCGTCTCGTATATAATGAAATGAGGAGATTGCCTTTCTTTATGCTTCTCTGATCAATTTAAACACGAGTGGTAGTAGGGTAAGGGTGGAAGGAAAATTGGGTAGAAACCCTGCGACTGACCGCACGGAAAATGGGTAGATGAGAGTATTAGAGTACTTTATACTCTCAACAAGTTCCACTCCGCACTACGAGTAGATGGGATGTTAATGTAAGGAAGGGGTTAGAATAGAAAATAGATTTTGAAATATGTTCGCACGAAGAATGAAGTCAGGAAAAGGAAGTTGATACTTATCTTTATTTTCTTTTTGTGATCTATGTAGTTTAAAATGAGAAATGTTCTTAAAGAATAAATGTAATTTTATTCACCTCCTGTGTTATGTCGTAAGTTGTGTGGTAAATACTATGCAATTAAGAATCTATTAGAAAAAAATTGTGCCTATACAATCGCGATTTCTCGTAACCATCCCATGTTTCTACGTGGAACATTGACTGATTGATAATGTGACGTCAATGATTTCATAATTTCAGGTAACCACTGAACACTCAAAATAATTATATTCTGATACGAACTTTTAATTACCTACAACATATAATATATTTTGTTCGTGTTTAATTTTCATTTCGTCTAAAATCAGCCCTGATAATTTATTAAAACTTGTGTTCGTACAATGCAATTAATATTGATTTCAATTAATGAAAGAAATGTCTTGTGTTCTGTTCATAAATGAATGATTTATTGGAAAAATTATAAAACAGTAGCTTTTTAAAGAAAAAAACTAATCCAGATAAATTAATTATATCGAATAATAATAATAGTCATATATCTGAACAGTTTATATTAAAATAATCCAGTAATATTACTAATTAAACTCAATAATACACGATTAAAAATGTATGGTTAATAATGAATTACATAAATTGCATATCATACCTACTTGGGTACACTATAGTGTATTTGTATGTACTCAATGTACGGATTACGTCAATCCACTTATCGTTGTTTCATTATTACAGAAACTTAATAATGTTATGTATAAATTTGCTCCAAATGCATATGATATACATAAATAATTATTTATTATGTATTCTACGATTTTTTCGCATGATAACAGTCCATATAATATTTCTAATACACATCCAAGGTAATACGTACTTACTATACAATGAAAAATGTGTGTAAAAAAAAAGGAGGTAGATATACCATCCACTTTGCTCGAGTGATTCTGACTGATGTTACGCACTATGTGTGTTTTACAGGTTTTGTTTCATATTTGCATGTTATAAATTAATAATACGCATACATTTTAATCGAAAACCTAATAATGTTTATACGTCTGGCTCTGACCCTTGATTAAACTAGTAATCCATACGAGGAAGTTAGTAATTAATACCAGCTCAAGAATAATTGATCATCTTGTTTAGAATCGTATTTAATTGAAAATATACTTTATACACAATACCTGCCCTAAAATACAATACAATTTGTACTATTAGCTGAGGACCACAAGTTATAAGGAAATTTAGTTTGATAGTTTTTAATACCTTAGCAAAAAATATTAAAATTCTGGGAGTGTTACTTCTTACTCTAAGTAATGTATAGGTTTAGTGAAGGTATAATAATAGTATTATAGTGTAAATTTTCTTATACAACGATCGAATCTTGCAGCAATTGTTCTTTTATACAGTCTGTCAAGAAAGATATGGTTTTCGATAAGAGCGCTACTACAACTTTTTGGTAACTATATAGTGGCAACACTTGTATAAATTCAATAAAATATCATTGTTGCCAGCAAACAAAATTGTAATTCTCAATAACTCCGAGACCATCTCTTTCTTGACAGCCTGTAATTCCCATAAGTAGGTACTTCTACAAATTTATCTAGGTACTAAATATGAATAAAATTTTAATGTTTTTGTAATAAAATTCTTCGGACTTCATACAGACAGTAGCGGTCATAAGTGTTCAAGTAATCATTTTTGTCAATTATTTTTATAGAGGCGTCGCAAAGGATGTCGGCTAGATAATATTAGGTACATAACTAATGATTTAATAGCAGTGTCTAGGTCTGTACCTGGACCTGGGTCAGGCTACTCGTCATAATTTTATATTCATGCTTTAAAACATCATAGTGAGTATTCTACTCCCACAGAACTGAGACACTATGTATACTGACTGACAAATTAATGACATAGAGGTATGCTATTCTAATGACACCTAATGATATGGGATTGCATTATGAAGATACCTACCTGTCTAATATTGACATAACCGGAAACTGTTTTTTTTAATAAAAAAAAACATCACGTCACATCAAGGTGTAATTCAAATTCGGAATGCTTATTGGTTCGATTTGAATTTGGAGCCTCACAATCATGGAAAGAACGACAGTCTAATGAAAACATTCCTCGCAACTGTTAATCAGTATATAATTATTTTGAGTGTTCTGTAAATTCAGGTGTCTCCTAAGACAAATTACTTGTATGTAAGTACATATTTTTCATAAATGAAGCTCTCCACCCATTTTGAATATCTTATTTTTGTTGTGTGTTCTGCGGTACACACAGCATTTACTGATTAATTATTACTTAGATGTCTTATAGTTTTTGTAATCATTATTTTCAATTCTCAATAATGAAATGGATAATATGTACCTACTCAGTTTCATTCATTCTTCAAAAACCAATCTTTCAATTCGGTCTTGCAACACAAAATCCAATTTTGAGATTATAATGTTGCAGTATTATGGACCATCAAACACATTCAATCAAAAAGTAATGTATTGATTTGCATACGAAATTATGAAAATTGCTCGCAGAACATTTTACGATACCTTATTAACTTTGTCAAATATTACTATACAAGAGAGAGATATAAAAGTTATCAAGAATTTTCTCATCATATTGGGAGATTGATTGAATTATAGTAGTACATGTAATAGAGTAGTATAGGTATAATACATACATATACCTGAATTACATCCATAGCTTATTATTATCCCAGAAACTACTGAATTAGCTTGAGTTGATCATACTTGCCTACTACGTGTAGTCATAGCTTTTTTCTATGTATTATTATATACTTTTTTTTTTATTTATTTAAACTTAAAGTAAACAACAAACACATATAAGTATACAAAATGGACATAGTACAGATTATGAAACGTTGTTCACTAGGGCGAACTTATCGCAGAACTGCGATTTCTTCCAGTTCTAAAACGATAGAAAAAGAAGTGTGCCCTCTTGTAAATGGGGTATTAGAATGTCCTTACTTATATAGACAAGATAATCGGCGAGTTATGAATAACAAATAAGAACTACAAAATCACTGCTTTCAATACTAATAGTTCAGAATCTACCTTGCGTTAGAGTATTTGATGGATACCAGTAAAGATGGGAATGTAGTTGGTATATCTTAGCCTTAGAGCTTCAAACGCCTGGAATTTTGGGTTCATACTATCAAGCCACATTGTCTAATATTTAAAATACTTAAACGATTTGTAGATTTCTAATAATATAATATGAACATATTGTTCTAATGATTACTGTAGGCAAAATAACAACACGCGGCTTCAAAGAATAATCATAAAGGAAACCGTTTATTAAAATCTACTTAACCCGAAAGATGTTCGACAAAAAATCTAGTGATGTATAATATTCATAATAGTAATGAATGTACCGCGTATTATCTCATTTGTAGAACATTGATTACCTAGACACTACACCAAAATATTATACTAATATTTATTTAAGTTCATTCGTAGATAATCTAATATGTTATATTATAACATCATACATCTAGTAATACTGGTGGCTAATAGATAATCCAATGGTATTAAGGGAATCGGAAGTCATCAAAGGAAGCCTACGACTTGAAAAACCTACGCCTTTAAAGACTAAAAAAGTGGAAATATCTCAAAGTGGAAATATGTTTGCGAACTTTATTTGTACGAGCTTGTTGTTGGGAAATTATTACAAAGATTCATAGCTCCAAAACACAGGATGAAAACGCTTTTAATAACCGTACTATTTCATTCACAAAGAATACAAGACATTGATACAAAATGCGATTCATTTTCAATATTGGCTTTAGATGCTGCATTTTCATAATGCCTATAAAATGTATACTACAGATTTAAACGCTGCTCATAAGTTTTCAATAGTTTTATATATATTATGCGGATATTAGTTGTACCTACAGTAATAATGCTTAATGTTATTGTTCTCTACGCATATACTCGTAGTCACTCACACTTACTCACTGAATGAATGAATTATTACCAAAACATTATAACATTATTTACCAAACATGTAATATGCTCATTTGGATATTTCAAACTACGATAATGGCCATATGATTTTTTCTACATCACATGTATCTATAATAAGACTATACTTATGTTTTATTATAGTGGGCCCAAAACCGAAAATTTTGTAATTAACTCAGAGTTTTTTATAGCGGTATAATGATGTACCATCTTCATCAATGTAAGTATCATGTCATCATGTTCGTCAATGGAAAACCCATATATCTTTCTGTTTATTCTACTGCTAGAATAATATGTTTATTCCTGTACTTGAAAATATTAACAAACATTGAAAAAAGTGGCGATTTTTATACAGTCTTTTTCCAAAAGTTGATTTATAACCATAATACGAAATCCTTAGTATAATATATAGTTTTCATATAAATATGGATTGCGCTAAGCGCCTAGTATTTTAAATTTCATATTAATTACATATCATCTATTCTGTTCTAATATTACTTCAACAATCCACTCGTGAGTGAATGATCTATGCCATAATCACCCGGTAGAGAAAAAATACTCCTTCCTGGAGCGAATTCAAAGAAGACCCGATTAGAGGTGAGACTTGAAATAATTATAATAATAATATATAAAGTATATTTTCTTAAGATAATATAATGATATGTAGATAGAACAAATTATATTTCGGTAGCAAGGCCATTAAGTGAGGTTCGCTGAGACAAAAAATCTAATTTGAATCCCCGCCGAGTTGGACGTTACATCGCTACGTACATAGAAGCGGTCGGTGTATCATAATAATATATGAGAATGAAACAATCGTACATGTTATAATGTACGACTCTTAAAGTCTCTACGGCAACCTAATAATTTCCGAAACAAATTGCCTAATTGAAACCTGAGTCAGATACTCCTAAATAAGAGATATTACTATATTAGAATGACGTAACTCTAATAGGAATAATACTAAAAGATATGTAACCAATTCTTCTCTACAACACGCGATACATACAAAAAAGTCAGTAATGTTTTTTACAAAAGAATATTACTAGGTATGAACATATGAACTGGAATTCGTACTTCCAATCTATTTTTAGAAATTGTGCCTCATGAATATTTACTTCAAAAGTGGAGTAGGTAGGTAAATAGTAAAAAAAGGCAGATCTTTTTTATTAAAAAAATATTATATATCCTGAAAAATCAGTAGTAATATGTGATAATTAATCAAAAACTCTTTGAATAATAACAATAATACTTCGTTTTGTTTCTTTTTTTTTGTTGTATAATGACTTCGTTGATTGGTGGTATTTTTGCGAGCACTGATTGGCTTTAGTTAGTTTTTTTTGACAGCCTTTGTTGTTGATGTATGCTGCGGGCGCCCTTAATTGCAGAGTCGACATGAGATGTTTTTTGTATGATAATGTATTCATCTTTTGTTGATGCCTCTGTGGGTGTCACTTTAATATAAAATATAAATATAATATGTGTTATTTGGTTTTCTCCTCTATGGCTGCGAGTCATGGCACTTAACCAAGGCTCAAGAGCGTAAGATACTCAGCTTTGAGAATAGGTGTCTTAGGAGGATACTGGGTATCACTTGGCAAGAACGTAAAACCAACGAATACGTTCGACGGCGTTCCCAGCAACGATCAATCCTGTCAGTAATACAGGAAAGACGTTGGTCGTGGCTGGGCCATGTTTTGCGAATGCCCAACGACAGCTGGCCAAAGAGAGCGCTGTTTTTTCACCCACAGGGGTCCCGACGCCCCGGAAGACCCTCTTTCACAGTGCACCGTTCCTATGACAACGAGATCAGAGCGTTAGGAATGACGTGGAGAGAGGTAATATCACTCGCACAAAATCGCTCTGAATGGAGACGCCTGGTAGCCTCCCTGTGCTCCCGAATGGAGACATAAAGGGCGTAGTTAGTTAGTTATTTGGTTTTAATTTTCTCCTCGTTTTGTAATAAATGTGTGTGAATAAATTCGTTACATCACGTCAAAGAAGGGTAATTACAACGACACCAATTAACACAATATTTAGTTAATTATTTAGGTGCTATACCTCCATACATTATTCTACACGTCATATGTTACCTCGACACCTAAACCGTTACACAATGTCGAGCAAGTAAACCCTAAAATAAATTCATTATCTCTTCACATATTTAAATCCTCTAAGTACTTGTCCATTTTATCAAAAGCGATATGAATATAACAAGTAATATTTAAAAAATCATAACGAAATAACATTATTTATGCAGGCGGGCGCAAACATATCACTCTAGATGAGAGAAAATTAATTAATTAATATATGAGGGACTTATCACTTGTAAATTATTAATTATATTTAAATGTAATTAGTCACAGAGCGTAATTCTCTGGTTTTAGGTAAGTAATATTTATTATTTAACCATCTTTCATTTGCGTATTAATATTCACGTCCAAAGTGACTGAAAACAAAAAAATAAAACAGTGACATTAATCGAATTTACTCATTGATTTCTTTTTGGAAAAATTCTCCATTTCAAAAATCGTTTCAAAATCAAATGCCCAAAGAACACAAATAAACAGAAATTCACAGACTATGCAAAAATTTTATTCGATTATTCAAAGATTTTCTCACTCTCGGCCAAAAATTGTAGAAAATATGCCTAAAATGTGCCTCCTTTTTGCACTAGAACGACTAATGAGTAATGATTGCGGTCTGACGAAAAATAAAAGGTAATTTTAACTGATATCCAGATTTAGAAAACAGAGTTACAAATGGACAAATACAAATTATATAACATAACTACATGAAGACTAATCTTGTGAATTTATTTTACATACCTGCGTATTTTTATTATCATTATTAAATGTTTATGTTTTTTCTGTGTTGATAAGTCTTGCGTAAATTATCATGGATTAAATATCAGGTATTGTTCCCGGTACCTTTAATTAACGCCAAAGGTTCTCAGCGACCTAACTCCCGTGAAATAAAATGTTCAAGATGCGTGTTATGGTACATTTTATAACTTAAAATGATAAGAAGTACCTTCTGGTACCTGCTTGAACATCGTCAAATCATATCATGGAACGTTCAGGTGAGGTTCAAATATACTATACTACATTTTATCCTATAACGAGTACCGGTACTTGTACCCTACAATCTTCTTCTCTAGTCTCAATCCCGCGGATTGGTTTGCAACACATTCCTACATCTTGTTCTCCACTCTTCTTTGTCTCCCGCAGCTCTCTTCAGCTCGACATATGTGGCGCAGTTCATGTCCTCGTACACCTGGTCCAGGTACTGCCATCGGTACAATATAATATGACAATGTAAGGAAATCACTCATCAACAGGTGTGTACTTGCATACTTACTCGCTGCTAACAGATTTCGTTCCACTGCTGAACATAGACCTCTTCTAAACTTTTCCAGTATTTGCTATCTTGAACAATTTGCTGCTGTCTACGACCCGCAAGCTGGACAATGACATCTGTCCACCTTTTTTTGTCGTTTTCTTTTAAATGTCAAATACCTTCTAAACAAAAACCAATATACCTAGTTTCATTTAGATATGCAACAATCAACGTAAATTGGAAGTTAATTCCGCAAATCTTGGAAACTAGAGGTTGTTCAGCGTTAAAAGACGCATGGTTCACCATGGAATTGAGATTTTTTCATAGAAGTGCTACTAATGTAATCAAGTACCCAACCGACAAGTTATAGTAAATGCAGAGTATCGATGAATCTTTTGGTTCTGTACCACTGCTTGTTTAGAATAATTAACATCGACGTTATTTTGTCAGATTTATTCGAATTTTCCGGGATTTCCCAACTGCATTAATAATTTCTACGATTGGGATTTTCCTACTCGTTAATTTTTTAATAATATTGTATTCATATTTTATAGCAATAATTTTAATCATTTGAATTGTGAAGCGGCTCGTAAATTTGATGAATTATTAAGTTTTCATTCGTATAAACATTACTATGAATGAAAATTCTTTAGCATTCCCCGAGCGTACTGTCTTTTTTCTCTAAAGCGTATTGTCTCAAAAGTCTGATTGCATTGTCATGGAAATGGTACAAAACTACAAAGTTAAATTAAAGAAAGTGATCTTGGTTAACGTGAACTCCATGGATTGAAAAAGGTAGGTGTTCAATCGGAATTTTCAATAAGTGAATGAATGGATAGCGTGTAGATTGGTTATTCATAGGTAACGTCCTCTCTGGCTAGCCCGCAAGGGACGGGAACGTTTGGGAACAGAGAGAAACATCATACATTTTATCTTGTTTTTATTTTATTTTACATCTTACGATATATGTATTATCTGTTATACGTTTCTGGTTTGAATATTATGATTAGATTTACTTTAATGACATATTAATTGACCGTATGGACAAAAAATCAATGGCGATTGAGTCACAATAGTACATCAAATATAATTATTTTGATAGTTTCGCGGTATTGCATAATAATTACCACAACAGGTGTATCTGTATTTTATGGACACTACAATAAATAAGTAAATAATCAAAATGTATCTATAGCTTAATTCGTCCTTTAAAATAATTAAAGTGAGGTGCACAACTAATGATAAACGAAAAGTTTTTTTTTATGAATCTCGGTTTATCAGAAATAAACCCAAATACACCTTTTTACACTTCACAGTAAGCTTGAAAAGCTTGTGTCGTGAAGTGAAGTAGGTTTTTAATTTTGGTTCCACTGGTTTCCTTCTCAAATTATTATTAGTTAATAAATTAAATTCGGAGTAAATTGTAAAATATCGCGTTTTCTATGTGTTTGTTATGCAGGTACCGATATATATTTTTCTGTATTAAATTTGTTGAAGGTGAAAAACGTAGTTATTATGAAAATATAGGTTAAATGGGTATTTTCTTCACTAACAAGTATTAAGTACAATAAGCATTAAAAACCGACCAAATTATCGAAAAAAAGTAAACAACATATCAACGGTAAAACCATAACATGGGAAAATCGCTAAACTCATACGTCATATAGATCTATAAGAACTACTGCAATATAAACCATCAAAACAAACCATAATTCAATCAAAAGCCCAAACGAAAACCGGTTGGACTTAAAACAAAATGATTCACCGACATTGCAGTTGTAGGTAATAAAATATAATAATAATAATAATCTATCGATATCTATAGAAGTATGTACCATAATGTTTGATCTATTAATTGAAAGTAGGCAGGTAGTACTCGATACAAAATAATATTGTTTATGTTCAACGATTCTACGTTATAAATTATTGTGATTAAATTTTGACGAAATGTTCCCACGAGTAGTACTATGTAGGTAGAAGTACATTGATGATGATAATATTAGGAATAATATTGTATATGAGTTAGTGTGTAGGTAGGTACTGATTCTATTCTAATAAGTAGAGGTACCTACCTAATACATAATTCTATACAGTGTTGTAGAAGCATGGATCTTAGTGAATATTATGTTTGACCAACTACTTTACCGCCTCTGGCACTCAGATATTTTATAAGATTCTGTTCGTATTATACAGCATGGTCATCTAATTTTTTTCCCTGCAAAGACTGAATACTGCGAATTTAATATTGTGATGATTTCTACTACGATACTACCAACAATCAGGCCTATATTTTATACTGAGATTACGTCTCAAAATGTCCAGTTTCTTTCTTATGGTTTCTGTCCTCTCCAACAGCTAATTTTTATGTTTAAAAAACGAATACCTTCAAGATCTCTCTTAATTTTTTTAGAGCAATTTATTATATGTACCTACAAGTCTGTGGTCCAAAGAATTTCCCATGCGTTATATTTAAAGCCGTTTTTCTTAAATTAAACTGACACATTTTTTTACAAGCAGTTACGCGCGAAACCCGAGGTTATACCCAGCGTATTTTCAGTGACAAAAATTTTTGCAATTTTATTCAGCTTTTGTTTTCAATTCAGAGGTGGTCGGTAGCCTGGTTGGTAACGCGCTCGACTGTTAATCCAGTTGGCGCGGGTTCAATCCCCGACTTACTCCACTTAACAACACAAGCTTTCTGTGAAGTGTACAAATATGTATTTGGTTTTATCTTGATAAACCCGGATTAATTAAAAAAAACTTGGATTGGAGGCATTTACACTCTAATCATCATTGAATTATACGAAATGTTGTGATATCCTTTGCATTTATTATTAGTATAAGTCTGAAATGTGAACTGACGATTCTAAGTGATGAAATAAATCGAATCCTCCTCTACGTACATTCACCCAGATATTGGTATAAAATATATCAGTAAGTAGTGTACTATGTAGATACGATATTAATACAAGGCACTGTATGTAAGCTAGTGTTCTCTATGTCTTGTCTTGTAACTTTCTGGGAATTTATTATGAATAATGATGTATCAAATTAAGAACTAATCATACCGACAAAGGTCGCCTTTCGGTCCGGATCTGTGCTATTACAATATCTAAGCAAAATATACTATCAAGTTCAATTTAAATATTTGAATAATGTTGATGAATAATACAAGATTAATCGATTCTTTATTACCATGTACTAATATTGAACTATACTTATTTGTTATAATACATGCATCCATTATAATATAAAGTTGTATTCAATGCATTGCCTTGATATCAATATTGACGTTTCTATATGAAAATTAGACAACTTCATAGAATACAATATTATAAAACAATGTATCTACAGGAAAGTTCTGATAAAAAGATGGTCTTTCATTCATTCACTCAAGGAATATTTAATTTACATGATTTAATTTGCAGTACTTGCCTTTATTAAAAGACTTCCAATCACCCTTCACATTTAACACCTCCTGATTTCTGACGACGCGTTGTCCATCATAAATATTATGGGTATTATCGAATAGGATGACGTAGGAGAAATGGTAAATGTTAAATCTGCCAACAGCTAATTTCAACACTACCTGCTGATAAATTGTGAATATTCTTAAATTACAACAAGTCATACAATTATATGTTCTTATACAATTTTCGTTATAGAAAAAGTAACACTTACTTTAAAAAATGTGTAATATTTAACGCACCTGATTAGATGGTATTGTTCAGTAAGTCACGTAGATTGCTTCTTAGAATGACTTACTCAAACCTGTTATATACCTACATTTGTAGACATAGTTCAACTTCTTTGTCTACTTTGTGAACTACCAGAACATATTTGCACCTAAGCATTTATGATGTTCATTCTTACATTTCAACTATTTATTTTGTTTTATTTCCTTCTCCAATTCAATTTTGAAATATACTCTATTGATCTACCTACATCTCATATGAAAGATTACATAGATAATATTACTTCTTATTCAATTAAGTTCAGGTATTTCGTAGTATTAACACTCTTGTAGCAATAAATTGATATGTTTCTATAAATCCTTAGAAGTTGACTTGTAATTACTATGCATTTTTTAATTTAAGTTTTTCTTTGTTTACAGGTAAGTGAACTTCAATTGATACAACAAGAAACTTGTAGATGAAGAGCAAGTATGTATACAATATATGTAATTGTAATACGAATAGAACGTTAGTGGGAATGAAAACCATAACTTTTTTCAGATATTTCAGCTATTGAAAGCATAAAATATTATCGTTTTTTTTTATTACTTGTCACAAAAATTCGTGCTTTGGTTAAATCTGTCCTTTCAAAATAATCCCAAACACATTATGAAATCCCAAAAACACAGGCTCTTACGTTTCTTTTACTTAAAACGGGTGCGTCCTTCAGGATCATGTCGACATGGAGTCTTGGACGGCCACGTTTTATCACATCTCTTTATTCACTCATATATAACTTTTTGGTCATCCGTTCCTGAACATCCACGAATTACCTAAGCTTATTCACTTTGTATTCTTGTTACTACACTCGTCTTACAGTCACTCACCTCTCTAATAACCTCATTCCTTATCCTATGTCTCAATGTTTTTCCACACACTTTTCTCAACGATCTCATTTCCTCGGCATTCAACCGTGATTCGTCCTTCTTGTAGCATACATATGGGTCAGAACCAAGACAGCATTGTGCACTAGCACTTTTGCTTTCATTAAAGTGAATTAAATCAAAGTAAAACATATTTCGATACTAATTATTATTTATTATATTGAGTACTTGAAACTTATGCAATCTGAAGATTTATTATTATGAAGTTATTTAAAAACTAGCACTGCTTTAAGTGAAGTACTTTTATTATAGAAATACTATGTAGTGAATATCTAATATATATTTTAACATTGAACTAAATATTGTGTTATTAGATAGATACATAGGTAAATTAAAGTATTACAGTACAAGTATTTTTATTAATATTAATTAATTATCTACCAGCTTTGATACCCGAACCTAAATTTATAGAAGTACGTAGTACAGAAATTAATATGGTGTCCCTAAGATTATAGAGAAACCAGTGATAATATATGCATGGCGCACAACTATCTTTCAGGGATGTTATTAGCTATTATAGGAAGGTACATTGTTCCATCGGTTGTAAGATTTTTTAACAATTTTTCAGTGTGTCGTCACGCTGCGAAGGCTTGCAAGAATAGATACATTGTTCCCTTGTATTTTCTTCTATTTCCTCACGCCGGGTCCCATTCGGGATAGGCAGAGAGAACTGGTACATAATTGTGCTTTTATGAAATTCTTTTGCATTTGATTTTTTATATAGCCTGTGTCAAGTTATAATATTAACCTGTCAGTTGTTGGTTCTAACTGATAGCCGGTTTTATAAAAACATTCACACTGAAACATTACGCTCATAAGATCTGCCTATTATTTTTATTCTGATACTCGTATAAGATGCGCACAATAACATGTGAACGATTGGGTATAGATTATGGAATTACCTATAGTTGCTTATTAATTAATGTTTTGCATATGTATTATTTTTATGTAATGAGGTATGAACGTACTGTTTATATTATTGCACCTACCAAGTTATTAACTAGTTATTTACACATATTTCAACACTTCATTGTGTGATTTCATGCATAATATTCAATTGATGCTTTTATTGTAGGTATTATGAACATGCGTTTAATTATTTCTTTGTGCAAAGTAATGCACATCAACACAACAGTTGCTGATTACCTCACAGTATAAAAAACTGTGAAAGAGTAATTAGAAGTATATAATTGGCTAAACATAAAAATAAATAAATGTGAGGAAACGGGGTCATCAATAGTCACCTATGAATGAAGTGAAGATCGACTAGATTTTCAAAGGACGGACTCGTGTTGTTTTACAGAAACAGTAGAGCCTGTAAGACGAATAGTATGAATGTGGTGGAAGTGGGAGATGTGTGTAACGATAGAAGTGTGTGGCTTCTTATACTTTCTTCTTACCCTGCAAGGGATGTTATAGACAGCTAATAGCTGTTTATGATTGTGCATACCAGCATAGGAAAATCTCGCTTTTAACATTGTTGAAATAAAATGTAGCTCGTAAGCGTAACATAGGTGACATATCGTGCGTCTCTCATATAAATATGAGATAGGTATATGAAAATTTGGACCATGAAAATTAAAAAGCTATTGGGAATTTTGTAATTGTCTGTGGTTGAAATAGAAAAAAAAATATATCACTCACAGTTTCTTCTACTTCCGACTTTGACTTAAGCTTTCAAGACACATACCAAATACAGATTGCAACGAATGATATCTTTACATAAAATATTATAATATTACGAGGAATGCTTGAATATCAGTGAGTTAATACAACATTAATATGAATAATTTGTTCAAGTAACAATAGGATGAGTTGGTTGAAAAGTTCAAGTAAACAATGTGTCGGAACCTTCCAATGTAACTAACAACACTGTTATCAATTTTCTTATTGCTTATATTCAACATAATACCATATCTTATCTTATCTACCTTGTGAGAGAAAAAATTTGCGAATATGTTACGAAAACTTAAGCAGCGGTGTAAGAAGTAGACAACTGTTGGTTTATGTAATGATTTTTTTCTTTTCTTCTCAATACTTTTAAAATTGTCTATAAAAAGTCACAGCGTTTTCGACAAAGCTGTTCAATGGAACATGGAACCAGTATCATCCATTTTTAAAGGTAAAAATTAAAGACTAAGATGTATTAATCCTTACCAAAGTATAAAGTCCGTGTAATGACCTTTATCGCACGCGACTAGTTGTACAGGATTCTTATCCTCTTCATCAGGCATTTGGCAATAAAGTCCATTGGATCCTGTATCTTCTAATAGACGAGTTTCTCGATAAATAGTATTAGGATTAAATGTAATGGAAATGTAGATTCAAAATTTTTCTTTAGAAAAAAATCATCAACATTGTTCAACCGGCATATCTCGCATAAGTTGATGATATAAAATACTTCTTCTTCTTCTTCCTTCACGTAAAACCTACGATCTGTTTATGCCGCTGTGTTGGCCTCCTGTGATATGGACTCCCATCGTTTCGGGGGTCTTCCCGTTGGTCTTCTTCCGTTTGGGTTACCATGAAGCACGATACGTGGAAGATAAGGATACGATATAAAATACCATTGTATAAAATGAAAAATTATCTTCGGTTGTTGCCAATGCTGTTATATCTCTGCTTAGGAAATTGCAGCAAAGTTTCGATATATTAAGTAGCTAGCTACGAGTAAGTAATTCAGTAACGCTGCACTCGCTCAAATTATAATAACTATTGTGTGTGATAATGTTGTCAGATATATCAAACATTCAAGGCATCCAACTTAATCATATTATTATAAAAATCATATACCCAGCATTCTTTAATTCATTCAATCTTACGTTGTCTTGTCCCCACTATCACACAGCCATATACTCCGCAATAAATGTCTAGACTACAAACATTCTCATCATGCAGGTTACATTAGTCTGTACTCAGCAAGCGCGAAGCTACCAATGAACACGATTCCCATCGAGTTACCTTTTGACAAAAATGATAGGTGTATAATCTGACGTAATCCCACAAGAAATGCTAGCCCCGGCTTCTATTCTGCAGAAATCCACTCTTCGCCACTGGTACATAGCTACCTATTTTAATGATATTAATATAACCGTATTACATTATTTTATGCACATACCCAAAAATTAAATTTTGTGACGTTTACGACATCTTGACAATATTATAGGCCACTGTTTTTACATCAAAGAAGAGGGTGTAACCTAATTAATCCTCGGAAAGCTGGAAATGGTTTAAATCTCTTCATTAGCATCTTAAAAGGTGTCTTTATAAAAATATACAGAGAACGTTGTGTGTTATTAATTATTATAAACACACACACAGTATAAACTCATGGTTACCCCATCAATGGGATAGATATACTGCAATGCAATGTGATGGTATGATATAGTAATTTATCTTAAATTTCAAATAATGAAGAAAAAATAATTCAATACACTTGGAAATATTTCTATTAGATTTTTTAGTTCAATAGCTTTGGAGCTTCTGGCTTTTCTTTTCTTTAAAAAATACACGTAAGAAATAAATGCCTAGATATGTGTAAATTATTTATTATACCCTGCTTATATCCAAAACTGGTTAGGTTTTTTAATCATATGTGTTTAAAATTTAATTTAAAAACTTATATAAATAGTGCGCAATAATACCTAGTAAGTAACAATATATTTTTCGATAATCTGAAAAAATAACAAAAATATTATTTGAATGGAAATTAGGTACCTGGGGGTGGGGCCACTCGTAAATATTATTTTTATATAAAATACTTAAACAGAATAATTAATATTCCTAATTACCTAATCTTGAATATAACATGTTTATAATAATGTTGCGTCGATTATGAATGCGTAATTATGTTTTTTTAATTAGCATTATATCTAATATAAATTCTATGATTTTATAATAAACTAACTCCAGCATAATGCACATTGGGGCATGAAGTATTTCAGAAATATCTACCTAATTAGTGACTTACATATGCATTAATTAAAAATATAGGTATGTGTACATAATTTACTACTCCTTATGGGTTTGTAAAATGCCTTTAATTAAAGTTTGAAATGGAATTCTCCAATGGAGGCCCTGGATGAAAAGTGGAGGTGGTGGAATACCCTCCAAAAAGTGGTCTGACGATATTGTCCAAGGGGATGAAAGAGGCCTAAATCTAGCAGTGGAGAGCAGATAACAAAGATGATAAAAAGGCGCCTAACTGGCGCCTGTGTTATTCGGGTGTGAGGTAGGGACCTTCAATAGTGGAGAGCAGATGTCTGACAGAGGAAGATAGTGAAATCTTCTTTTTTCTTTTTTAATGATACATCTTTGTGCACTTCAGATTATTCAGAAAAACTTGTGCTGCGTAGCATTTCCAAAGATTTTCGAACGTCACTAAGTAGGTAGTGCTTATAACGGTAACTTCCTAACATCATCGATAAACAAAGGGAAAATTTTTCAGAACACGTGCCTCTTTTAATTGTTTTTAACAGTACGTACCACACCTTTTTTGAATAAATTTATAGAGACCCACCAGATTGACTGGAATAATATTACCTAATTATCTCTCGTATTCCGCTTATTGGACACTGGACTGACTGGACAAGCAAGTCCGGTGTTGTGGGCGGAGATAATTTTAAATCTATTTTCTATAACTTGATGATTTTAATTTATATTACTGTGCAAATTTCAACAAGTTGTACAATAAACAATCTCCTGAGCAAACAGTAGTCAGCATTTCTTATATTTTTATATTAGTATTCAGTATTGATATTATTTATGTCTACTTTATGTGTATGCGCTATATTTTTTGTTCGTTTAGTAGAACCTAATTTATTGGTACAAAATAATTAGTTAGCTACTCCTTCATTCTCGTATTTTATGTTTGTCTTATATGATTAAAAAACGTAAAATATTGTATTCAATTAATTGCAGATGAATTTATTTCATGAATATTACAAAAAATATTAATTAAAACAATAATATAATGTTTATTTTAACAGCGATCGTAGATTACAAATGAAATCAATCAACGTTAAAAATTAAAAGGCTTTTATTAATGAATATTAAAATTATAATGTTTTAATTTGAATAGAGGAAGTTCATTAATACTCAATTAACATATCTTGTGATTATATAAGCATGCATTTTACTTCGTAATAATTATTATGAATCTTAAAAATTGATTACGTCGCCTTTATGATTAAATCAGTGTAGTCTTTCAAATTACATTTAACACGATAACTTATGCGCATCTACACCCACAACCCGCTTTACACTAATTCGTTTTACGATGCTTCATCTCATTGTGAGCGAGATTACAAATTTCGGATCACTTCATATGATTATGACTATTGCTCATCGGGTCAATAAGAAAAGCACGTCGCGGACATTTTCGTGTGCTCGAACAGCGTAAAGGTTGAGATGTCAAATAACAATTTTAATTATTCATCGCTAGGCTAGAAATTTCGTGACTTACCTAGTTATACTAAAATCATCGTAAAATATACACCATACGTAATACTCTTTTTGTGGTCATTATAAATACTGAAAATAGTCTAGATTTTATCGAGGCTTGTTATTCAGTAGTTTTAAGGCACGAAACCTTATTTTTTTATAAGATTTCAATTACATTTTTAGTTAGATAAGTTTCTATAGTATTTATACTTGTCTCGATGGCGCTAGAAAAGTATTAATTTCAATAATTAATACGAATTGATCGTAGAACTAGAGTAGTGTGGTAATAAACAAATAATGAATTCATGTTATTATGAAACACAATTATTTATTGGTTATACATTGACGCGGTGTTTGAAAACAAAGTAAAGTTAAAGAGTTACATATAGAGCTTGTTACACTACACATGTTGCTGTGAATATTAATTACACTTATTAAATATTTAAAACGAAATCTATGTTGTTGATTAATTTTATAAACAAAATTAGATATTTTTATGGCTATATTAGAAAATTATGTTTCAATAAATTTCAAAGGGTTTCACTCCCATTTTTTTTTCATGCAAAGGAAGTCTACCTATTTACAATTTTTCTTTCTTTTTAACATGTTTATAAGTTCCTCTCTAAAATCTCAACAAGACTAATATGTAATGAGTTATATGGGTTGTTTCTTGATTTTCGGGTAAACCGTGTGAAGATAAACTTGATCGACTTTTCGACACTCCTACTGGTATCTATATGACAGATATATGGTGAGTTATATGGGTGTTTGAAACTATGATTTCATTTTTGTCAACATTTTTCAGTCGACAACCTGTATTTCCGAGCACCACGTTTTTCATTTCAAGGACAGCTTCCTCCTCCTGACCCTTAGATGTTGAAGAAAGGTTTCCGCTTGCTTTCGTAAATTTAAATTTCGTCGCCATACATACTCAATGACTCGACAGTACATTTTGTTATCTACTCGTATAAGATGGCGAGTAAACTGCTATTAGGAAAACTTCACAATAAGAAAATTCCTTTGATTCCGTAGAAAATGTATACGAATCTATTGTGTCACTACCAATAAAACTAATAGTACAAGTAGGTAGATAGAAAATAATTTTATAATAGTAATAATGCCTATGATAAAAGCTTTAATAAAATTAATAAGACAAGTGTAGTAACATTATAGTGTAGTGGTTTGTATTAATAACGCTTTGATATTGTATGAGATTATGTTTGATCTTGTATGAAATCAATAAGAGATAAATCAATGGGTTTATCTGATGCTCCCCGCGAGGCATATTTAGCGTGTAATGTAATTAATGGGATGGCTCCACATTACATGGATTATATTAACACACTGTATACATATTACATATACATACACATACTACCTACACACACACTGTATTATACGCCTACTTAATAATGTGTGGAAGAATTTGTTGAATCGAAGAGTTCTTAGAAAAATATGCATATTATGAGTATGCATACCGACATTTCCAAAATTTCTAATAACAGGAGACCTTATATCTCGACAATAGGGAATAGCCGTAAAAGATTTTTTGATAAACGCAAAATTAACCCCAAAAAATGGAAAAAAACGCTATTTTTACCATTTTATTATGCGATTGTTCACCCGATTTTGAAACTTAATGCCGTGGGACGTGATTCTTGGTACCAAGCCCTTATGCTTAATTATTTTAATTTTATTGCATACCTATTATACCTACATAAGATCAAGAAATTAAATAATTAGTTGGTTATTTGCTTAACTAGGCTCAATCCCGATGCTGGCGATGTATTCTGCTTCAATGGCGATGACTCTAACGATATATTTTATTTTGTATAACCTTTGTAGTACAAAATTTAAGCTTAAACAAACAAACCCAGATCTATATTTATATATACCTATGTGTATTTTTTTATATTCTTTTTGAGTTCAATATAAGTACACAATGAACAGTTAAAACTAAGTACACAATTATATACCTTCAAATCTACTGCACCCCATAAGCAACTAAATGCTTGAGCAGGAATATCTCACTCCACGAAACTGTCCCTCCCACGATATGTAGTTCAAAATCTAAAGAAGTTTCTAACTCTATGAATTCAAATTCTGGTGAGCTTAATATAATTAGTACATCTAAGTTCGCAAGAAATAAGCTTTTTCCCAACTCTTTGAAAGGTACGTAAATCACCAATTAATTTTTATGCATAGACAACTCTGTTAAAAAATATTCTGACGCAAATCGTGGATTCTTCCAATCGGGTATCGCGCTTTTACATGCAACAGTATTAACAATAACTCAGTTAATAGGTAGTAACTTATAGACTATATAGATAGGTAACTAATAACCGTTTGTGCCTTTTGCACGTTGATAAACAAATGAACGAGCACGCAAACAAATGAATTAATAAATGATAAAAATGAGTGTATTATATTTACATCACTAAGTTTTGCTCTTATTGATAGCAGAAATGCCGATATGGTACATTACCCATCCCTATAACGTAAACTCACTTAACACTTCTTCGAATTACGTATAAAAAATTAATACCGGTTTAAAAAACCATGAGTTAACTATCTTATCCAAAATATTGCAACTGATACATTTGTAAAAATAATGCCATTATACTTCAATGAACACAAGCTTTTTCATGAAACTTCTGAAATGGTAGACTTAAAAATAAAGGTGTCACCCACGGGTTCATATTTTTTTTATTTTATTAGTCATATTTATTTTACTTCATTTCACGCCATTTTAGGACAACGACATTATCATACATATGTAAAGATATAGGCACCATACAAAACTTTTATTGTGGCCTCCTTACGTTTTCTTGAGTCACGTTTGAGGGCGAAGAATTAGAAGTATAATATTACATTTTATCTACATATACACAGGATATTCTGGTTACCTACATTTATTTATTTATTCAGACATGGCACACACACAGACAGCAACATATATAGACAAGATAGCATACACAGTGCAAAAAAATATCGTTATAACCCTATTTAAGGTGCACACAATTAGAGCATTATAAGTCATATGATGATTCATTAAATTATTTGATAGAATTAATTACTCAGTGGATTCTCCTTTCTTTTGAATGTTCTCAACAATATAATTCTCCAAAATGCGTGATAACCATAGTGAATAGTGTATTGCGGATGGTTATTGGTTGGTGGTGCGGTGGTAGTCTGGCTTGTTCGCATGTGTGATGATGTGAAGAGTTGGCTCTCTATAACTCTACAAGGATCCAGTCAGCCAGCAGTAGATCAGCCCAGCGCCCCCCATCGAGTCACGAGTTTAGTGGTGATATACAAATAATCTCTTTGAAATATAATATTACCAACATACTTCAACTTTTATTTTAATTGAACCTTTTAATATCAAACGATGAAAACTTCGATAAAGTTTGAGATTTAATTATCCAGTAACTAATGTGCAAATATTTTTAACAATGATACTAATGAACACTATTTTTTAGCCTTTTTTATCTAGAAAACTTTCACTATAATTAAGCATTATTTTAACTTCACTTACATCTATGTCTGGCTGAAATAAATTATTTTCACTCACTGCCAGAGTACAATTATATTCTGCTTATTTTGTTTCTGCAAAAAATTGAATTAACAAGTAGCTATAGTCAATAGTTTTTTCACGATGATCCATATGTAGATTTATTTTTCGGGTTAACCGTGTAATGAACAAATGCTCCGACGTTATGGTTTTCGTTTTTCACACATTCACAGACGTGATGCCGTATTTTGCAGGAAGCTATAGTTCACTCCAGTGTGCTTATGATGTTGGAAATTATTACTAACCAAAGAAACTATACCTACACATTTTAGTAATTCTAGCGTTTTAACATTCGCTCATTAAAAACGTATAGTATTTCAAAATACTCTCTCTACCTGGGCATTTATTATTCTCGCAAGATGGTGGGTCTGGCATTCTTGTTTTCCGCTGCCACTTTGCTCTATCCTGTGCATCTTCCTGAGGTGCACCACAGTCTCTCATATCCTGACTCACAACCTCACGCCACCTCCGCTTGAGTCTTCCTCTAGATCTCCTACCAGGGACAACTAGGGACTGTGCCCTATTACCAATGTATTCGGGGGGTCTTCTACTCACATGCCCGTACCACCGTAATCTGCTTTCCTGAATGTTGTCGGATACGTATTTGAATTATATTTGAATTGTAGTCCCACAGTTTATTGAACACTGCGGTTGTATAAGCAAAGTAAAGTGTGGTAATATAATATAACATATTGTTTTATTAGCATTCTGATTATCAAGAGAAGAGAAGAGAGATTGACCTTTGTATGTATGTATGTATAGTGTATGGGATAGTGTAGTGGAGAAGTGATTGGAGATAGGCAACATCAAAGAAGAGGTAAAATTAGATTGTAATAATTCATTAGGTATTGATTGAAACCAATACCCACCCGATATGTTTAAATACAATGTATTCCATTTATTTCATTGTTTACTATTAATGTCACGAATAATGAAGATTCTACCAATTTCTTTACTAAATTAACATTAAAAAACTTCTTCTTCTTCCTCTTGTATTAGGTCGGGTGACTTGTTTATGACGGCGGGCTGTCCTGGGATGAGGAGGTCCAGCTGTCCTTCCATCTCTTGGGTGGCCTTCCGGGTAATCTTCTTCCAGCTGGGTTTTCCGTTTTGACTATCTTTGCAAGTCTGGTGTCATCCATTCGGTCGACATGGTCCCTCCAGAAGCGTCTTCTACTAGGATCATTAAAAATCTATCATTAAAAAACAATATTTAATAACTCTTTCTAATTATAACTGTGTAATTGTGTGTATGTATTTGTGCGTTTGTGTAGGTGTGATGGTGTATGCATATACCTACTTACAATGCAAATGTCAAAAAGTTGGGTAAATAGCCATCGTCGCGCTGCATATAAACAGGCTCTTAAAAAATGATTCGGTAAAGCTTGGGGCTCATGCACAACTAGATAGATGACCAAAATATGTTATGCTGTCTAATACTTGGTATATTTTAGAGTACTTACACAAATCACAAATCAAATAAATAAATAAATCATTTTTCCTACCTTTTCTAACACGTAATGAAAGTATTTTTATTTTTAAAAAAATTTTTGTTTGGATCAATCCGACACCGATTAATCTCTGAAATAAATTAATATAAAATTTGCTCATCAATCAATCTATATTGTCCCGTTATTTCACACAACGTGGAGTAAACAGTGGCAGGTGTGTGGGCGCAGGCACATTGTCATTGTCAATTGTCATCATTATATCACTCGTATGTGTCTCTACGAGTATTCCACACCAACACTTTTCCTATAATAATTTCTCCATTGCGTTAGGGCGTCTTTAATTATTTTGTAGTAAGTATATTCCACTTTATCCACAATATTGTACCAGCACATTGTTGTTCATACTACACGTAGGTACAGTCACATTGATTAATTTGTTTAATTTTATTATTATTAGAGAGATGTTAAGAACAAATGATCCAATCCACGATGATGTTAAGAGAACTGAGTTAGTTTATAATATTAACCCCCATGGAGATCAAACTCCTACTTGGAATATACCGAAATTACATACCTATACATTATTATATGAGAATGAGTATGTTAGAAGGAGATTCATTGAACTTACACACTTGTGATAGATCGAGAGTTTTAGAATAAGTCTTGTATGCAACATTTCATGGAAACACGTTGTAGAAACTAGAAATCAATTGATAGTGTGTACTATGCTAGTAGGTATATGTCTCAATAATTTTAAAGTATGCTAACTGCTCACCACCATTCTTCAATTCACGTTCCAAAAATGCAGAAAAAACACCTACGAAGACATGGAAATTAATGGTACATGCAAGGAAACAGGGACATCTTAAGAGAATTAATCTTAAAGTATAAGGAATTGCATTGAAGCATTTTTTTTAAATCTTAGATCCATTTTTCCAAAATGAACGTCTTTCATGGTGTAAATTCCATCTCCCAATTAACGTGAATATACCTAGTCATTGTATTATATTTACATTTCATCAACTTATTAGTATTCATTATCACCGATAATATTTAAGGAACAGCAAACTGCGCACAGTGGTTATTGTTCTTATTCGAGATTTATTACAATAACAAGTTTGTTTGGTTTCTTGGTTTTAATATTGACAGACAGTTCACGGGAATCAGGTTTACTACCTATTGTTACTGTCGTGAATTCAATAATATACAATACTACTGCATACGTAATTATATTTATTTGCATTTATGTTAAATAAAAGAAAATTACCTTACGATTGAATTAACCAATGCGAAAAAACCGGGATGGACCGTTATGAGTATATTTTGTGTATATCATGTGTGAGCCTCTTCCTTGCATTCTCTTCTATATGGATCAGACAATTCTCAATACAACGTAGTTCCATTTGATTAGTTTGCATTTTGCGGCCAATTTTGGTCACCAATTTCGTATTAAGCTTATTAATTTTATGCAAAATTTTCAAAGTACCCGCATGCATTATCACATGATGAGATGCATGTGATTATTTATATAGACGTAAGAAAGTAGACATATTTGTAATTAACATTATGGTGAATTGGCGTGATATGAGAACATTAACACTCGTGTCAAATAGAGATGATGATGGTAGAATAGGTACCTGCTTAATGATATACATACAATGCATCTTATGACACATCACAGAATTAATATATTATTATTGACTCATTTCAACAGCTGCACTCCCTCAAGGATGAATTCAACTTCCTTATAAGTCATTAGGTCTCTTGTTTGATTAATTATTAACAAGAGATTCCATTGATGTAAACATAAACTTATGTCACCAACTTCTAATAATTCTTTCCCATCAGTGCTGTATTGAAAAACCTAGTTTTCTTTTGATGGATGCTAAGAAAATTTTCAGTATTATTTTTCAACTTTTCTTGTTCTGAGAATATTTGGCCTAAAAATATTATTACGCGGTATGATAAGTGAGGTTTATTCAATGGATTATGTGAGACGAAGTCCTCATGTACGATGATAAAAAATGAAGTATTGAAAATATATTGACCGTTAAAATTTGGGAATATACTTTGTGATAATTAATCAATCCAATTTTTGTATGTTTCTTTCTACATCTACTGTTTGAATAATAATGTAAATATGTAAGTAAGAACAAGCAAAGAAGCAGTGAATGAGTCTGATATATCAAGTGATGATAGGTATGTCTGGTTAGCAAGGCTCCCTGCTGTATGTGAGTGGGCCCCTGTGGCGAGAGGGCCGAAGTCCGTGGATCCCGGGGCCCGACGCTGCTTTACAAACAATGTGACTACATTTAGCACACCATATAAATAACAATACTATATTCAATTAATACACTGTCCTCCACAGCGACTTAACAACATTGTGAAGGAGCCTAAGGGGTCCTTGTTGCCAATATACTCATACCTATCTACTGTGGGCACATATACCTTAAATTTTGTATCTACATCTAGCATATGTCCAATATATTCTTTTTGGTAGACTGTCAAGGGTTCAGCTGATTGAGCCACACTTGTATCTTAAAAAAACATGAATTACTTTTGAAATGTCGGAATGCATACTCTTAATCTATAACTATCATAAAGTGGATAGTCATTTGTTTTTCTGTCCAAGGATTTGGAAGAGTTATTAAAGATCTGATTAAACAATGTTATACCTCTTTACAAACGTTAAAGACGACCGGGTGACATAGGCTATAATCAGTAATAAAATAACTAATTATAATGTTTTCGTATGTAATTTCCATAGCAAATTATTATTTTATTTGTTTCACGTTGCGTTAATCTTTCAGTTATCTCTTCATGTTAGAATCAATGATGTTAATACGGAGTTAATAATATCTTTATCCATATCGTGATATTTACTCAGTGAAAATAATATATAATGAATAGTAACCAACTAGCAATAAATAACAAGTTACTTTATAACTATTAAGAGTATGCATACCGACATTTCAAACATTTTTAAAAACGGGAGACCTTATATCTCGACAACCGTTACTAAATATGCTTTGGAACAAAAAAGGATAGATGCATTGAACATTTATCTAGGGAATAACCGTAAAGGATTTTTTATATCTTGTATAGATTTCTCATTTTTTTTTTATTAAAAACACCTCTGTTCTATTTTCCGAAAGACGGAAACTCGTTTCCCGAAAATCGCGTAGTATTTTTTTTTTATACTGATAATATGCTTTAAAATCTAGGGAATAACCGTAAAAGTTTTTTGATAGACGCAAAAATAACCTCAAAAAATTTAAAAACGATGTTTTTACCTATTTATCATGCGATTGTTCACGCGATTTAGAACCTCAATGCCGTGGGAAAAGACTGTGACGTGATTCTTGGTGCCAAGCCCTTAAACAGTGAAGATAATGTATAATAATAATATTATGATCTGTACAACATAATATATACCTAAGTGTACATTATGTTATTGTGTGAATGTATACATTATATATTATTCAATTTATTAATATTTTACATATCATTTCAATATCTGCTGCGATCTCCATATGATTATATCCGAACAGAGAATGTCAAACGTTTTACTTTTTTTTTTATTGTTAACCATCAACCGATGTATACCACACTTTGCGATACAGGCTTTTAGCCTAGTGCAAGGTGTGCAGGAAAGTATTTAGTTTTGTGTAAGCAAGCCCAGCTCCTGTTTACTGAAAAAAAAAACTTTTTTTTTCTTCGCTCTACAAGACGGTTGTTGTAAAAATAAGCAGTTCATTTATAGCTGAACAAAAAAATATTAAAAACTGGACACAATTAGTACCTAAAGCAACACACATTTTTTGTTTAATTTAACTTAGCTACGAGGAATTTTCAGGTTGTTGAAGTACCAAATCAAAAACTACGAGTACATGTGTGAAACTGTGAAACTGTGAAATCATAATAATCAAATAGAATACACAGGTACAATGATTTCTAAAAAAAATTCTGAACATCTGAACAATAGGTAAACAAAAGCACAAAACATATAGACGTGCATTGAAAAAATGAGAATCAACCCAAAGCCTGAATTAAAAGTAAAACAAAAAAAATAGGTAAGTATACATAAAATATCAGGAGTCAAAAGTTGACCCCTCATCGAAACTGTCATTTTTACCAATATCGAGTTATGTACATTAAAAAAATATATATTTTCACGCTGCACTTCAAATTTAAACTTGTTTCTAAATGCGACAACACGTAATTTATATACATTGTCAAATATGAGGAGTCAATGGTTTCATTTTAAGACATTTTGTTTTTTGGGCAAAATGTTGCTAATAATAAATATAAGTTTGACAATCTGTGTGTATCACGTAGAGATATGATATTATAAGAGTGGTCAAAAGGCACCGCTCTCCTCTGAAGAGATATCCATCATATCGCATGCTCAGCTCAGTTCTCTGTTCACTCCTTGCATCTCACATACACATACCTACCTATTATTATTATTATTACCTGTTACTTACTATGTACTACTATACATTATACATATACAATACACACACACCACTATAATATACCTGTATAAATATCAACAAAGCTTCAACTGTGAGGACTAAAATAAGTAAAAATATATATATATATATTTAAGTACCGTAAATATGTATGTACAATAGAATTAAAATATAATCAATATGATATTTTGCACAGGATGTTCTAACCCCCAGACAGCAACTATCGTGCTGGTATAAGGAGACACACAAATAAATATAACACTAACACTTTACACTACATATGATCACTATAACATTCTACTTCTCGTGTGATGTCTCTTTATTGTAAAAACATACTGCTTAATACATTTCTTGAACACATGTATACTTTGTACACTCTTCACCTTATCCGGAATATCGTTGAACAACTTGATGGACGAATAAATAAGTATTAAAAGTGATGCGATTTAGAATGTAGGTGCCATTGTGAAATAACTCTAAATAGGAAGAATGAGATGATCTGGGGAGAGAATAAATGAAGAGAGAGTGCTAAGAAAAATCCTTCATAGCTACAAGGCCTCGAGTTAGGCGTAGCGTTAGTAGACCCAAACTCCGTTGGGTGGATGGGTACAGGAAGATGTATAGACGCTGTTGGCATGAAGGACTGGAGGAGTGCATGCCTGGATAGAGGAAGATGAATGTTGGAGGAGGTCAAGGCCCATAAAGGGATATAGAACTAAATGATGATAACGTTCCTAAAGAGAAGACTTTTCCACTGTTATACCGTCCCTATGACATGTTGACATCAAAACTTTAGAATTAGAGGATTCCCTTAGGAATTACATGAAAATAAGTGGTTCTTACGTTCATATTCATATCGAAATGCATTACCATTAATACACCAAATAATACAACTACGTCATACATACATATTTTTCACAATAATGAGAAATCACTAGAAAGTTGCAAGATATACTCCGCCACATCTTGATAAGTAAACGTCTCTAAAAAAATAAAAGTTTGAGAAGCTTACGTTACGTTTTATTAAATTGGTTAGTGCTTATAAATGCATACCTATTACATGGTCGACATTGTTAGGTACATATACTCATATACATCTATATCTATGTAAATACCTACTTTCCTGATGGGAAGCATTATACTGCCTATTGATGAAATGAGGATATGTGAACTATACATACTTATACATTTCAACAGATGATCAAAAAAGCTTCCTCACAATAATTGTCCAACGTCCGTCTGTCTGTCTGTCTGTCTACCCATCTGTGCGTAGCGCAAGATGAAAATAAATAGTACCGTGATTATTATGCAAACTAATGGATCGAGTCTATGAAATTGTGAAAATGTTCTCTGCACTAGCGCTTTACATCGGATGAAAAGTGTTGGTTGAACAATACATTTGAAGTGAAGTAAAGTGTGTAAAGAACATAAAGTGATTTCAAAAATCTTATCTTAAGTTCGCAATTCTTTCTAATTTTATAAAGCTTTGGCGAGTTTTCCTAATTTCTTCTCTGTGATTGAATATGATACTATTATTGCATATACCGTGAATGGATTAGTTCTATAATATTAGCCATTAATACGTTACAAGTATGAACTCACTTATACGATTGTAGTAAGTAAGTAGGTACTCAAGTACTCACTTTGAAAGGTCAATCATACTCATACCTATAATTTCTTGTTGAATATATTACTATGTATTAAGAGTATGCATACCGACATTTCAAAAATTTCTAAAAACGGGAGACCTTCTATCTCGACAACCGTTACTAAATATGCTTTTGAACAAAATAGGGTAGATGCATTGAATCTTTATCTAGGGAATAACCGTAAAAGATTTTTTATATCTTGTGTAGATTTCTCAATTTTTTTTTAAAAAAACACCTCTGATCTTTTTTCCGAAAGACGAAAACTCGTTTCCTGAAAGTCGCGGAGTCATTTTTTTTTTGTACTGATAATATGCATAAAAATCTAGGGAATAATTTTTTGATAGACGCAAAATTAACCCCAAAAAATGAAAAAAACGCTATTTTTACCATTTTATCATGCGATTGTCACGCGATTTTGAACCTTAATGCCGTGGGAAAAGACTTTGACGTCATTCTTGGTGCCAAGCCCTTAATACCTATGAAATATGTAATCGTAAATGATACAACGCTATTATTTTATGGCTATATAAGTTCCTTACAATTTACAATTACATGTATCTAGATTACCTATATGTGAAGTATGCAGAATATTATGTTAGCTGTCAGTATTGCTTCTTTATTTCCACTACATAAATAAATCCATCAATCATTACCTATTTAATACAATATATTAAATATTATGTAATTATTGAATACATTGTATCAACTCATATTGAGTGTTTGTGTTGGGGTAATAAGATATTAACATTATCATGGATTAGACATGTGCGCCGGCTGCAAAAAAGCCGGCGGCGGCGCCCATGTCTAAAATTGCCGGCGGCGGCGCCACGCCGGCGGCGTGGATACAAAGTGGGGGGGAGCACTCGATTTTTTTGCATTATTGTTTTAAATGATTATATACGCATATGTGAAATGGATAATGATAAAATCGATTTATTTTGAAAAACTATGATTATTTCAATGACAAAGTAAAATAAAAGCCCATATTTGAAAAATAACGGATAATTTCATTATTGCTTTTTCATGGTACTGGAGGGCAGATTAAAATAAACTAAGCCATAAAGTCAAACGCGTCAGAATGAGCCTCACTATGGGCAGTAGTGCAGTCGAACAGCTTTCTCATTTGGCAATATTTGGGCTGTTAGCTAAACGATGAGTGAAATTGAAACTCTGAAATAAAGTATAGAATTGCGATGACGAGGTCGACCTTCCACAAAATCCAAAATTCCTTGAGCATAAGCTGTAAAAACATATGTGTTGTATGTACTATTGTTTGTAGTTGAAGGGTAATTTAATAAAATTATGTAATTTAATTAAACTATCTTATTTGCGATGTTATTTTAGGAGTAAAAATAAGGATAATTAATGAATAAACCTAAATTATGGTGTTTTTCGTCGAAAGGTGCACAAATTCATAATAATATTAACCGAAATACGTAATGCTTACCGGTGGAAAGATAAATTACAATTTGAGAGTAGTCTGTAATCACAGTCTGAGAAACCACGTTAGGTGATAGTATTTTTTTTATTATTGAAATGCAGCTTTGGGTGAGCGAAATAATTGGATTTTAACGTTAAAATATTTAATTATATTCACATTTTGCCACTTTGAAGGTCGTAAACGTCAAAAATTACCAAATGAATATCGTTTTGTCAAGAGAAAAGGAGTCATTATCATTTCCACAGTGATGTATTGAAACAAATGAAGTATAACGAATCTAGTTAAGTAGAATAAAAATAATTTTGATTAGGCACTTCGATAATCAAAGGTTTAACTAATGAAAAGAGAGAACGGTTGACCGAAAAGATGAAAGGCCGCATATTTTGGTCAGATATTCTGCCAAAATTCACGTGGTGTAAAAATTTCAGCGTGGTAAAATCGACCGGTGTCCTAAAAATCGATCAAAAAAACATAAAGTTACTTACAGAAAAAAACCGTTGGTTTTTCATTTAATTTCCACCACGAAGAACCAAATTATTAATGCCCCCATCCCATCCTATTTCTTGTTTTAGAATCGAATAAGTAAGACACAGAAAATTCCCCGATTTTTTTATGCAAAACCAAATGAACGAAATATTTGAGAAAATTTCATTATTGCTTTTTCATGGTACTGGAGGGCAGGTTAAAATAAACTAAGCCATAAAGTCAAACGCGTCAGAATGAGCCTCACTATGGGCGGTAGTGCAGTCGAACAGCTTTCTCATTTGGCAATATTTGGGCTGTTAGCTAAACGATGAGTGAAATTGAAACTCTGAAATAAAGTCTAGAATTGCGATGACGAGGTCGACCTTCCACAAAATCCAAAACTCCTTGAGCATAAGCTGTAAAAACATATGTGTTGTATGTACTATTGTTTGTAGTTGAAGGGTAATTTAATAAAATTATGTAATTTAATTAAACTACGAGTATCTTATTTGCGATGTTATTTTTGGAGTAAAAATAAGGATAATTAATGAATAAACATAAATTATGGCGTTTTTCGTCGAAATGTGCACAAATTCATAATAATATTAACCGAAATACGTAATGCTTACCGGTGGAAAGATAAATTACAATTTGAGAGTAGTCTGTAATCACAGTCTGAGAAACCACGTTAGGTGATAGTATTTTTTTTATTATTGAAATGCAGCTTTGGGTGAGCGAAATAATTGGATTTTAACGTTATTCACATTTTGCTACTTTGAAGGTCGTAAACGTCAAAAATTACCAAATGAATATCGTTTTGTCAAGAGAAAAGGAGTCATTATCATTTCCACAGTGATGTATTGAAACAAATGAAGTATAACGAATCTAGTTAAGTAGAATAAAAATAATTTTGATTAGGTACTTCGATAATCAAAGGTTTAACTAATGAAAAGAGAGAACGGTTGACCGAAAAGACGAAAGGCCGCATATTTTGGTCAGATATTCTGCCAAAATTCACGTGGTTTAAAAATTTCAGCGTGGTAAAATCGACTGTTGTCCTAAAAATCGATCAGAAAAACATAAAATTACTTACATAAAAAAACGTTTGTTTTTCATTTAATTTCCACCACGAAGAACCAAACTATTAATACCTCCATCCCATCTTATTTCTTGTTTTAGTAGTGAATAAATAAGACACAGAAAATTCCCCGATTTTTTTTATGCAAAACCAAATGAACGAAATTGAGACGACGGAATGGGTTAACACTGCATTAGTTATTATTCGATGTCTTATATAATTACTGAATACTAGCATCGCCACAGCTGAATACTTATTTTTTTTTAACTGGTAAAGTACTTATTTCGATTTTTGTCTAAAGAAACGCAGGATAAATACTTTTAGTTACACGGATCCCACGCCGCCGGCGTAAGCGTTTTGTCGGCGGCGGCGCGCCGACCATGATCAGCGGCGGCGCGCCGGCGTGGCGCTCATGTCTATCATGGATATTGGATTAAAATTTCAAGAAAAGAATTTTTTTTACGCGGAGGCATGACTTTGCCAACACACTTCTCAGTATTATCAGCCAGAAGAGTTTACATATTATCATTCATGATTCACATATAAACTCATCAGCCTAATACTTGGAAAAATTCACCTATCCAGATATCACAGGATTAGGCTCAGATGCGCGGGGCCTAAAATACAAGCATTGTGCCTGAAATATCAGTGTTTAAAAATCGTCTTGCAATATTCCAAGTATTAATAATTACCGATTTTTGCATTTTTATGTATAAATTTTTGGGTAAATCTAATTTCAAGAAAAAATAACCTATTGTTAACGCGTCTAGCTGTTAAAAAAATATTATATTTATTTATCACTTTATTTTCTTCTCATTCGTCTCATATCTCTCACAATAAAAGATATTGTCCTGTCCTGAAATGTGTACTGTTTCATTTTTTTGTCTACCTAGAATAAATGTTTGACTTTGTATTAATAGGTACCGTATGTAGGTATGTTTTGTTTTCCCTTTATTTCTATGTTTCTAATTTTTATCTGAAAGAGATCATAGCATTGCAAGGAGCTCGCCCTAGTGAACATACGTGATGGTCTTATATTGCTTATTTCTATACAAGCACCACATACATAGATGCTTAATTACAACCTGATTAGAGGCATTCAGTATGGCAGATGAAAAGCCACTAAACAGTCGATAAATTCTGTTGTTTTTTGTTTTATTTCGACTCATTATTTTTAAAAGCATTTATAAATTTGTAGTTTGTTTCAAAAAAGTAATAGGATTTATCTATATTAAATAAAAAAAACTTGATCTCTAAAAAGCATTTTGATCTGTTGAGAAGTACCATACCTGAACAATAATTCTTATGCAGAAATCATGCAAATATAAACGTTTCTTCATCGATAACATAAGAATAATGTAATTAATGCAAAATGTGCATATTACAATATATATTAGGTATAAAATAACATTAATAGGTACTAATTATAATATTTTATTGGAAATATTCAGAATCCAGTATTTGCTTTATTAGAATATAATATTATTGTCTACTTCTATATAAGGAATGTTGGACAAAGCAATAACACATTAAACGCATAAATGTATTCTTTAGTTTTTTGTCCCTGTATATGATTACTCGTATTATAATAAGATATTTACATATTATTGTATTATTTACATGAGGTATTTAGAGAACATAAGATCGATGTACCATAAACTATGATACCTTAGTAACAATTGCCTACCTCTGCATACTGCAATAATCCGTATTCTGCAACCTCATCCACAAATCCTCGTCCTTACGAAATTATCGCTACCAAAAAAATCGCTTTCAAACACTTGGTATATAGTTTTGATCTTCTCCATCTTGTTATGGCCCTTTCCATCGAAGGTTGGTGTCCACCACTAGAGACTTCAATTGCGTCATCTCTTTGTTGTGACGGTCCTAACCGAGGTTGGTGATCACCACTAGAAATTTCCCACAATCCTGAGCCAATCTGATGAGTCTCGCTACATTGGATATTGGAGAAATTCTTGAGCTAAGATGCTCCCATTCTCACTGTAATTTGTAATTTGTATATATTAATGTTTTTCTGTATAATATTTTTTTTATTTATATACGTCTGAAATTTTGACACCATCCAAATACGAGTATTATTATAATCAAACGGGTCATCAATAGGTTATAGAAATATATACTTACAAATACGAGTACCTAGTTCGAATTAATTTGTCCATGTAATACGTTACTTCGAAAGTAGCGCTTTACGTGTGATTTAAATATATATTGCGGACATACCTACAATTCATGTGTGATATAATTAAGTATATATCAGTATAAATGTATTTATTTAGATATAATTGAATATTAACAACTAATAACTACCTACGTATGAATATTACCGACTACATACAATACCTACATTAGATGCCAATATAAATACTCCACACAACATTAAATCCTTTTGCATGTCTACGACTTGTAGGTATTATAGTTAATTAAATAGGTACTTCTTAAAGAAATATACCGTCAAAGTTACGTGAAAAAGTTGATTTAAAATCGTACTTTGATGTTTCATAAAATGATCCATAACCTGGATTTTTTGCTTTCGACTATTTCCAATAGACGATTATTTCTCCTCAACCTGTTCATAGGATAGTACTATTTCTTATAATATGCTGTTGTTTTCCAGTCATTTTCTGCACCAAGTTTCTTTACAGAAGTCATTATAAGTGTCATATAAGGTTCAATTCTGTAATGTTTCGCACTAAAAGAACTGCGTTTTAAATTAATTTTACTATGAAATAATTGAAAAAAAGTATTTTTTTGACCCATTTGAGTTATATAGTAAAACAAATAGACAGCAATGCAAGCCTTAATTTTAGCCCTAATTTTCAAAAAAGAGAGAAACATTTATTAAGGATTAGAAAACTGTCGAGTATATTAGTGAATTAATATGAAAGTGGTTGATTTTATTGATGTAAATAAAGTTTAAGAAACTTCATGTATTCGTTGTTTGTAATTATTCCGAGTGATTTTTTATTCGAATAACTCAGTGTTGCTATTTCCTTAGTCCATTACTGAGGAATATATGCCGCAATTATCACATCATTAAATAATACATACTCCCATATTATTGTAAGCATACTCGTATGTATTTGTATAATACGTATATATCGGTACCTCACTCATACATTTAATATAATACATATAATGTACCTTCGTTTTATTGGTACGAATCGACCATTTCACCAGCTCAAAGATAAACTATAAGTCAGTATGAGAGGCGTTTGTGGTATCAGATGACATTATTTTAGATACTGAAAAAGTCATTTCAGATTCTAACCATAGAATTATTATAATCTAAGATTCTAACACATATTCCCGCGACCGAATACGACTCCTTTTCTCATCAAAGTTGGTAATGGATTAGTTAAGTGATTTCAATGCAATCATTAATTGGTTTTGATTGTCTTGTAAAACTAAATAATAAAAAAAGCTCCTGAAACAAGATTTGTGTGGTATTTATTCTTCATAATACGTTTTACGACCTTCTCATATTTTCTTTATTTACCTGGATTGGGCAAAGATTTCCGCACTGCATACAAAATTAATTGATCAGGAAATAAAATGCCTAATAGAGTATATCTATTTTCTACACAACTAATTTAAAAGCTCAAAAACTACTTCGTGCGTTATTTTCTCTGTTTCTTTTGATTTGAACCTTTGTTAATGTATGCATCTATACTTGTTATAGGCATAGATGAGTTATATGCATTGTTTTCTTTCTCTTTTATATCTTTTTGTTATGTTTTTTTTTTTTTTTTTTTGTTTAACTTTGTGTTTTTAGTGGGATTGACCCAAATACAGGTTACACCTAGTTGGGCAATCCCGGTGATATTGTATTGATATATGTTATTTGTGAATAAATATATAAAATAAATAAATAATAAATAAGTCGTATGTAGATATATTTAGTAATAGGTACGTAATGAGCTGTTAATCATTATAATTCCGCTTAGCAAACAATCATGCGATTATGTTGTATAAACATTCATTTACCTACTGATGACTACATTGTAATGTAGGTAGATGCCTTATACTTGAAAATTTTTTGCAGAGAAGAAGTAATGCAAGAATTTCATACTAAGCTACGAGTTACTACAAATAAATAAATCAAGGTAGATAATAATTATCTTAGTTAGCATTTGTTATATATTGAACATCTCTATCGTTAAAAAACCCAAGTGTACGAGATTTAAAAAAAGGGATCTGGGGTTGTACACACAAACCCAAATACTTTTCTGCACACTTTACACTTTTACAGTAAGTTAAAAGCTTGTGTTGTGGGAACGGTTCCAAACACCTTCGCCAATCATGTGCTTTTACATCACACCAACTTTGTACTGACGATTCAAGATTTTCAGCAGAAAGATTCAGGATACTTTTCTACATTATGTATCATAATTTACCTTTTACCATATTGCATTGACAGTATGAATATGTAAAATACACAGATTCTCAAGCTTTAATTGCGATTATCTCCAATTGAATTAATTCAATATACTTGGTGCAAAAATAATATATTTGACTTGAAAATATCCAGCAAGTCGATTAAACGTTGTCTTAGCGTTTATACGTGGTGCAATGAATATATGGCTAGCTTACAATTTACTTCAGATAGAAAAGTTTAAACAACAGCTAACTCAAATTATTATAGTATAAAGTTACATAGATTATATTTTGCCGATTGAAGATTGTGACTAACTGTGATTGATTACAGTAAAAGTGTTATTCAGAAGGCGTGTTATAAAATGTTATAAGATGTTAACACGACATAAAAAATATGCACATTCCCCACTTTTATTATTAAAGTTATGAAATCGTATGCGATCTTATCACAAGACATTCCCAGTCAAACTGTAATGTTATTTGATTAACCTCTACCATAACATGTAATTTATAACACCATGATTTTATAAAGTTAACACATCGTTAAAAGTAATATCCGTATGAATAGATTTTCTACGATATGTTTTAGTTAGTTTCATGATGGACTAACCCCGCTTTCTTATTCATAACTATCTAATATAAAAATATATTTAGTTTTCATTATTAAATTATATAAAAACGTGAATTTATAATTAAAAATCTAAACACATTGTTGAAGTAGTTTGTAATCGATGAATATTTTAGATTAGGTTAATTTTTTGAGATGAAATCACTCACGGAAACGGTGCGGTCGTGCGGAAAAACATCGATATTTATAAGTAAGTGCCTACCTCCAACTATTAATAAAATTCTCTTTAATCCAACATGACTAATTTAATAAGAATCACTATGTTTTTAACTATGTTTTTTTATAGACTTTCATTCAAATACATGACATTACAGGTAATTTCAATAAACAAATCATTTTATTGCAACCATAACTAATTTCCGAGGCGAATTTCGTTGTACAATGTCTATGAATTACATAACAATTAGCATAGAACTATATCTCACTAGTAATATAACGTCTAAAATGTAACAAGTAGTTATCTCAACAGATACACAGTAAAGGATGGACCTTCCATCAGGCTAATGACTGATCGTCGGCTGCGTTAATGTGATCACTTTACACTTAAGTAACGTTCACCAATTCCAGTCCATCCATCTGCCGCGGCCGGAAGTGAACCCAGAACTCCAACCTGACAAGTCGGTACTCTACTGCTGTGCTACGAAGGGTGGTATTGAGTCGAGATGAAACGTGTATAGGTATATTGTACATTGAGATTAATTATTAATTTGACGATCAGTCATAAGCCTGATGGAAGGTCCATTCTTTGCTGTGTGTCTGTTGAAATAACTACTTGTTATATTCAACTACGACATGTAAAAAATTCCAATGTTCTCAGAAAACATAAATTGTGATTTTCAAAATTAATCGTCTAAAATGTATATTCATAAAAGTGGTTGCGTATAGAAGTTAATGTCATGACTTTTTTTATTCCTTGTATATGCATTACAATAAAAAGCAAATTATAGCAATTAGAATAAAGGGAATGTACAAAGGGGAAAGCGCCAACTAACTAATAATTTATAGTAGCTCGTAGTGAATTCAAGGAATGAGGTCAATAAAATCCTAACAAATAGTCCAAAATTATTAAATATCGAAAGCTCATTAACATCCAAGGATTTTCACGTCCCATTTCATGGGGTTTCACAGTGTTTCTTTGTTTAAAGTGCCTTTGTTAACAAAACATAACAAGGCCCACAAAGTGTAAAACAAGAAGAAGAAAAAAGTTCATGGCCCTGGTTATTCCGCTTCCTTAGGTTTTGAGTAATCCAAGTAAGCAATGTAAGTACAATTTAATCTTTCGATAAGCCCTATATTTTTCTTATTTCCCCATCTAATTCAAATCGTAAAAACTTTTAGTACCTACTACCTTTTATAAAGCCTTAAATTTTAATACGAACATTCTGAATAAATTACATATTTGAAATAACACTTTAAACAAGTTAGCGGAAGTTTTTGAATTTTACCGTCAAACCTTAATTTATGTAATAATACTTCTATCTGTTCAACGTGTGTTCGGATCTTAAACAATTGCTCATAAAACTTTTAGTCTAATGAAAATACGACGGTAGATTGAATAGAGAAAAAATAAACAAAGAGAACTGTTTACTTAAGTAATAATTATATTTTAATTTAGTATCCCATAAATTCAAAATAGGTTTAATTCATTATGATGGGTATTTAAGTATTTAGCGGCGTAATTATTATAACAAGATCAGAAGGAGATTACTCAAAGTAAAGGTTATTCCATGTATATTTATTTACTGAATACGAATATTATTTTATATTTTATATTGTGTATGCATATTAAGTTAAGTAATAATGCTTAGCGTCTGTTGTTTTGAATAATAATAGAGGTTTACTTAATATATTTCATTCTTCTTTATATAAAACCAGATCTGTGAGTAAAGAATAGACCAATACCTTCTTATATAACAGTAAACAAAGGTATTGTAATAATTATTATTGTGTGTACTAAATTTGTTCTTACTATGTAAAGATATGAAGTTGCTAATGAGAGAACCAACCAGATTGATTTATTGCACCTCTTGATTGATGAGATTGTGAATATATTGAATAATTATTCTATTAAAACAACGTTACTCATATTAAATAATCTTAAACGTCACGCCCAGTCTTGAAGAAACGCATAATTTTTACTGTACCTAAATAGAAAAATAAAAAAGCAAACCACTCCACTTTTATTTTAAGCTATTTCATATTAATTGTGTATGAGTACATAAAGAGATCGTAGAATTAGGAATATAGAGGCTCCCAACTTTATGAAGTAATACACCTGATAAACGTTTGGTCTGGACTTAAAGGACATAGATGGATGATTTTTATTTTTTTCTTAGTTGATTAAAAAGATCTATCACTTACCTACCTGTAAGTATTTCGTGTTTCTAATAGGTATAGTGCGGAACAATATTGGCTATGTGGTAATCGTCTATAGCAGATCACCAGTAATGCATCTGTATAATAATATACATAATATTTAAATATGTTGGTAAGATAATAACTTCGATAAAACCACTTACCGATGACTCCTAAAATTTTCTTTAGTGAATCTACCGACATTAAGAAACGCGTGCCTAGACTGTTAGGGAACAATGCGCATCAATTTACTCATTATATCACCGACATAGCATCTCATACTAGAGAGTGGAGAGCTTTATATCGATATCATTGATTACAATCTTCAGGTTATGATCTCCTATTAAAATAAGGTACTCCTTAAATTGAATCATCTCTGATCGATCTTGCGACTATATTGTAATGCTTATTATAAATAACTTAAGAAAGAGCGATACTGTAATGTAAAACTATATTAGAATTCGAGATACATAAAGGCATTATGTTCTTGGGAGTCGCCAAAAGAGTATTTTTCGGAACAAATGTCTCAACAACCTTACTAAATATGTTTTGTAAAAAAAATGCAGTAACTGCATTGAATCTTCCTTCAGTGAATAACCGTAATAGATCTTTCGTAACTTGAATAGATTCCTGAGGAAAATTTCTTACAAAGAAAATAACTCCCTTCTCGAAGTGATGATATGCATTAAAATCTAGTGAATTACCACTAATATATTTTTAAATAAAGCGAAATTCCCCAAAAAACCTTATTTTTTAACCGGAGAAGTGTAATTCCGTGCATGCGACTTTGAACCTCTTAAGGTTTACACGGATCTTTAGACACTGAAAATGTTTTCGGATACAGTCTTATGAAATGGTATTGGTATTCAAATTAATAGATATTTATTTATATATATACATATAAGTGCTTATAAAAATAATAGTGAAATACGAGCATATCTATTGATTACAACATAATCGTCGATATTTCAAAATTTCCTTCTTTTAATAACTAATAAGTACAGAGATTCTCGTAATGTTGTCTAATCATCATAATATTATTACGCCATTTGTGTCACAAATGAAGCCTAAATAATCAGCAATAAAAAGAATACATAAAAATAGCAGTGACTAATATCTCGAATCGTGCATAACTGATTTGTGAAGCACTCAATTATTACGTAGTTCTGTTCTGGGTATCAGGTTCGTGTCTTGTCATTGTCCACGTGTTGATAAGATAAAGGGGACTGATATCTTGGTAAATTATTTAGCAACAGTTATTATATTGTCTGTAAAAAGCGTTACTTCTAATGTCTACTATTGAATGACACACAGGTTCTACATCAAGTTTTTTTTTATTTCTGCAGAATGTTCTTCTCTTTCTTCTTCTTCTTCTGCTTCATCTAGGACTGCGTCCTGTTATTGCTCGCAGCCTGCTCCAGGGACACAGATGTCCAACTATCTCGCCATCTTTTATGTGGCCTTCCCAGGAGTCTGGTACCTGACGGCAGCTCGTTCGCTGCTACGCTCACCACTCTCTCAGAACAAGCTCTCTCCACGTGATCTCTCCAGCAGCGTCTTCTCTTTCTAATTGTCTGATACTTTCTTTAGGGGAATCTTCTCTCACTGATACTGTACGAAACATGTCTTTTGCCTACGATTCTTCCATATTACGTTCTCTTTGCCTTCGCCCTGTAAAGAATTTCTAATACTTAAAGTTCTCTTCGTAATTAGTTCTGTGTCATATAATTCAATCAAAATCTCCACGAGCTTTCATTATCTTGGATTGGTGGCTATTTAGTCGTTCTGGCAAAATATTCAAGTAGATAGGTGTACCACGAAGATAGATGCTTTTATAATGCGTGTGCCTATTTAATAATGATCTACTCTTCTATGTAGAATGCCTATTAATATTACTTTATGTATATTTCTATACATAATGTTATTTTCCAGCGATGTTTATCAACCATTTTATTATGACATACTGGGTGTTAGTTTCAATCCAGTGCTTATTCCAAGTTGAATATAAATATGTTTATAAACAATCATCGTACATCTGGTCAGGGGTACTACATCCAAGTCTGTCATATCCAGAGTAGCAACATCTACACCCTTTAAAAGTCTGTGGTGATTCCATTCTAGTTGTCTTTGCGTTAACAAGTTTTCGAGTGATGATTCTAAAATGAGTAATAGTAAAAATCACTACAGATATAAGAGCAAAACCCGCAATTGAATGATAAAAAAGCAGGTAATGAAAAACGCCTTCCCGCACACTTCAATGTAGTGTAGGAGACAGTGCGTGATATTTAGACCTCGTTTACAAATTAATTTATTTCTGTTTTCCTCAAATGTGTACATTGTTACTCTTTATATATTTATTTAATACTTATTTACACATTGCAATATACGAGTAATAGAAAAAGCTTAAAACAGACAGATAACGTTCAATGAGCGAGTTTAGCATGATTCACGAATTCCACCAGCAAATAGTTCGTATGTTATTTAAAATATAAATTAAATGTTGAAAGTCCCTGGCCGAAGGGACTTCTTCATCTCTAAGTAAACCTAAATAAATTAGATGCAAATGTATAAAGCCTACAAACTTGTCATGCATATCTTAATCGTTAGCTTAATTAAGATTATAAGCAATTATTATTATTAAAATTATATCAAAATAATGATATAGGTCTCCCTAAACAAACTAACTCTCATTTTACAATATTAACATTATTCAAGTATGCTGTAGTCTTAATTAAAAAATCTGTTAATTAGAGGAAATATTAAAGACTAAATACCGTTGAATATTGCTTTTTTGTACACGCGTT